>UFQX01001117.1:982306-1242889 GCA_900497675.1 Arapaima gigas
TTTTTTTTTTTTTTTTTTTTTTTTTTTTTTTTTTAATTGCCAATGTTTTGCATATATGTAAAGTTATGTGTTGTTTATATTACATATGCCAACATATGCCTATACAATCAGATTGGTACTGTTGTCTGAACTGCATAGCTTTAACAGGATGAATTTTCTCTATAAATGAGGGCAGTTCTGCAAAGATAGGATTTATCTATCATACAGTTTCACTTATAAAATGTGTACATATGTGTTTATAGAAAAGTGCTTTTCCAGGTATTCTATGGAAACCTTTCTTGGCCAGGGAATCTGTTAAAAATGAAACCATTTCTGGTTTTATTGGACCTATTTTGTTTTCCTGTGCTTTATCTCCTCCTAATGGGGGACTCTTTTCAATCATGTACCCTCCAATAACCATGTTCTGACATGCTTTCCCAGCCTGTGAGAATCTCATGCTGGGTGGACAGAGACAGAATTTCTTTCTCATTTTCCAATCTCTTCTGGGACCTTCTGGCTCAGTGCAGATAAACTGATGGACTCAAATTTTGCTATTTGGATGAAAAACTTTGTCCTTCTAATCCAGCAAGGTCTCTTCCTTTTCCTCCCAACTCCATCTGCTGTCAATTCACAACTCCATTTAAAGTAGTCAGATTTTCCACACATGACCCCCATTTACTCTGTGTGAATCTGGAGCTTGTAAATTACCTTTTTTGGGGGAGAGTGTGGAGATGGTAGCTGGTAAAGATATAATAGTCAACATTGTGAAGCCCTCCTGCTTGGTGTTTAAATGTTCATGGTCCTGTGTATCATTCACGAAATTGAGAGTCATGTTTTCTACCTAGAAACATCATTGCTGGTAGCATCATATGCAGTCCCCCTTCCATGTAGACCCACATGGTCAGTCTGCCTTCAGATTAGAGGCTTGTTTGCACTCTAGGAAGTGTGTGGTTGTAACTTGTCTATTATTTCAACACAGATAAACAGCACAATTTTTAAAGGAATAAAATTGAATGTGGATTTTGTGTAGAAAAAATTCTCTGCATTTTTGGCTTAGGTATTTTGAAAATGTAATGTTCTGTGATTTGTGCTAGACTGGAGTCCTGTGGTTTTATCCCTTCATTTATTATCTTAACTGCTTTATCCTGGTTGGAACTGCAAAAGTCCAGAAGTACTAGGCTACACCGTGAATGAGACACCAATCCATCACAGGGTGGGCACATATACGACCACACACTATATGCATTTTAGAGTCACCAGTTAACCTGAAATACATGTCTTTGGACTTTGGGAGGAAACTGGAGCACCCAGAGGAAACCCCACACAGGTACTGAAAGAACATGCAAACTCCACACAGACTGAACCGGACTGGAACCCAGAACAGCCCTTATACTATGAGGTGGCAGCTTTATTTGCTGCATCACTGTGATACCATGCTGTAGTTCTATAAATTGCCAAAACAGCCTTTTTGCTTATTGGTGGTGTCTGTCTTTTAGCCCTTGCCCCAGTCTCCTTTGCAGCTTTAAATTCAGAAAGCCTTAGAAAGAACCAGGATGTCCTTTTCTAGTGTTTGATATAGATTAAATATTAACCTCCTCTTTATTGAATGGGGACCCAAGAGGGAAGTATATTAAATGATGAATAATGCAGTATAATTATGCTGTTAGAAACCTTGTGAATATTGAAATGGAGTAGAGAGGTACAGCTTGACCTGAGGTTGTACTTTTGCGCTCCCCCACTATAACATCATGCAGGTATGTTAGTTGGCAATTTCCCTTGGGTAGCATTCAGTTGTTAGTTTGCACTAAAAATGAAACACTACTACCTAAATGCAGCTTTGGGTTTGACTTTACAGGAGAGGAATTAAAGGTGATGGATTTGTGTAACAACATATCTGTGTGAGTATTTATTCTTTATATGGTTCTATGGTCTCGACTTTGAACAGGCTCTCATTAGTGACATGTCATCTTTGAACATTCAGTTGTCTGAGGTTAGAATGCATTTGAGAAGTCTGTACCAGCCTGTTTTGCGTGTGAAAAATGTAGCCCCTGTGGAAAAAAAAATGTGCTGAAGCACACACTTTATGAAAGAAGTTGGAGGCTGAGTGAAGAACAGATGAAACAGCAGCTACCACAGACTGGTTTTTGTTTCTTGTCAAGCAGTGTTTTCATCGGGTAATTCAGAACTGGTCCAAGCATTTGAAACCACCCTCCAAAGCTCAGCGCATAGGCAGGTTGAACTCCTGCCAAAGAGCCAATGACCTCACAGTGCACTGTGGTTTGACACCACCCTACAGTGTGTTTCCTCACCAATAGAGGATCCACCACTTACTTTAACCTCTTGAGTCAGATGAAATATGTCTTCAAAATGTTATTGAAGCCCTCACATTTGCTGGAGAACATTAATTGAAGGCAATTTATTCAATTATTCAAACCACATATGACTTAGCCCCTTTTTCTTGTTGCATTGTTTCACTCCTGTTATTAGGCACAGAATCAGATGCTGTGGAGGCGTACGAGATGTATGTGGACAAAACATCACCTTTTTCTGAAAGCACTGTTCAGCTCATTGAATTCAGTGTCTGGTCAAGTGCAAACTGTAGAACCAGCATCCTGTCAAGGGACACGTTGGTTGTGCTGGATCTGGCTCTGGCTCTGAAAGCTTAATAGATAAATCTTTGGCTTTGTGTTGTCTTTGTTTTTGTTTTAAATTGTACCATCATTCTGATGGTAAATTTCTATTTCAAATTGTTCCTTATATAAATATGTATTTTTAGCATGGTTTTAGATAAGTGAATTTGTTTAATTTTGCTGCCGTTTATTGCAATTATGAATTGTATCAGTTTGGAAGTGAGGCATTGTCATTTGTTGCAGAGGTTGAGGGGTCTGTGGTCATTTCAAAAAAAGGTCATTTTAGAAGCAAATAGCTTATACATATAGAGTCATAACCCATATCAGCTATGAGAATTTAAATTTACAAGTGGCTTTACATTTGTGAAAACGACATGTCTCCTGAGAGCTGAGAAGCACTGGAAATTTACATTTACTTGTTTAGCAAATGCTGTTCTCCAAAGTGACATACAAAGATCATTATGCAGTACTTAGCTGATACTTTTATCCAAGGTGACTTGCAGTGCTCATTACACTATCAGTCCCACACACACACACACACACAAAGTAATTCAGATGTCTTTGGGCTGTGGGGGAAATCAGGACACCTAGTGAAAACTCATGCTTTAAGTATATGGTATGTAATAGGTGCATTTGCAGTAAGATCAAACATAGTTTTAGGCTAGAAGTAAATGAAATGGTAAGATAATTAGCCTGATCCTTGTTAGAAAGTGTATGACAGACTTAATGATTTTAGAATATGTTAAGCACAGCAAATTGACCAAAATATTATCAGCTATACAGTAATTATTATAGTGTACTGCTTGGTTACTTAGGAATAATTTGCAGCAGGTAAATGAGCCATTCAGATAGGTCAGATTCTCAACCTAGTCTTCTCCTCACTTTAAATTTGGTCACTCATTGGCAGTGAAAAGTCTGTCTGCCAGGATCAATGACTAGACTACTGGTGAGCACAAATTATAGGAATAACTAACTGAGTTACCTGGTGTTCTAGGCAAAATGTTTATAACTCATACAGGTATCCCTGCCAGATCTTGAAGGAAAAAATACTTGCTTGAATGAAACATTAAAGCTGCCTTGAACCACCCTGACTTGGTCTAGCTAATGTAAACTTGGCTAATTTTATTTTTTCCCTTGTTTTGTGTATAGAGGGATGAACGGTGATTTTTGGTAACGAGATGTCGAGGACGGTTACACCTGTTTGAACCTTTGGCAGCTGCTGTTTTTTAGCACGTTGGGTACTGGTTCTATACTATCCACAGATTGCTTTCGATGTCCAAAATGCACCCGCAACACTGATTTAAGGTGCTTTTTGGGGGACATAAAGCTGAGATGTAACATTGCTTGTAATTTTCATTGTCATTGTCACATCATGATTAACTAATGTACTGAGTAGAGCCAGACATATTAAACAGTCATGTGATGCACTCATAAAAGGAAGTTTTCAGGGCAATGTGGAATGTGAGGCTTCAAATGTAAAATTTTATTTTAGCTTCGAAAATTCTGGTTTGGAAATAATCGTGACTGATAGTGAAACCTGGTTAATCTGAAGACCCCCTGTAACAGCACTATAGGCTCAATTCTGCTGTGGCTTCAGGCAGTTTTAAAGCAAATTGAGAGGTTGCTGGTTTGCTGTCTGGTTGTTGCTAAAGGTATTTGACCTCAAATGCTTTGTTAAAGAGAAATCCAGTTTTGTAACTGGTTAAAGCCCTCCTGAAAAAAGCTTGTTAGTCACTTTCAGCTGCATCTTCAAAGCTTTCTGTAACAATCAGATAATGGACATCATAATTATGTTGATGCAGGCTGGCTATTTGCAGATAGTGCTTTACGCTGGATATCTTGGTGCTATGAGTAGCACACCTCATAAGAGGGGGCAATTAATCTGCCAAATGTGCACTACTGCAGTCACCACTGGTGGAGGGAGGTGTAAGCAAACAGCCATGTGGAGACAGTTTTCCAGCAAAGAGCACTATGCATCTCCAGCCTGAGCATTACTTGGCCAGGCGAAAGGTGTGTAATTCAAAAATATTCTGTGTTCTGTTCATTTCCAAATGTTCTTTGTCAGAAATGGCTGTAAAGGGGTTGATCAGCAGGAATCAGTTGTAGAGCTCATTGGTACTGCTTGATAGGCTTAGCTCCAGGCTCCACCAGCCGTCAAGATGCATAGTTTGTTGGTTCAAAATGAAGGACAGCATCTGGTTTTTGCAGTACATGTATTGCAAAAATACACACACACACACACACACACACACACACACACACACACATTCATTCATTCATTTTTGGCAGAAAACATGTCATGGCATGTATTACATACAAAATTTAAAGAATGGGATTGTATTTTTAAACACTGCAAATGTAAGGTTCTTTTCTGCAGGTGCACCAGCGGAGGATGCCCGTTCAGTGCGGTGAACTTTTTATTACATAGGATGAAACTCAACATTGGAAATCTGACCTTGAAAAGTTAATCAGTTCTTTTTCTGTAAAGAAGGTGAGATGGTGTAGCAGTGATTGGTCTCTGACGTGAAGAGTGACAAGACGCTCTACACTTGCTTTAAATTTATAAATGGCTGAAGTCAAATAAAACAATGGATTGCTTGATAGAATATGCATGACAGTAACAACACCCCATTTATTTTCTTGATTGTATGGCTCACACAAGATGCTTTTCTCAAGGTTAAGTGCTGTGTAATAATTAAGTGTGTGATGGCTGTGGGGCTGCTGATTGAAGGGCATACTGGGAAGGGCTTCTATGTCATCACTGGAGCTAGGAATTATCGTGATGTGATTACTGGAGTAAATGTCTCCAACAAGAGAGCAGCAAGGATCAACACAGTGCTCAGAGGAGGAGGCAATAATGGACACTAGCGCTCAATTGCCAACACCCCCCCCCCCCACCAGACATACACAGTGCTTAAGCCAGAGAATTTAAGAGGCACTTAAGCACTAGGTTCAGTGTTCCAGCAGTACACTGTAAGCATTATAAGTACAGCAAATTTCTTACAGTATCATTATACTAGATAATAATTAAAAGGAAATAAGATCTCCAGTACATTGCTACCACAGATCACACATATACCTGTACAGGTATCTCTTGAGATATAGTTCATGCTTGATGAGATGAGCATGTGAGAATTTTCAAAGTTCACGCCATAATAAAAATGTATCTCTGACTTACAAGATTTCACATTGAGAGCCATTTTCCTGGAGCATATACTTATTAGTTGGGGGGGTACCTATGCTTTTATTTCTTTCAGAGCTGTGAAGACATCATGTTAACCACCAAACAAATTGGTTTAAATGATTAGAATAAATGTTTTTATTCCTTATAATACAATTAAGTCTGCATTATGTGCTGTTTTAAGTATTTGAATCACAGTTTGCTTTTTTTTCTGAAATGTATATAGACCTTATTAAACTGATGTAAATGCCATTACTTTAGCAGAAAGGTGATTTCTGCAAACAGTAGGTGCTGAAATTTTAATGTATGATCCCATGAAGAACAGGGTAAGGCAGAGCAAGCAAACATTATTGCAAACCTTAAGGGTTCCTCTGTATCCAGCAGGCTGCAAGAAAGAAGAAAGGGTACAACTGGTAGTCCAACTCTTAAAGACAGTTTGCTAAACCAGCATTCAACCTTTGTATTTGATCCTACCTATGATTCAGGTGTACATTAGCAGAGGCTTGATTAGGTATAGCAGTGCCTGCTCCATTTTAAATATTTAATTCTTTTAAATATTTTACAGGCATTTTAACCTGCGAATGAAGAGGGACGTTTCCCTGTTTTCCCCAAACTTCAAACTGGAAATCTCTGGAGTGGAAGTAGACTACGACACTTCCCATATCTACACTGGAGACCTTCATGGTGAGTGAAGCACTTATTGATGTAAGGTCATTTGCACATTGACGAGTGATGAGTTGGATGGGTTCCCCTCTTTCACAGGGAGGGGAAATTGTTCTTTGTAGTATTTCTTCTGAATTTGTGTTTTCTACCAAACTCATTGTGCAGTGCTAGCAGGCTCTGGCACCTGCGATGGTGTATGTCATTGAAAGAGTTGTGCAACTAGTTGAAAGATCGTCTTTCGTAAAAGTTTTGGTTCTTACAGGAGCTCTAGTTTTTTCTGTAATGAATAAGCATTCTGGGCCAGTGGCTGTGGCCTCAGAAAGCTAAAGACAGTACATTGGCATTATCTCTGTTCTTATTTTGAAAGAAAAGTTGTTCTGTCTGCCCATCCTCAACATAACAGATAAGAGATTCTACCCCTGGCTCCCCTGGATTGTCAGCAGTACTTTATTAAACCTACCACACTTTCTAAGCCTGAGATTGTGCTCATTTTATGTCATAAATAAATAGAGCTGTGGTGTTACAGATCAAACATCTCCCTCAGTCCAGAGTCTGACATAAAAAAAGCTGAAAGACAATATTTGTGGGGAGGCTACAAGAAAGAAGAGTACAGCTGGTCAAACTCTTAAACACAGAGTTTGCTAAACCAGCATTCAACCTTGGCCTGTGTGACCACAGCCTGTGGCCATTCCTGCTTTATTTACCATCACCGGTCACTAAACACCCTACTTTTTGTTTTTTAGTCCTGTGATGTTGGTGTGTACAGTTATAAACATGTTATTCAGACTTTCACCTAAATATTCATTTTTAGAGCATAGGTAAAAACCAAGAATAAGAATTCTTTGATACCCCTTTGATTTTTCTTAACTTAAAATAGCTTGGGTTTGGACATGGTAAAGTTAGAGGTGGGAGGTTTTTTTTACCACAAGTTATCCTTGTGTAGTTTCACTACTTTGTATTGCCTGTTTTTTTTTGGTGTTTTTCCTTGGTTAGAAGATGTTCAACTTTAATGTTAATCTGCATTATTATTCCTGGGCAGATGTTTGAAGTGGAAAAACCTAGTTTATTCCACAAGATGGGACACTGTAAGGCCCAGTATGCTATAGAATAGTGCAGGTGTTGACTTGAGTGGAAATGAATGGAAGCTGTGAGTGAGGTACCTTATTCTGTGCATGTGCTGAAGCTAAAAAGGATTCTCTGGTGGTTTTTTTCAATAGACTACAGAGGGCTATATCCAAGTTGTTGTGTATTAACTATTGCAGACTGAGTGGAAAGAAGTGCAAAAACAAGAGCCCATAAATGGCCTACATGGAGAAAACATTTCCATTTTCAATTCTGGAATCAGATTTTTTCTTCTTCTTCTGTGTAACTGTGGTACAGAGGGATTTATTTCCATTCTCTCTGTGTTACTGCGGCAGTGAATTGTCTTCATTTTTGAAAGATGGCTATCCAATTCCTTTTTCCTTCTGCCTTTTCCCAGTTGCATGTGTGTGATAGCAGGTCTTTTCATTATTGTTCTTAATAGTAAAAATTGTCCCAAACTTATTTACAGTAGTACAACTTATTTGGCTAAACAAAAAGTTGTACTATTCATGCAGGATAATTGCATCTTATTTACCATGGTAAATACAGGTAACAATAAAAATAAGACATTGGTAATGTGTTAAATAATTGCTAAAAGGGATAGATATTTAATTATTATTGGATTCTAAACAATCAACTGAAGGATTCAGTAACTGCAGTTTGATTCACTACTGTTGCATGCACTGATATATTTCTTATTCTTTATACTTCTTTACTGCAAAAGTAACATTCTTTGAAGCAACACTTTGTATGCAAAGTCCTCCGCTAAGGCATTGACTGTAGTTTGAAAACCTCAAATGAGTTAATTAGTAGTTGGAAGTGCCATTGAAATGAATCATACTCAGTGTCAACTGACATTTCCTAGGCAACTGAGGAATGGAAATGGTTTGTTATTGCCTCCTTTTGTGCATGTTGGAGGGTTGAAAATATGGGAAGAACATGACATCATAAAGCAGCTCAGGAGTTGTCAGGCATCAGCTTAATCCTCTCTACTATCAGGTCCCCCAATTAAAAGTTAAATCACACTTAATTAAGATCTTGGGGCCAATAAAACCATGAATAAATAGCTGCTCACTAGACCTTGGATATAAAACTCTTGTAGTACATAAAATATGCAACCATTGTAATGTTATGAACAGCAGGATTTGCAGTATGTTTTGGAGGCATATATTCATGACAGCCTGAAGCTTTTGCATTTTAGAGAAAAAGTGCTTAGTTTTCAATTTACAGACACCATTGGGAGTAAATGTAACTTTGTATTTGTTCAAATGTGATTGTATTTGGCACCTGCTACATCATATTTAATGGAAGCATACTGGCATGCCTTGATTTATTCATGGTTAAGGTTATGTAAAAACCTCAGATAAAGCTTTAATGAACTAAAAATTTACTGTACAGGTATCCCGGGTTAACCTATTAAGAGCGAAATGTGTTGCTGGAAACATGCTTGTAAAGTGAAATTTCATAAGTCCGCATAATTACCACCATGGTGCAAAACTTGAAAATTTCCACGATTGGTTCTTGCTCCTTGTAACTGCAAAAAATCAGCTCCATAATTGGTTGTAACTTAGTTAAAAAATTAAAAGTATTAAATAATTTCTCTCATACCTGAAAACTCGTAAGTCAAAAACTCACATGTCAAGGGATACCTGTATTTTTTTCTATTTTCATCATCAGCTGACAAACAGTTTCTCTATGTTGAAGAATCAGATTTCAGTTATCTTTTTACTTAATCCAACATTAAAATGCCTTCTTTAAAATGGGCTGCAGTGGTCCAGAGTATACCTCTGCTACCCTTCTTGAGTTCATCGAGGCCCTACAAAATATTGAGCTTCAGGCCAGATTTTCCCTCTACAACTGCAGGCTCAGATCTAGTTTTTTTTTTTTTTTCCCCTGAGAGATAAAAATTATTATTTTTTATTTTTAAATTTACCTTTATTAGTAACTCAGTTTGCACTTTACCTCTTGTCTGTGTGTAACAAATTACAAAATAGCAGACTGTTTGCAATGGAGAAAATTGTGTTATATGTTTTTCACATCAAATATTTTTGATGAGATGCAGGACTGGTGACTTAATAGCAGTGTGTCAGTATGGTGTAAGCCAGATAACCCACATATACAGCAGCATATGCAGTTGTGTGTATGCATGTCTGCTGTGAAGAAGTATTTGCCCCCTTCCTGATTTTCACTATTATTGCATAGTTGTCAGAGTTAAAGTTTTCAGAACTTTAGACAAAATGTAATACATAATACCGGACAAACAGAACTTGAGTAAACAAAAATGTTTTTAAATTATCGCTCCGAGTATTTCAGGAACAAAGTTAACCAGCAGCTATATTACCCATGTGAAAAAGTAATTGCCTTCTTAATCTTAACTGGTGGTTCTAAATTTTGCAGCAGTAATTGTAACCAAAGGCTTCCTATAATTGACTTTCTGTCTTTCACATTGCTGGTAAGGAATTTCAGCTCCACTCTTCATTGCAGAACTGCTTTAATTCAAACACATAGGTAGGTTTTTCAGCATGGAACTGCTCGTTTTAGGTCCTGCCACAACATAGGTTCAAATGCAACTCAGATGCACAGTGTCTGAGTAAAGCACTGTAAAACCACATCTGTAAGAATGTTTCCATTTGTGCACGTGTATTCTTGCTCTGACAGGAGAGTGACTGATTTCAGCTATAGGTCAGGGTCGGGTTCTAAATTTTGCTGCACCATTTGGGTAGGGTTTCAAACTCTTGTGTATGGGACGGGCATTGGCTTCAGTTTCACGTCTGTACAGACCTTTAGCCCAGAGCAAATCCCAGGAATCACATCATAAAAAGTAGGATATTTCTTGTACAGGGTGAACAAAACATGCAAATTCACAGGAGGACAGTTTAGAGTCACTAATTCACACACATTAATGTGAAAACATGCAAAGTCCACACAGATTCAAACCCAGGTTTGAACCCATAACCACGAGGGTGTAATGCATCAGTGCTGCTATTTATCTGTTCATAAAACAAATAAAAAAGTATGTTTTTACTTTGTTAGTTTTGTTGGCAAGATGGCTAAACACAATAAACATGGTAGCGTTATATGTGTATCAAGCAAAGTTTATATGTATTTAGTTTTGTCCAGATTCTTAAGTTCTGAATAATCAGTATTTCATAATTCTGCAAACAGATTTCATGTGTGGACATAGGAGCAGTTCACAGCATTGGATGCTTTCTAATGAGAAAAATAGTCTGCATTCAGAAAACAAGGCTTTTGTAGAATTAGTTTGCTCAATTGTCTCATTATTGCCACAGGCTATATTTTATATAGATTTAATAATTGTTTTATTGTCCTATAGGACTGAAAACAGTTAATTTCAAGCCCAGGGTTCTTCTACTGTGCATCTTGTAGCCAGACCTACCAGTGTATTTGGATCAGCACCCTGACAACTGCATGGGGCCTCAAAGCTCCAGCTGGACAGGTCTTCAAAAGGAGCTGTTCAAAATGCTGACTACTGACAAATCCATTCAGCAGAAGCTGTATCTCTTTCTGCACTTTTATACTTCTTATGGTGTTTTCCAGTGAAGGGAGATTGATTTTGCTGGCAGGAGTGGGAAATACATAATGTGTTCTGCCAGGACTGATAGCTGCTTGGTGCCAGTGGGTTATATGCTCACTCCATAAGAGATGATTATTCCACCTGGAGGAGAACAGGCAGCTGAGTCCAAGCACTGGGAGTGATGTGGATTTGATTACATTTCTCATTTGTCTTCAGACAAGTTGTTTTTAAATTTTACTATGTTAGCAATTCATTTCTCCAAAAACTCTTATTTTCTAACCTGTTTTGTTTGTTTCACACTATGCTTTCTGTTTTTAATGAACAAGTTTTTCACTGTCATTATCTATGAATGTAGGTTGGTTATTTAAAGAAAACAATTAACAAGATATAAAGGTTTGGGAAAGGAACGTGTTGTGTTTATAAAGTATCGTGGAAAATTAGTTCCACCTCATGACACTGCTGGTTCTAATTCTATAGTAGTAGGATAATGTATAGCAGTATATATTAATTAATAGTAAATGATAATTCTGTAGTAATAGTAATTTTACAATATAGGGACTATAGTAATCCACAGTTGGGATGGAGTTGTTTTTAACTTTGTTCCTTGGTGCCCCCCCCCACCCCTTTTGTTGCCCAGGTGAGAAAGGCACTCTGACTCATGGTTCCATTGTGGATGGAAAGTTTGAGGGCTTCATCAAAACTCACCAGGGCATGTACTACGTGGAGCCCTCAGAAAGATACCTGAAAAACCACGATGTGCCCTTTCATTCCGTCATCTACCATGAAGAAGACATCCGTAAGTTGTCCGCATCCACTGTGGTCTGCATTTACATGTGATCAGTGGATGCAGGTTCCTGTGTTGATTCTTCATTATTCTTTCACAGAGAAAATGGTGGGAGAAAGGAAAGTTTTTCTTTTCTTTTTTTTTTTTTTGAGAATGTTTTAAGGGTTCTGCCTTCGATCTGCATATGAGCTGTGGCATTAATGTTTTATTCCCCCAGTGGAATTTGTATCTTTGGCAAAGTGATGTGACACAATTATATAACATTAAGGGAATAAACTAGAAGAATCCATCTAGTTGCAATTAATGCAGTGTTTTTAATTGTGTGGTGTACTACCAGAGGCACTGAGTCATTCTGGCTTATTCATCACCACTTCTGAGTTTTGTTTATCCTCATTGCCTTTGTGCCGCACCCATTATTTGTATTGTGTTGTATGTTGTATGTATTGTGTCCGTTCTCAAAGCTCTGTCTTGTTAAAAAGCTATTGCAGGAGAAGAGGTCATTGTAGCTCGGTCTCAGGTGGTTAGCTGAATTTGGTGTCTGCCTGACTAAAAGGCTGGTGTTAAAAGGGGTAAATGAGGGAAATATTCTCTTATAGTAGCATGTTCCTGCAGAGAAACACAAAGCATAGGGAAACAAGTCCTTTGAGCTGCTTCTTTAAACCTATGCTAGGGGGTGGTTCAACATTCCATCTACCCTGTACTGTTTATTTTTCAACAGAATTCAGTACATAACTTTATGTTCAATATGTATTTCACATTGGAAAAGTTGAAAAGCTTGCTGTCTGATGAAAGCAGACTGCTTCCTAAAAGCTGGTTTTGTCCCCTCAACGCTGTAGTTAAGAAATCATCCTGGTTTCAACTAGTTGTCTGCTAGTCCCTACTGGTCTAGACTGCAGTTTTCCATTGTAAAGCTGCGTGTGGGCTCAGAGTGGAAAATGTGCTGCTTTCCTGTGGTATCATAGTCAGGCTGGGCTGTTTTTGACTAAATGTGTCTCACATACCACCTCTTAGACAAGTATAGCTCCTTAAAGATGTCCCCCCATTTTCTTGAGTATTATATTCTCCTCCTTGCCTACTTACCACAACCTCCTGGACTGTCTAATCTGCATTTCTTTGCAAAACTGTGCTCTGTATTTGGACTGCTGTAATTATGCTTGAGTTGGCAGCTGCCTTCGTAAAGAGCGAAAACCAAGTAATTATTGTACATTTTATTTTTCTCTCACCCCACCCCACTCCTTCCCACTACTCATTTTAATATTTTTAAGTATCTTGTATATAGTGGGCTTGTTTTTCTATCACAATTAATCTTTTTTCCCCCTTTTCTGCCACTTTTGTACTTACTGTTATAAAATCAGAAAGAGGAAGTAATGCAATAACTATACATCCATCTCTACTGCTTTGATCAGAGTGTGTTGTGTCAAAAGTTCTCTGTTCAGATGCAGAGCTGCCTCTCAGATGAATGTTGGAGGAATGTTTTCAGCCTGACCTGAATTAATAACCCTGGCCCATTCTTCCTGGTTACCACTGATGCTGCTCTGTTTCGCCATCTCCTGGTCAACTGGTGTGCACCTTTAAAGGCACTGTTCAGCATCTGTTGTAGTGTGCTTCCCCATAACCATTTCTTAATTGTCACATCAGTCATTCCGTCCACACAACAGCCCAAAAGCCTTTTCCAGCATGCTGGATGGGACTTCTGTGTATTATTTTCTTTTTTCTTTTTTTTGGGGGGGTTCATACACTGGAAGTGTCTTCAATGACATCTTTGGAAGAACAGCTCTATGTGCACCTTTTCTACATTCCATTGTGTTTTGTTGGTGTCTTATAGAGCATTTAGAAATATTAAGAAATAGCTAAATCTCTTTTGAAAATCTCAAGCTTACGTCTGCAAAGATCTGTATTTTTCAGAGCTATTGGTCTTCAGATGTAAATGGAGGCAAAAATAGCCATTGCTGTAAAAATGCCTATAAAATATATGCCATGCTGCCTGGTTTTTGAGCTGAAGTTCTTCTAGAATGTTGATGCTGGAAAGAATTTTTAAATTGTGATGAAATAATAATTTATCCAAGACTAAGGCTGCAGCTGTTGTTTTTTTTTTTTTTAAAACGACTGTCCTTGATTACCATGTCAGTGCGATGACTTTTGGGAACCCACTAGCTAAGAAAGCCCTTTGTATTCACACAGAGAATGTGTCACTGCCCACTGCTGGTATGTAGTCAGGCAGAGTACCTGGTCTGCCCGGACTAGACAATCTCATTTGCCGTCAAATCTGCATGCTACCTTCTACAGACCATTCAGCCTCCCCTTTATCTTACCCCATGGTTTTGCGAGATGATAGCACCTGATTCTGTACCTGCAGTTGCCAATCCCGAATAAAATGGATTTGTTTATGAAGTAGTGATCTTCAGCAGACCTCTTCAGCCCTGATTTTACCAGCCCCTATCTGGAAATAAGGTTCAACAGAAAAAGTGTGGTCTCACTAATTTGCATTGCATCAACAAACGTATTGCTGACTTCTTCATGTTCTTGAATACCCCACTATAAAGCATGCAAAGGTAGCACGAGTACGATTGCAGCCTTGCGCTACAGTTACGACCTGTGTGGAATTTGGAGGGTGTTTTTTCCAGGCCCCAGCACAGCGCTTAAATATGGGAGCTGTGCCTTGCATACCTGAGAGCAAGATTCTTTGCCTTTGATCCATGTTACAAGGTTTTTTTGAACCTTCTCAGTCTGCAGGTTCGTTGCCTAGCGTTTCTCATTTAATGCAACAAATTTGAATAAATCCATTTTTCAGTAGGGGACACATCAAAGTGTATGTTCTAGCATTATGTTGTTCTTTAAAACCTGTTCATTAGTTTACAAAGTGATTGCATGGATTTTTTTTTTTTTTACGTTTACCCAGAAGATTGTTTTAGTGCAGGCTATGGTGTGAATAGTGCTTGTGGGCCATTCATTATTCTTCTTTCTTCAATTGGCAGATTATCTGTAACACAAGGGTGAACATTACTTTAACTCAATTTTGCACAACTTCAGGTTGGTTGCAGGGACAGTGCAGGAACGTATCTGTGAGCATTGGCAGCTCTTGGCCAAGCTAATGAATGCCACAGGAGGGGGTCCATGCAAGTTAGATTGGGTGGCATCTTGTTTAGTTAAAGTAATAAGTCCACAAGCCACCAACAATGACATGTGAACCTGCCTGATGTTATATGCTGTAGTTGCTACTGTGTTCATATTCCAGGATCCTTCTAGTATTCCTGTGTAGCTCCAGGTCTACTTTGTCTGCTGCAGCATTATTGCATAGTTCTAAGGCTAATTATTTTAGTGTAGCATTACTCTGAGAGTCCAGACCTGGTTATGTAAGCAAATTCTTGCCGGCATTGATTACAAACAAGGAAAATGAGACAGGCGTGTAAATAAAATTTATGCAAATATTTGAACTCACACAAAATTATGGTGTAAATCATTCAGTAAATAAACAACCATAATTGAAATGTGTTCCATCGGTCCCTGCTGTGATGGTAAAGTACTTCAATTATAAAGCACTTGCCACTCTCCTCTGTTTTCTGAGACATTATAGGGCAATTACTGCTTCTGCTGTGGTATTTATTGACTATTCTTCTGTACCTTATTATAGGAGGTGCCACTGATAGCTGTCTGTTTTTGAAATTAGAAACCAGCTGAACGGTATTCATTTTTGGATATATCTGCGCTTGGTATTTTCAACAATTAAGTTCAAACCAGAGTGCAAATTGATTATTATTCATTATAGTTGTTAATTTTATCACTTAGCTCATGGATTATTAACCTGGTGTCCAAGCCTCCAGATAGTATTCACATGTCTGTGAAGCCCACAATTGGCTAACTGAATGAGTGTTCAGAACATGACTTTGCCTCTGTGTTGACCTCAGTGCAATATTTTCTCCAGATTTATTAGATTCTCAGTGTGGTATTTTTACAGTGTGAGATCAGGGTACATACCTTGATCACGGGTACTGCATTAAGAGTCAATAATGGAGGTTGAATCTGCAAACTTCAAATTGTCCACATCCTCAACACTACCTGGGCACTCAGACATGCATGATTGCGTTGTCCCGGAGAAGATGAAGGTATTGATGGTTGACAGAGTTGTATGTCAATATGCATCAGAAACATTCCTGTACAAGTGGTCAAGTGTATCCATTCACATGGTAGGAGCAGTGAACATATAAGGTGTCCAATTGAGACTATTCAAAAGACCAGCTATCCTCTGGTAACATTTGGTCAGTGAGAGGATGTGATTCTGTCACCAGGACAGAATGCACTACCAGGAGCTGGTTCCTGGCCGTGCAAACAGCATTGTCTTGTCTCCAACAGATTATCCACATAAGTATGGAGCACAGGGGGGATGTGCTGACCACTCTGTATTCGAAAGGATGAGGAAGTACCAAGCATCTGCAGTGGAAGAGCCAACCAAGGTGAACATTGGAGGCATTTTGTGTTTCAGTGATAGGGGTGTGTGTGTGTGTGTGTGTGTGTGTGTGTGTGTGTGTGTGTGTGTGTGTGTGTGTGTGTGAGAGAGAGAGAGAGCGCAACCATTTTGTTTGTTTGTTTGTTTTGTTTTGTTTGAGTGTGTTTCAGTCAAAATGCAGAGGATTTTCGTGGTCTTATGTGTTGATAAATCTGCAGGACTATAGGGGGTGTCTCAGGCCTGGAGACTGCTTGTCCACTAAATACCACACGTCCTAGACAACATGAAGACAAATATGCAGAGCAGCCTTGTCTACAATTTATCGTTCTGCCTAAAATATGGTTTGGTTTTTTGTTTACTGGCATATTGCAACCACAAATGATAGCATAGCTTTTTTTGCGTTCAAGCTTTCTTTTTTCAGGACATTAGTGTGTATTTTCTTTATTTATTCGAGAGAAACGTTTTATTTTAGTTTTGTACCAAAGAACTTTGTAACTGCAAATGGGAAACTAGTTTTTTACCTTTCAGTTTCCAACTGAGAAGAACACTAATAAAAAAAGGAAACGACACCATACAGGAAATGCCTGAGCACTCCTTTCCTGTTTCCAGCACAATCTTGTTTCCTGTTTTTTCACACAATTGTGTGGTTTTTTTTTCTTTTTTTTTGTGCCTTGAGGCTCTACCTAAGATGAATGGCATCCTATGTCATTTATTTATTTATTTATGCTAATGTTCTGTATTCAGTGCCTACTTGTGGCACTTCCTCTTGTTTCCATAAGCAGTCTCCTTTCATTGTGTTCACTGGGGAAACAAAGTTGAGTATATTTGTCAGTAATATTAATGAACAAACAATTTACCAGCATGGTTCTGGGGTGAAAGTTTATAATGCTGTTCTTCTGCCCACCAAGGAATGTCTCATTAGTAGTTGTTAAGATAGTTCCTTGCACTGTTCATAATGAATAACAGAAAGTGGGTTATTCAACAACTGGAGGACATTTCAGAGGGTGGAGGTTCTTCTGCATCAGGATCATTGAAAAAATGTCATGATTGAACACATCATAAAATGCTTTTGGGGGTGTCCATTTTTGCGTGTGTTTGTGGTTGCCAGACTGAATTAAATGGTGTACGGTGCGATAGTACAACACCATTACACATTTTCAGGCTACAAAAAACACTCAACTGTGAAATTTTTTTTGTGCCATTCTCTGGCAGCATGATGAATTTGGGGCTTGGCAACCAAATAGGAAGCAGGGCTCCATTCATAGCACAGAAATTACACACTTCACTTCCCTTCTGCTCCACTGTCCCCATCATCCCCCTCTGCAGGAGACCATCCAAATGGAGCTGGAAGAGGAGGCATTTAATGGGCCGGTGATCCTAAGAAAGAAGAGAGCAGCCCAGGTGGAGAAGAATACCTGCCAGCTCTTTATCCAGACAGACCACCTTTTCTTCAAGTATTATGGCACCAGAGAGGCTGTGATTGCACAGGTATAATAGTGCCACCAGAATGTGATCACAGGGTTAATGTCTTGTCTTTGTGTGGGTAAAGCTAAAATCTCATGCTCTTAATTTGAGTGAAAATTTTTCACTTAATATCTGTAATATATTCACCTTTGTCCTTGATTTAACTGATTTCCTCAATCCACATGCTATGATGCCCAAGGGTGGTGATAGCTAATGACTCTGATGTTGGGACAATGTTATGTTCAACAAAACAAGCTCTGGCTATGTGATATGGTGACTCAAAGCCTGGCAGCATTACACAGAAAATCACTAACTTTGTAATAATAATGCAATGTTAGGATTTTATCATTACATGGATTACAGCATGACCGCATGAGTGCCGGGCACTGGGTGTGTGACACAAGTGCCTGTTTCCTCAACACCAATAAATCACAGCTTTCATAGATGAACTGAAGGGGAACAATGGCAGGATAATTGGAGTTATTAGTGGGCTGTGTATAATTTGCTAGCAATACTGGAACCCTTATTTTTATCTTGGAAGTGAGTGGACATTTTCCCAGGATGCAAGGTTGTGTTAGAGAGATAATTTATAGGGTCATGGAGAAATGCTGATCTCAGCATGTTTCTGTCTCAGCAAAACAGGTTATTTTACTTTCAGCTAGGTAAAAATGGGCTCCTGCACCTTAATTTAATCTGGGCCTTTTAAAAGTCTACAACTTGTTTGGGTGGTGTTTATGTTCTTTATTTTGTTGTTGTTTACCATTACTCTGTATATCTCAAAACTGATGTAATTGTTTAAATTTGATTCCTGATTTTCCAGATCTCCAGCCATGTGAAGGCAATTGACACAATATATCAGAGTACAGACTTCCAGGGCATTCGAAACATCAGCTTCATGGTGAAGAGAATTCGTGTGAGTGTGTGCACTTAAGAATTTCTGCAAGTCTGCATCTATGTGTAAAGTGTAAATAGGAAATATATGTATTGCATTATAATTTAACAATTGATTTTACTTTTGTATAAAAATTTTATGAAACAAAGTGGTACAATTTGAATTTCTGTTAAACTGGAATACTCCCTTTGGTCTGATTAGCATTCATATTGCCTATTTTTACTAAGGAGTTTTCCATTCACATATAGCTGTGCATGTACACCCATTCCTCACATAAGATTAATTTTTTTTCCATGAAATCACTCCATTAAGCAGATTCCTGTTATGATAGGATTGCATTACCATTATGACCTGTGGAAAGAAACAATTAGTCCCAGAACAAAAATATCTGAAATGAATTAAATTTTATAAAAGATATTTTGTGCATGGTAATGATAACAATAATACCTACATATTTTATAGCTTGCTTTTAATGTTGTATTTTGAGTAATTCATTGATTATTGAAAATCACTGATCCCAGTAACATGACATATGGCTGGGTATACCTGGACTAAGACATTTCAATAATAGTGTATACATAAGTTGATAATATGATAATGTGGATATAAAACAGCATAGTTCACAAGAATACTAATGAGTTAAATTCTCTGCATTGCATTCTCAGATCAACACAACTACAGATGAGCAAAATAAATCCAACCCATTCCGTTTTGCCAACATCGGAGTGGAGAAGTTTCTGGAACTCAACTCGGAGCAGAACCATGATGACTACTGCCTGGCCTATGTCTTCACAGACAGAGACTTCGATGATGGGGTGTTGGGCTTAGCCTGGGTTGGCGCTCCTTCAGGTACAGCATCAGTTGCAGTGACCCATGGTGGGCAGAAGGCCCTATGAGCCTTTGCATTCTTCATAGGGTTGCTAGCATTTGGCATATGACAGTACTGTCTGAAAGCCTCAGTTAATCCCTATGAGTAGCCCGCTCAGTTATGCTGTCACGTAGGTTCAGTATTCAGTTTTGTTCCTCGGGTGAGGTGGGTTGTGTTTGCCAAGCCTCACAACACTGCAATTTCGTAGTAATGTGCACTTCAGAAATTTTGGTCTTGCTTCAGCACGGTAATAGTGTGAAGTGACCTGGGCAATGCTTCTAGTAGCGTAGTTTTTTTCACAGGATTTCACACCAGTTACTGTTATCATGGATGGGACAAATCAACAGGGCTGCAAGCCTTAACAGCCTGTAATAACCCTTTCAGTCATACATGCAGTGGTGTTAAAAACAGGGACCTATTTCTCCAGGTAACATGATGATGTTTATCATTGACCTAGAGCTCTGTGATACTGCTTTTGCTAAGAAATGTGGAGATGTCATTCACTGGTGCCCCAAGTTGAAAATCTTGTGTGGATTTGTGCATTCTGGGAACGTTCTGACAAGGAGGATCGACTATCGCAGTGTCCCTAGACCAGTAGTATTTAAAGCATTTCTGCAGACCAAACCCCAACACATCCCTGTGCTTTTCAGGTCCTCTGCATGAACCCTGCTCCAGGGTTTGCTTTTTCCACTCTATGGCCAAAACAAGCTCAGTTCAGCTGCAGGCTTCAGCCTCATTTAATGGTGTTCTTAGGGGCTTTAATGTGAAGAAGGTGGGGCAGATCCTATGTAGATCAATGCAAGTAAATTATTGATGCCAAGAGACAGCAGTCTCTGAGGTTTTCCTCAACAAAAACTTAATTTATCCAGTGGGTATGCGTGCACAACAGTATAAGAAGATTTACCGTGATTGCTAGCCATGCTGTATTGAGATATTCCTTCTGAAAGGTGATGCTGCTGTTTTTTTCACTATTATCATTTACTTATTTGTTTAGCAGGGAAAATTAATGTAGCCCTCAAGAAGACAATTTATGTTGCAGTGCCAGCAAATAAACTCACATAGACTGTGAATTACAGTTAAAACAGTTTGCACTGTTTATATAACAGCCACTCAGAGGTCAAACAAGCAGTCAGGAATCTTAGTGGCTGTTGTGGTCCTCAGGCTAAAGAAAAACAATTAATCGCAAGTTCCAGGATAAGAAAGAGCATAAAGTTCAGGGGGCTGCTCTCTAGAGAATAGAGATTTCCAGGATTTGTTTTGTAGCAGGTATGATGTAGGTTTGTGTTCTCACAGACACAGCAGAGTACTGCTATCTTCACAGTTTTAGTCTACAGGTATGTGTTTGTCAAAACTCCTTTGTAGGAGTCAGAGTTCACTGTATTTGTCTTCATAGCTGTCCAGTTCTCGGCTGTGATTCAATTAGCATTCTGCAGAGGTTTGGTTGGCTTAAACCTGATGTCATCCTTGATTTGTGACAGTCAAGTACACAGTGCTGCTATAGTTTTAAGTGAGATTTGTGTGGCTTTGGTCCTTGTGTTGCTCGAGGTGCAGCCCACCCTCTCAGAAGGTTCCTCTCTACCCCTGTTCTGATAGGATCTGCTGTACAACAACAACAGTCTTTGAGCAAAGTTTTTGGTCATTCTTTATCGATTTAACCTTGTGCTTTTGCCCTGAAAACAACAGGGGAAAAATGCACTGAAATGTCAAGATTAATGTGTTGCAGCCACTGAAGGGACACACTTAGACACCAGCTAAGTGACATTGTAGCATTTGTTATCTAAAGGGTGAGTTGCCAATTGCCTACATACTGCTTTTTGACTGTGTATACTCCTAGGAAGCTCTGGTGGCATCTGTGAGAGGAACAGGCAGTACTCAGATGGGAAGAAGAAGTCCCTCAACACTGGAATCATCACAGTTCAGAATTACGCTTCTCATGTCCCACCCAAGGTCTCCCATATTACCTTTGCTCATGAAGTTGGCCACAACTTTGGCTCACCGGTAGGTGCTCTCCCCAAAGGGTTTTAATGGGCTGCAGTGGAGTGATTGGACTTGGTGTCTTGACTGTGGCAAACAACTGACAGATTGTTGGTGCATCCTCTTTACCTCACTCTCCTCAGCATGATTCTGGCACAGAGTGCACCCCAGGGGAGTCTAAGGCACCACAGATGAAGGAAAGAGGCAACTATATCATGTATGCCAGGGCCACGTCTGGGGATAAGCTGAACAACAACAAATTCTCCATCTGCAGCGTGCGCAACATCAGCCTGGTGCTGGAAAAGAAAAGAGCCTCCTGCTTTGTTGGTATGTGTACATGTCTTCAAAGATATGTTTTGTACTACCAATACTTTAAATGTTGCCAATTGTGGGCCTATGCATTTGCGTGCAGAATCTGGCCAGCCCATATGTGGGAATGGGCTGGTGGAAACTGATGAGGAGTGTGACTGCGGCTACAGCGATCAGTGCAAAGAGGATTGCTGTTTTGATGCCAACCAACCAGACGGCAAGAAGTGCAAGCTGAAGTTCGGAAGAATGTGCAGGCAAGTGTCCAATTAGCTGCTGGCAGTATTTCAGGTATGTTTTAAGAGATTTGTACCTAACTTTCTTCTCCGCTCTCAGCCCCAGCCAGGGCCCATGCTGCACAGCTCAGTGCACATACAAAAGCAGCCAAGAAAAGTGTCGAGAAGAGTCTGAGTGTGCACATCAGGGCATGTGCAATGGTGTCACAGCCCAGTGCCCTGCCTCCGAACCCAAAGCCAACTTTACCTCCTGCCATGGGGACACTCAAGTCTGCTTGAATGGGGTATGTACTTTAAGAATGGGATCAGCAGGCCCCTGCACCGTCATGTTTAAGTGCATCTGTCACTGTGTGGACCCCTTGTCAATAATGTGTCTGTGTGTTTTGCCCTGTTCTATTGGAGAGCTCAGAGCTCTGGGTCAATAGAGAGGATCTCCAGAGTTAACAGTAGAGATGACGCATCGACCAACAGAATTCAGAACCTCTGATCTGTTTTTGTCTGCAGGTCTGGCTGCATTTAAGGATATTAAATATTGGAGAAGTTTCTTTTGTGTGTCAATATATGAGAGACAGCCATGGCTTATTTGGAAGGATTAAGGCACATTGATGCAGAGTTTGTATGATAGGTTTTGTGCACTACTCAGTCCTGTCGGCAAGATAGTGTTTATCAAGGGGTTTCTACTGCTCTGCTCTTCAGGTGTGCTCAGGCTCCATCTGTGAAAAACATGATCTAGAAGTGTGTACCTGTGCCAGCATGGATGGCAAGGATGAGACGGAACTATGCCATGTCTGCTGCATGGAGAGATGTGAGTCTTTGACATGTGTGGTCTCTGTACCTGTCTTGTTCTGGACTTTGTACCAAGTGACATTTTATTGTGAAAATTGCAAGAAAATAGTAGTGAATGTATTGCTAAATTGGGATCAAGGTGAGCGAGAACATGTTGCTAACTATGAGCCCACTTCCATATTTCCTACCCTCACCTTCCACAGTGAAGCCGAGCACATGCAGCAGTACCAGCTCTGAGAAGTGGGCACGCTTCTTCAACAGGAAGGTGGTCACACTGCAGCCTGGCTCACCCTGCAACGACTTCAAGGGCTACTGCGATGTATTCATGAAGTGCCGCCTGGTGGATGCTGATGGGCCCTTGGCCAGGCTTAAGAAAGCCCTCTTCAATCCTGAGCTATATGAGAACATCGCTGAGTGGATTGTGGCAAGTATTTGTGTTTGAGGAGCAACAGGGGCAAGATTATTAAGATTGTTGTATTTCTGAGGATAAAAATAGAGTATAAATTATTTACATATACTGTCTGCAGTTAAAGAGTTAAATTAATTGCAGAAAACTGGGATGCATGTGGCCAGTGGGTGATTCTGTATTCTGAATGTGCCAGCTTCTCACAGAGCTTCTTTTTTGCACACATACTATCAGGCTCACTGGTGGGCTGTACTGTTGATGGGCATTGCTCTCATCATGCTCATGGCTGGCTTCATTAAGATCTGCAGTGTCCACACCCCCAGCAGCAACCCCAAGCTGCCACCGCCCAAGCCACTCCCAGGTAAGAGCCTAGAGGGAAAAAAGTCTCAGTGGTCCAAAGGAAGTGGTGAGTGAAGTATTAGCCCAAAGACCACGTTAGCATATTTCAGCATGTAGTTCTTTTTGGCAAATCACACTTGAGCCAAAGAACACTGTTTGGCAATCAGCCCAATGAAATCGGAGCTTAAATGTTTGAAAGTTAGTAGGGGCCAGACCAGAAAAATGGTTGGATGTCTGGTTTATCCTTTCAGTAAAAGGACTTAGAATAAATGTATTCAGTAGATCTCAAGCTTTTATTTTTAGGATTATTACAGACAATTAAAGGTTGTGTGTGTGGGGCATGTCTCTTGCAGGAACACTCAAGCGGAGAAGACCCCAGCAGCAGCAAAGCCAAGCACAGGTGCCACGAAACCACCGCCAGCCCAGGGAGAACTATCGGATGGGCCAAATGAGACAGTGAGGCAGGCTGCAGCTCACTTTTGTCCTTCCTAGTGCCTACAGAAGGAAAACTTCAGTCCAAAGAAATACCTGTCCCAGTCAGTCATTGTCCCCATAAACTAGAACCTTGCAAGAAAATGAATTTTAACGGAAAGAAAAAAATGAACATAAAATGGACAGTCAGTCCTACAAAGACCACTGCTCTTGGAGCCAGCCAAGCCAACTTGGCACTTTTTTTAATGACTGATTTCTTTCTTAAACCTCACAATGGGGGTCGAGAGAAAATATCTGATTTGTCATCATGTGGTCTTATTTTTTGTTTTCCAGCCTTTGAATTTTTTTCTTCATAATGATAAAGGAGTCAGAGATGATGTAGTTTTGGAGCTTTTCTCTCTCTTCCCCCTCTATATTTTTCCTCCTTTCACAAACAGCTGCTGCCTTGCAGAAGACAGACTGCAGATGATGCATGTGCTTCTGCTGCCAATCCAGGCAAGAGACAATATTGCCAACTTAATTACCATAGTTTCAAAGAAACAAAAAGACAGGCTTTTATTTCAGAGGAACACACATGCACCTTTTTTAGTGTGCAAGTTGTACAGAGATCACAATTTTTTTCCAGTGTACATGAAAAACCTGTCTTTTTTCTGCTGTTTTGATGAACATGTTTTAATTGACACACTCAGGATATATATTTTAAAAATCAACAGGAAGAAATGGCTGTGAGGTCAAAGTGGAGAATTCATGATTTTTTTTTTCATTTAAATTTTTTTCTGACTCTAAATGAGAGCTTCTTGTTGTGTGCTGTTATCCTATTTTTTGCCCATGTCACATTAATATTTAACTCTCTTAGGTTGTAAATTGCACAGATTTTTGGAAGAAGGTTTTAAAATGAATAAAATGGGTAATTTACACAGGTGGTGGGTGGGAAGCACTCCTTTAGATGTTGGAGAGATCTGTGCGTTACGTTTGCAAGGATGTTGAAATGTTAGATGTAGTAGTTCAATTCAGAATTATTACTGAAAGGCAACTCAGATGGAGGTGTGTTTTAAGAAATCTGAGGTTTTGGGGTGGGCTTGGGCGTCTTTGGGTTTTGCAGCTTTTATTCTTATTCCTTTACTTCCTTCTGACACATTGCTCTGCAATGACATCATCTGATGAACAACCACTAAGTATAACAGGTGATTACATGATTTGGTCACTGATGATTTAGTCTGGAAAAGACAGAGAGACAATGGGGATGAACTTCCAGCAGAAGAATATGAGGACTTGCTTTGCACTGTCAGTTCCACAGCGAGGCTCTCTGTACCCTCGTGAGGACATGAGCTGAGTGTTTAGAGGAAGAAGTTCCCGTTTCAGGTCCTGAGTGTCCTTATGATTTCAGCAGGATATGTAAATGATTGCCCCATCGTGCTGTATCACAGTCCCTGAACGAGATAAGTGGATGCATGGAGATCAGCAGAACAGGGTATGAGTTTGGGTAGTCTGACTGAATTTTTTGTATGCAATAGAACACAACCAGTGCTAATTCATTTGTCTTTTTTTCTCCCACTGTCATTCACACACACAATTGCACTGATGTACACACAGAGGTGAACCCCTCGGGATCTCCCTGATGACCAGTCTGGTATAGCAGAGCTGTCATGTCGTATCCCTGGTCTTTAATTTGCATGATGAAAAGATAAAAACGATTTGGATCAATGTCTCCAGATGAAACAAACACTCTATAGTAGAGGCTTTCTGCAAAGATAGGTCTGTGCTTGATTGAAATGGCAGTAGGCAATTGGGTTGGAGCCTGTGAATGTTGTTACCAAGCTTTGCCTACTGTATCACATGTGAGAGGGTTAACCTTCGGGAATTGTGAAGTTGCAAGTTGCCCCTCTCAAGATGCCAATCCTGAATATCAGCTTAGCTGACAAAAACATGCTGGGATTTTTATAGGCAACTTTGCTGGTAACTTGAGTTTTGTAATGCAGTTTCACACCTTGCGTGTGACAGAATGGGGATACTACAGAATGACTGAGAATGAACCCTAGACTGCTTTATGTTTAAAAAGCTAAGAGATACAACTTCTTACATAAATTATTTTAATTATTTAATTATTTGAGGCAGACTAGTACAGAAAAGCCATGAGGTGCTTCCCTTGAAGGAAGTGTAAGAAAACCTAATTGGAAGTCATAGATTGGTGGTCTGACCGGGCTGTTCCCCGATATATCGTTGCAGTACGTAGTTTGCCATTCTTTCTATTGAGAGTGGGCCTTTTTAGAGTGTACTATGTCCGAAATTGTGTGGCTGGTGTCCAAAATTTGGTCAAAGTTAATGTGACAAACAGCTAAATGTGACACGTTTTCCCTTGATTGAAAACATTTCTTGGACTGAAATAGGGTTTTCACAGATAATTGGTAAATCTTGCTGCGTGTGGTAGAATTGACATGTTTTGTTCGTGTCTGCTATCTTGTGATGGAGGGTCTGTGTAGAACTGGGAGTGGACTGTGCCTGGATTATTTTTCCCCTTTTGAGTCTCTTATAAATGTCAGAGAGAACATGCACTGAAATGTCAGCTTTGAGTTAAAATGTGGTTGGTGATACAAGCAAAAAGATTACAAGGAAAGAAGTCTTATACTACTGTCTGATTTTATGTCCACTGTGTTTTATACAGTATCCAGATTTTTTTCTTTTTTGTTCACCTTAAAGATTTTTACTAAAAACTGCAAGTATTGTGCAAAACATGTAATTTTTTGAAGTACTTGAAATGCATTAATAAAAATAACTTGTTAAAAAAACTTGATAAATTTATTTAGTTTTGCACTGTGTGTGTGTGTGTGTGTGTGTGTGTGTGTGTGTGTGTGTGTGTGTGTGTGTGTGTATGCGCGCACACGCCTGTTTCATTTTTTGAGGGTTTATAAACACTGAATAATTAAGGCTTCCCTCCCCAAAAAACACACATTACCTTATAAGGTGGGAAAGATGCACTGGTTTGTGGACAGCAGGCTTCCTATCACGTGACAAGATATGTGGAGAGTCGAGTTCCCCCAGTTGCACCTACAGCCCTGTATGAGCCCAGTGAGCTAAGAGAAGACGACACCAACCAATCCACCCATACGAACACTGTTTCCTCAGCTTCCTCCCCTCAAACACGATGAAGTGATGACTGGAATCCGAGTCCATGCTGCAGTGCACATGACGTGTTCCACTCATCGCTGTGAAGCCAGAGTTTGCTCTTTGTGAAACTGTCACTTAAAATATCTAGCAAGATCAATGCATGTGGGCTGAATATGTAAATACAAAAAAAGGGACTATAATTTCTCAGTTTTGATGGATAGGGCCTGTCTGCATTCAGTCTGACTTAAAAGTTTGTGCTTTCTAAACCTGCACATTAAAAAAACATCAAGGCATTGACTGAATTACTGACAGCCTTGAAAATTATGCTGCTCTTTGTATTCTTGTCCTGAAGAGTAATTGCTTTCACCCCCACCTTCAGCCTCCAGCTACAGCCTTCCTTGGCATTCTAGTAATCACATGTGCTTCTGCTCACATTGCAAGATTACAGCACAGCCCATTTGCAGCCTGCTCCCATACTTCTTATCTTGTGCTGTACTTGTTCTATACGTTTCCTCTTCCATTCAATTGCAGCTTCAAAGGTTCATCATATTAAATCAGTTGTCGTTGATAACCTGTTTCATTTTTAATTCACATTCATAGGTTAATGAAATTGTATGTAAGATAATATACCTGGAGCCCCTAGAGTATGAAAACAGTCTTGCAACGTTATCAATGGCACACAATGATGGGCTAAAGGTTAATGTTGACAGTGGTTTGCTGTCACGGTGGTCCTGGTAGGCGCTCTGGAAAGCTGGCCTTCAACCTGACTGCTTGTTGTCCCCTCTGTCCTCGAGTGCCCTGTGTCCCAGGGGACCGTTCACCCATGAAGGAAGTTTTATGATATCTTGAGGATGTTGCAGAGCCAAAACAATCAACATTTGATTCTGCCTGGTGTTGTAAAGATAGTGTGGTGCATTTTGCTGCATTCGCATGGGGGGTAGGGGGGTAGGAATCACACAGTGATAACCAGGTAAGAACTGCAATGACACAAGATGAGCTGAAATGGCCACACCTGTAATAAAATCCACTCAGCAGAAATTCCACAGAATCTTTTCAGCCAGACAAACCAGCAGATTCTTGTGGAAACTCACAGACCTTCCTGATTTCTGATGTCATCACTGATGTGGAGAAATAGAAGATAAAGGGAAATTTATGTCTCCCCACCAAGTGGGGAACCATGTTAATAGAACCACAGATGGTGTCGCTGTACAAGAATAAGGATTCTTCACTCTTTAATCACTCTTGGCTTTATTGCATAGTTTGTTTGTTTTTTTAAAAATAATTTACAATGTGGGCAAATACAGCAAGAAGAACCTCAGGACGTTTTATGATTGTTGCAACTGATGAAGAGCACCAGTGTTGAACTTGAGACTGTTCCAGATTAGGAATTTTAAAAAGTTAAAGGTTTGTTTTTGATTACGTCTATTCATCTCATCATTTGTCACGTCTCATAACCCATAACACATTTGTATTGTTCGTTTGAAAGCATGGTTCCCAAGTTGAGAGGTCAAAATTGTTTTATTTTTTGTAAGTCTTTGAAAACTATTTCAGAATACTAGCGGAATATTTTTTTGGCCAATAACTTTATCTAAGGTAACTTGCTATGTTAAATAATCAGCCTTATGATTTGCCCATTTATACAGCAGACTATTCTGTTCACTGCAAGTACGTTGGTCAAGAACACCACAGTGGGAAAAAGGTTCGATAGTGGGATCCAAACCTAAAAGTTGCTCCACGGGGCACAGTTAATGCTTTTTTTTTTGCATTAGGGAACCCTCGCCACAAGGGGGCACTAAACACATAAATACCATGTGCTTGTCCACAGTTAATAACATGGCATGAGAAAACTATAATCCTTCAACTTTAATTGGGTAACAACTGTATGTTTACTCTAAAAATGTGTTTTCACAACTGGAACAGGTTCCCCTTACAAGATCCTGCTGAATAATATTTTCAAATTTCATTGTTACAACCAGATTATTACAAGCCAGATATTTCCATCTTTCCTAGGATGATAAGATATAAAATGTTTGCTTGTTTTTCCCATGTTTCCCCAATGCAGCTCTGTGGTTTGCTCACCAGCCAGAAGATCATCTCCCCACAGTCTTTGTACCTCCCCTTGGGTTATGGTTTTTTTTTTTCCAATTCCCTCAGTCATTTGAAGCTTATCTGATTATGTAACAGACACTGAGCAGCAAAACCTTGACGCTGCTGTTGTGTAACATTACTGTCCAGGGAAAACAGTCCTATTGGTACTTTATGGGTAGCTAACAATCTAGAGAGCTCAAACACGCAAGCGAAACTTCTATTCGACCTTTCTGACTTCACCAACAACCCCCCAGTTCAACATACACATCCCACACAGATCATTTCTATTCTATTCCGCACTCCCCCAATCTACTAGCAAGAGCCAGCGCCTATTTCTCCTATTCTCACACCTCGATCTCACAGAAAGTCACTTGTTGGTCTGGAAGTGGTTTTGTTGGCTCATCACGACATCATACCCAGCTGTGGCTCTTTGAAACTGAGCCCTATCTTTCCACCAGGATGGAAGAACAGCACAGTATGAGGAGTCCCACCACTCTAAGTACTCAGTAGCTTTCATTTCACTCAAATGTGGTGTCATACGTACTAATTCAGCATGTGTTGAACCCTCTGGTGGTCCTAGTGTTCACAAGTGGTGTGTGTGCACCTCCAAGCCAGAAGCACATGGATCAGGCTGGTACGGTTCCACATGTGGTGCTGTGCTGATAACCTGTGTTGAGCTCCCAGTTTACTGGCTGCGCTACACTTCACATGTGGTCTGCTACCCACGATCCTATGCTCTCAGTCAGCAAATGTAGAAGCATGCAGCTAGGACCTGTGTAACCATCAGATGACCAGCACGAACAAGGCCAGAAGCAGCCCCCCTCAACACGACACAAGCAAGAAGGAGGTGACCTTGCCTGTGCAAGTGGGCCTGATGCGCATCTCTACAGGCTTCCATGTCACACTGACACTTCAGTTCACACAGCACAGCCAACATTGCACACAAGAGAGAATTAAGTCATTCCATGCACCTCATTTTTTTGTCCCACCACTCCTTTAATGTGCGCTGTCCTTCACACTTGGCTGTTGTGTGACAGGAAGCAAACATTATTGTGACTTTGAAGAGCTTAATTTCCTGTACAAGCACCTCTGCTTGGAGGAGGTGTAAGAAGGCAGATGGAGCCAGGGTGCTGCTTTAGTATTTACCACGGGGGGGTCACAGTCCAGCTCCTGCTTCTTCTCACTCAGCCCTATTGAAGCAGGCAAGCAGACCTTTTGAACGAGTCTGACAGATGGACTGGACCTTGAATGGATAGTGACAGAATATCAGGAATAGGAGAGTGTTGTGCAACAACCTCCACCCACACTTTGAGTGGGAATACTTGTCAAATGACAGATGTCTCATAGTATTACATAGTATATACACATTTAAATATGCAATTAAGATGGCTGAGTGAAATTATTTCACACAGAAGATACGACTGCCACAAAATTTGGGGAAATGGCATTTTCATGTTTTCAATATTACTTCTCATATCTGGTTTATCATTTGTTAGCTGGTTTCGAAGATAAAATATGAGCTAAGGAACATGCTGTTAAAGAGATAATTTTTATTTAATCAAATGTATCTATCTGTGATCGATAACCAGTTGTCCCATGCAGTCTCAAGACGGTGGACAGGATGCCATTCCATTTCAGGAGAGACACACAGTAGGTTGTCCTTTGTTTCCAATGAAGATCACCTTCATTGGTGTCATTCCAGTGTGGATGAAGCCTTGTTGTTGGTGGTGTTACTTGATATTGTAATGTTTGAGTGTTGTTACAGTGAATTTGAAACACACACACACACACACACATACATATACCAGACATTTTAGAGTCACTAATCTGCTTGAAATGCAGCTCTTTGGACTGGGGGAGAAAACAGGAGCATTTTAAAGAAACTCACATGAATACAAGCAGCACATGGAAACTTCACACAGACTGACCCAGATTTGGACCCCCCAGTCCTGATATGACATAGGGCTGCACCACCTTGCAGTCCCAAATCAATGCAATATTGCTGAAAGTTATTAAATTTCCACATTGTACTGATCTGATTTAATAGACTTGAGATTTTCATTTTTGCATGACAACTCTGTCAAATCACATGAAGCATAGGTGCATTCTAATCACATCACAGTAAGATAACATTGTGGGTAATTTTTCTAACCACAAGCCACGATACAAATCTATTCTGATTTATCAAATTTCCACTTTTCATTTCAGCATATGAAATCTGATGAGATCTGTCAAAGTGCCTCATCACTCAAGCAGAAGGACAGCGCATTATTACCGCGATTACACGGACCGGCAGACCGTTCTCTCAGGAGAGTTATCGAGGCAGTCGGTAGCGGAAAAATGAAAGAACAATCCAGATAATGATCGTTTAAGAATGATACCTCTTTTACTGCTGCTCATTCTTAACATGTACATTGAGCCACTTTGATTGGTACCACAGAGGCACCCTGCAACACAGTGTTGACTTTTAAATATTTCTTACTTAGACTGTATCTTCAGTCATTACTTTAATTGTAGGAATTCAGGTTCTCTTCCTTTTAACCATTCTACTTGCCTGAACCTTGGCCCTCAAGTACCTCGCAACCTCATATGGTCTCCTTTACCACATTTTAATATTGACAAACTGGATTACAGAAATTAAAGGCAATCTGTAAACAGAAGTAAGATTACATCTATAAATGGGTTGAATGAGTGCCCCAGACTGTACTGGATGGATTGAATAAGATGTAGGGAGGCACATCACAGACTGAAGGGAACTGTACACATTAGGCACGATATGTCCTAGGTTAGCTTATGTAAAAATTTAGTCTAATGCTAACGTTGAGAAAGACTCAATTTACACAGAGGGTCAATGTGGCTTTGGCTCTGAGAGATGCTCCTTCCTGAAGACTAAGCTGACCTCTTGAAGTTGCTAACAATATGCTGACTACCAGCACATGCAACAGCTATATTATTATACAAAGGATCTTCGGAAAGCTTTAAAAGATTTGAGAAGTAACCTAGGGGTAGTAACTTTAAATCTGTGGTATCTGTAGAAACCTGGATATAGCAGGTGATGTTTGCCTGCTCAAGTCCTATGAGGAGACCTGGAGTGGCTTTCTATAGTTTAGTTGTGGGGCAGCAGGTAGCTCATTGGTTAGGGCTTGTCACCTTGCCCTGAAAAGGCCCCCGGTTTGGGTATCTTTCCCTACGGTTGTACTTTCCACACTTATCCTCAGTCAATAGTGTTAGAATACCCTGTTGTGTAAATAGGTAAATCATTGTTAGCAGTTTAGTACATATACCTCATATTTTAGGTTGTTTTAGATATAGACACCAGGTAAATTCATCCATACATACATCCATCAATCCATCCATCCATTCTTTCATTTTCTGTTACTTATCCTGCTCAGGGTCACAGTGTCATATAGCCTAGTCCTAACCTAAATAAGTTCATATAAAATTACTTTTTTTTAATATATATATATATATATATATATATATATATATATATATATATATATATATATATAAAAAACCTGTGGAGGTACAAGCCATTTTATGTTGCCACTGCTTAAAAAATAAACTAAACCATCCTGTTCTATGAACACAACAGAGTAGAGCTCCGAGGAGGTGTGGAGCTCACCTTGATTTGATTCTTACAGGCACCTTTTTACTCAGTCCAGATATTTTTTTAGTCAAGTTCATAAACAATATATTTTTTGAGTATGTGACTCATTTTCCAAGAAAAAGAAACCAGTCCTTGGCTGTTATCATCCTGAATTTCTTGATAGTCACATACTGAAGGATGTGGTGCCTGAAGTCATTACCACTGCTGCCTGGCCTTTTAAAACTGAAAGATGTGGAGGGATAAAAAAAGATATCAATATTCTAAGCCAAATGAAAAGTCAAAATACATACTTTTGTTCTGTTTTTGCATATGAAGGTGTATGTTTCTGCTGCTTTTCAAAGCAGTGGAGATGAACTGAACCATGCACAAGAGATGAAATTCAGATGTTGATTAAAATGTGCATTTTGTCCCCAAGGAGGCCTATAAATCAGTGCACCAAGCTACCAGGGAAGTGAACTTGTTTTCCACGCATGGAGCATGCCAATGTAGCAGGGTTTTCAAGAGCACGCAGCCTGTGCAGGTCTGCAGTGTTGGGGTCGTAGTCACACATGGTCCCAGGGGTGGCACTGAGTGGAGTGGTCAGAATGATTTTGCAGCATTTTACTTTTCAGAAGCAGAAGTGTACTGGGAAATTCAATTAGAGCTAGAAGTTATTTCATCACTTAGTCCTGAACTGTTTAATTGTATTGAACTTCAGGAGTTATAGGTTTATTCACAACACAAGTGGGATTAATGGCTTGGGATTCAAATGAAACAGAATCATTTCCTGGTACCAAACAGGAACTATTGCTGTCTCTTTTCACCCAGGTGAGAGGTGAACCTGAAACATATATAGGATCTGAGACAGACTTGGGTATTGACGTTTATTTAGCTGACACCTTTGTTCAGGATGACTGTCAGCTAAATAAATGTCAGCTTCATAATGATTTACCCCTTTATACAACAGGGTGTTCTTACTGTATCGGTTAAGGCTAAATTCCTTTGTCAAGGGTGCTACGGGAGCCACATTCAGAAATCTGACTGCAAGGCAATAGACCTGAAGATTGTGTTGCCTATTGCCCCTAAGACAGATCACAGATGAGGATTTGGAGTCGGAACTCCAGCAAGGGTGCGAAATGATATTATGCCTTTGGTGCCATGTGACATTACTGCTGTGATCTGGAATGATAAGCTGTTATTAAAACTGGATAGAAGTTCATTAGAGATAAAATAGATGTGGAGCATTTTGCATGTTGCGAAAAGTCATTTTAATCTTCCTCTGATTAAACCACAAACAGATGTTGCTCAGTTGTTCTCCAGATATTAAGCATTCATTGCATATTGATCGAGGCTGTGCCAAAACAAGATTAAATAAATGAAAAAGTTGACCTGCTTTACTGCAAATAACAAACATTAAGTCAGTTGCAGGGGCATGACCGCGGAGAATGTCTCAGCGTTTGTGTGGGCGAAGCTGAAGAAACAAGAACTTTTTTAGTTTCATTGGGACAGTAGCTGTGACAGTGGGTGGTGACAGTGTCACCAATGACTAGTTCAAACAGGTGTGACACATGCTAAATAGGGCAGCCCTTGGCTAGCTCACTGCTCACATTCAGAGGTCCTCACATTCAAGCCAGACCTCAGGCAGGGTCCACTTATTCGGTGTGTCCACATGACAGAACACTCTGGTCAACTGCAGTGTTGCACCACATCAAGAGGGAATGCAGCAAACAAGCAAGTGAAACTCTGGATGGAAACAGGCTGGGCAGTTTCTGTAGTGGCAAGGGCATGTTGCCAGAAGGACTGGTTTTAAGCCAATTTGGGGAGCTTATTCCATATAGAACAGATCTCCATGAGCCAACACAAGCTGAGAGTATGATCTGAGATCATCCATTATTCACTGTTTTCTGAGAACAGGAGCCCCGGAGAGGTGCAGGAGGAAAGAGCAGGGATGCCAGGCCTGAAACAATGGACCGATGGAGAAATCGTGCCTCATCTATTTTACATGACCGTTACGTAAGCTATACCGATTGGTGCCTTTTAATGTATTTCAGTCGATTCTTATTGTTACGGCTGGCTGAGCGACAGAGACCTCTAATGCAGCAGCTGGTTCCCTGTAATGAAATGTGCACATCTGCAGTTGTGTATCAATACATAACATCCATTACTACTGGAATAAAGCACAGCCATGTCTGCATCCCTATACACTGGCTTATGGCACTGAGTAGGTAACATGAAATAAAAAAATGTTCAATTCATAATGGGAGCTGAGTGACAGATTTAAATTGTGGACAACCAGGACAGGCGTAAAATACATGTTCAAACATTTATTTCTGCAAGATCTACCATTTATATTTCCAGCTGCACCTCCTTTTAAAAACAAGGAATACAATTAACTGGCAAGAGCTGCTGAGCTGTAAAAAAAAAAACAAAAAAAAAACAGCACACTTCATCCTCTACAGAACAATGTCATCAATAATCATTCAATTAAATTGAAGACAAAAGACAAAGTAAAAACAAAAAAAAAAAACTACACTAACTCCATGAAGCTATTATTTATGTATACAATAAGAATTTGAGAACAGGTGAATGGCAACTAAATGTGTAAAAATGTGGACCTGGAATGAATGCTGTGAAAGGCTGGAGTGATTAGCAACCCCTGGTATTACTATTCACTGTGAATTCCCTCTTTTCTATGTTTAACAAACCATGGCCCTTCTATTTAAACTAACTAAGCTACAAAAAAAAACCCACAGCATGCAAATTGCCTTGGGTTAAGCAATTTCCCAGAAAGTTTATTCATGGCTGAACTCATCAAAGTGAACGCCTGTTCCAAGTCTTGCTCTCCTGACAATCTGGTAGTTTTCATATATGTACAACTGCAGAGTCAGAGCTCCAGAAAACAACAGGCTTCTACTTTGCACGTGTGCTCCGCTACCTACAGGCCTTGCAGGCAACCAAACCCACACACACACAAATATAGACATGGAAAACATCTGACACATGTAGACAGCAGCTGCAAGGCCTCTGACAGGCTGCAGTTGTCACAGGGGAAGCCACCTTATGATTGACTATAGCAGTCATAACTTTAATAAGTGTTGTTCATGTTTGACTTTGGTTCAGGGAAACTGCTTTTATATCCAACTCACACATCGGTACAGACTGCATGAGAGCTGAGGCGTTTATCAACAACACAACACATCAGTGTCAGAAGACATATTATTTAAAAATGGTGGGCTGCGAATGTCGGCTCAAGTCAAACGGAACAAAAGCAGAAAGCGGAAGCGCGAGTTCAGCACCACTTGTCTAACACACATTAAGGCCGAGTTGTCGCAGTGCTTCTGCACACATGCGGCTGTTGCGTCACAGATTTCAGGGAAAAGTGTTCACAGAAGTGTGAAATATTTATGGTGTGATGGAACACACTTACAGCTATGGGAGCAGGGGACAGGCCATTAAAAATACCTTTATCTCCACCAAAAAATGGCACTTTTTTTTGCCAGGAAAGCATCTTTGTACAATTCAGCGTGAGTTGACAGCTGATGCCTCGGGACTCAGCAAAGATGTGGTTGAAATGCTTTCACTCTATTGAAGATAAATGGACCCAAGTGTTTGTGTACATGCCTCCATTACAGTAGTGACACGTGTGTTATCCTGTGAATGAGAAAATGGCTGAAGAACTGTCAAGTTTGATGAGTTTTCTTGAACGATGTTGTTATGGCCTGCATTACAAACACATATGGAAGCCTGCGATTAGTTAATTCAAAATGAATAGGACAGTGATGCTTGTAGGCGAAGGAGATGTTCAGGAAATCGGGGGGCATTTGGCTGTTTTGATTTATTCCCTGCTCGGTTTAGATAGGTGTTTCTTCTTGGAAGTGTGGCTAGAAAGAGGCCCACTCTCATGTGAGTGAAAGAGATGGTGAGAGAGTACACCATGCGCCTGGGCCCTTTTCCTTCCTGTCCAGCAGAGCACGAGCCAGGCCCAGTCTAGCTCATGGTGATCATCTCGTACTTGTCCTTGATGCTGCTGTCCTCATCCTCCTCCTGCTGCTGGTTCTCGGGCTCAGGGTGGTGCAGCTCAATGAAGAGGAAGTAGATCACTGCCCCCACCACCCCTCCGACCAGGGGTCCTGCCACTGGGATCCACCACCAGTATCCCGCAGTGCTGTGGGGACAAGGATGATGCAGGCCAGAAGTGAGGAGTATGCCTGTTGTCTCGTGTCTCCCGGACTGCGTTTATCTAACTAAATTATCCCAGGGTTTCTAATCTTTTGTTTCGGCTCACTTTCTAGTCTTGCCTCTTAGCCAAAAGCATCTTTCCCTTGGACAGACTGTTCCTTTGTGTATTCTGTCTGTTTAATTACTACCATTTTTAACCTTTCAATCCTTTAATCAGCTGTAGTAATGCTACCAATTAGTAAAACCACATTTTGTTGACATGCACTTTACTATCTGTATCCTCACTGGTGTCTTGTGCTGTATCCTCTTAACACAACCTGACAGGGCAAGGTGTTTCCTGCCTTCTCTCCATGATCAAGGAGAATGGGATTAAGCTGAGTGAAGACAGGTCAGCCAGGAACTCATCTGCCAAAGGCACTGGTGGTGCAGCCAACACTCGGCCTGGACAATAACAATCATCTGAGCTGTTGCAAGCTGTCTTTAGATTTTAAGCCTCCAGGCAGGCAGGTTGAAGAGCACAGCAGGATTATGAGCTATAATCGTTCAAGGGGGGGGCCCATAGATCATTGAGGCCCAGTTGCCAGCACTCCCCTTCAGAACCAGGCACCTACTACTCTTCCACATCCTTTCAAAGAGAACTTCAGCCTCTACAGATTATTTTTATTTTTTTCTTCCAAAGTCTTGGTTTGATCGCTTATCTTCAATTCTGTTGACCTGCCTGTCCTGCAACAGTGAGATTTTCCTGCTGAAGAAGCTTAAAAGTGCTTTGCTTTCTAAGTTGGTAGTAGACTGTGCCACATATAGCTGCAGTGTGCAGTACAACTTCTCATCTCTATTTCAAACAACATCCACTCTGCTGCCAAGTTATTTTCTCAGCTGTCGTAGGAAGCAGGATAAGGAACTGGGCCAAGTAGGGTGAGGATCACTCTGTGTTGATCTGCACTAGAGATGTGTCTTCTCGCCCATCATCATACCTCTTCTCTTGTATCTCTTCATCTATCCAATTTCATTAATTTCTTGTGCCAGACTAGGTGGTGGTACACTTTGGAGGGGATGCCAGGCTATTGCAGTTGTCCATTATACTTACATTTATTCATTTAGCTGATGCATTTCTCCAAAGTGACTACAATGTTAAGCTACAAGCTACTCACATTTTCTCACTTATACAGCTTAGCAGGTCTTACTGGAGCAAACTAGGGTGAGTACCTTGCTTAAGGGTCTTCAGCAGGTCCAAAGGCTGTAGCTATAAGCACTACTAAATGTACAGATAAATTCACATTTCAGTTGTTAGTAGGTGCCAGAATAAAGTGTTTTAGCCATGGACCATGACCAAGGTAGAGTGGGGAAGGGAGGGATGGGGCATGTTAGTTGTGACCTTTAACCATCTGGTATTAAAGAGAGTGAATAAAAACAAGAGGTGCTTTTGTAGGTCAAGGCTTTTTCTAGGAAAACTGGCAGAGTGAACCCGAGGTTTCACGTAGCTTGCAGTACTCATACCTTGTATGTTTTCAGACTGAGTCCAACAGACTGGGCAATTTATTCAAATTCCCAGCAATTCTCAGCTAGCGTGTAGATTTGCCAAAATATTGGTAACTGTGACATTAGCAATATAAAGGTTTTCAACAGCTTTTTTGACCACTGGAGATTCTATCCAAAAAGTAGATAGATTTGACCCATGTTTCAAAGTTCTGTTTTAGTACAATACAAGAATCCCTTTCTGGTACTGGATCTCTGGGTCTTTAAACCCTACACAGCACACGTCAGCAAAAGTTACCTGAACACCTCGAAGCCCCATCCAGCCACAGCGGTGAAGAGCCTGGGGCCCAGGTCACGAGCAGGGTTCAGAGGGTAGCCACAGTTCAGACCCATGGACACACCAATGGCCATGATGATCAAGCCAATAGCCAGCGGCTCCATTCCTCTGGGTGCTCCAATGTTCTTCCCATCAATGATGGCCAGGATGCAGAGGACTAGGGCACCAGTCCCTATCACCTGGGGGGCAAACAGATAGCACTAAATTGCACCTTCAGTCTCTTAACTGGTATGGTGATATTTCAAACTATACAGCAGCTAAACATTCCAGGTTGACTGATCCTAGGGACTCCCCAGAGGAACAGCCCTCCTCTTGGACAGGCCTTCTCATAATAACCCCAATTTCCAGGTTCCACAGTTCACTGGCAACACTGGAACAAACCGCTACTGAGCAAATTACAAACAACAAATAATGACCAGATATGTATGTTTTGGAAGTAGGACAGTCAATGCTAAAAGTGCTGAAAATCTAATGCACTAGCAGTCTGTGTAAAAGAGTCAATCTGCTCAATGAGTCAGAATGACCAGCTTCCTAAATTCAGACCTGTCCTGCAGGCAGTGATCAAAAAACCAGCAGACTGTGTCACAGAGCTGTTTGCCTGTGTTGCTCCTGTAGACACCATCAGCCATAAATTTCCCCATGAGCAGCCACACAGCTAAAAGTGTTTAACGTAGTTAATGGCAAAGAAATGTTTTTAAAATTGTATAATCAAATACATCTGCCCATTGTCAATGAATAAAACCACGTAACAATATGGTTATGCAATTCAATTTGTTAATTCATTGCTAAATGTTTCATATGGTTTTCAACATGGTATTTTACTGCGACATTGCTCTTAATAGTACTATTACCCAATGGTGAAGCCAACCTGTTAGTTATTATCGTATGTCGTACCGAGTTTTCCCCTTTCCCCTGTTATAAGTGTTGCCTTTTCTGGATTCCATAGGGCGGATTACTGGTAATGTATTTACATCACCTTAAGAGAGCTGAATTGCTCATAACACATGGAATCCATAACGCATCCTTTATTTGTGGTTTAAAGTCTACTCACTTGTGAGTGCCATTAACCTGCTGTAAATGATTGTAAAAGAGCACAGTGAAAGTGTTCACATAAACAAAACGTTGTTGAGGAAGTTAATAATTATATTTCTTACATGGCAAAAAACTGACCTCACCATCTGCCCCCAGCACACTCTGCCTGCACCACAAGCAGATAACAAATACAGCAAACATCATGGGGCACACTCATGCAGACACAGGGCACAGTTCCTGTGTAGTGTTACATTTCTTTGCAAAGCACTATTAACACCTCACGCGGCTCACCTGGTCTATGAATCCATTGAGGACTGAGAGGTGCCGAGTCGGATAGGAGGCAAAGATGTGTGCTGTGGCGTTAATGCCGGTCACTGACAGTATTCCACTTGTGAAGTCCATGAAGGCATCTGGAACAACATGACTTGCAACCTCAAAATTCATTGATATGCTGTACTGTGAGAATATAATTTTACTGCAAAAGGACTACTGTGTTTTCTCTCTTATCTCACACTTTTGACAGCTTGGATACATCGTCTGAACTTCTGGGAGAGGTATTGGAAAGGTCTCACTGTTTTTTCCAGGTGGTGGGAAAGGAGATCAAGACATCGCAGTGTCTTTTTGATGTTACCCAATGTGCCTCCTGATGAGTTACCCAAGGGGCAACTTCAGTTCAAACAGTAATGTGGATCGATATTTTGTCCATTTGCCTTATTTTTATCTGATGCTTAGGGGACAGTGACTGAGCTGTCAAACAAAATGTGACCTACATTTGTGGTGAAATGCCTTAACCACACTTTGGCGCGATAAGCAACCGTGGTGAGGGGTCATAAATGATGATGATTACCGAAGCATTAACAGTGTTGTTTATGTTAACAGAAAGCTTGTACTAACTTTCACAGGTTTTTTTATTCATTCATAATATACATACACTAAACATTCTAACCTGATCATTTACTTTTCTTTCACTCACTTTCAGCACTCAGTTTAATGATAATTCCGATGATAAATTGTTCTATCACTGCATAACATAAAAATGTATGATTCATTATTGTTTTTGTTGCTGTTGTGTACTTAGCAATAAGTACCCTCAAGGCACACCATTGTGAACAGAAATACTATTCTTAGAACTCTCATTTGAGCAGAAAATGAGAACCACCACAGTATTCATTTCAGTTTCCATTGAAACCCCTCAACATCTGCTTGATCGTGGAACTCACCGTAATAGAGCCCGAAGACAGCGGCAGCCCCAGCAAAGGCACCCAGGAACTGTGCTATGACATATACGGGGAACTTGACCACCTTGAGCCTGCCCAAAATGACCATAGCAAGTGACACAGCGGGATTGATGTGGGCCCCTAGAGGGAAGGAGAAAGACATGAGTTAACTGCAGCCGCTCTGCTGTATGTGAGGGTAATACAGTCCATCTCCATAGGAGTACTTCACATGTACTTTGCTCCTACTCTGCAAATGGGACTCACTAACTAAGTAACCGGGGATAAACTCCCAAACTGCAGAAAATGCAAAAGGACACTGTAACTGTGATTTTAAGTGCAGAGTGTGCTCTGGTTTGCGGCAGACTGTGGTAAACACCCATCACCCTGGACCGTGAAACTTGTTTGTACCATGGTTCTCTGTCAGTCAAACAGGGCCTGGGGGACATGTAGCTGGGATGGGTCCAGTCGTTGGCACACAAGGGCAATGAACACAGCACATGATCAATGGAGCTCTTGAGCCATTTGTCAAGCCCCCAGGCTTCTGTATGACCTCTACAGGGCCCGACAGAAGAGGGGGATTGGTGGTAATCTATAAACCATGAAGCAACAGGGTCCATAACTGTGTACTGACATGCCCCACCCAAATTGGGTCTGACATAATCTTCCTGAAGCTGCTTAAGGCACACTTAAATGGCTGGCAGCATGAGTGGGCTGCAGCGAGATGATGCGCTTCCCCTGCTCAGATCATATCTCATAGCAAAGGAAGCCCCACCCCTGTGTCTCTTAAAACCTGTGGCTCTAAAAAGTTCATTATTCCAACTTGAAAGCTCATCATTATACATATCACCTCACCGCCAGTAAGCTTCCATGAGTTGCATGGGTGCCTGGCAAGGTGTCTTAGAACTGGAGCTCGAAGCCAGGGTCTGTCTGCAGTGGTGCCTTCTCTTAGGCCAGTTTTCTTATCAGCTGGCAGACTATGACATGCTACTTATGCGACACTACCATCTTTCCTGTCACAGAACCAAAACTTGTCTGCGCATGTAAGCAAAACGATGGGTCACGTGACCAGCATCATCTGATCAGCTTTGTGCATCACGAAAAGTTTCTCAACATAATAGATCAGGTTTTTGATGTTTGGTCATATAGCAATTCCAATAAATGAGAAAGTAGTATTTGTATACACAAAACGTTTATTTTTTGTTAATCTGTTTTTGCACTGGCCAAAGCACAAGTTACCCCCAGATATAACTAGACAAAAGTCCACAGTTTGTCCCAGTATATTTTTCCCCGTTTGAAATAAAATTCTTCTTGTCCTCTCAGACTCAGGAGACATTAGACCTTCACTTTCCCTCTGCTTTTGTCACATTACAGATTGCAAAAGGAGACATATAGCTAAGTCCAGATAGAGACCCAAAAGCAGCTTTACTATGATAGTTTTTTTTGTTGTTGTATCAACTGGTCATATACTCAAGCAGGAATGGAGAGCTGTAACTAGCATTTTTCTTAACACTATAATAATGGAAAACATTGTCTTATTGACATTGCATACTCAGTTAGGAAAAGTCATTCCACGACACACAGGACATCTCTTGCAAACATGTAATCAGATCCATATTTTGCTGTTACAGAGAAGTTCACAGCATTTACAAGGGATTCCCAGTCCTTTACTATCATTACTACCATCAGAGGAAAATGTCTCTTTCTGCATTAATCCCAGAGGAATGTACCCAATAAAATCTTCCTGGACACAGTTAAACACCACTTGGTCTAGTAAATTCAGCCTCTACTCTTTTATCATTTGACACTAAGAAGTACTTGTGTAATAGGAATACGTAACTGAACTATCTCATATGACTGAAATGGGTAAAGACAATTTTGGCCCGCAATACTAATGGTCAGTGCGTGTCCCCCACTTCTCCATTCTGAATACGCCATTCTTGTCCTTCAGCACTCTTGCATACTGTGATAGTAGTTTATGTTCAGTTGTCTAATGCAATGAACAATGAGCACAGGGTGCAAGCAAACTTGCAACCGGTGAACAAAAGGTGAAGTTTGGTCAGTGTTAGGCGTGAGAAACCAGATGCATTAATTTTGGTTTTCTTAGATTGGCAAGTAGCCCCTTTCTCCTGTAAAACCCGTATTTTTCACAGACAGTTCATAGTGTTTCCGTCTGTCTAATTAAATAAAGAGCAAAACATCACGAAATTTAATCATGGTGAGCATTAGAAAATGATTTTTAAATGGGCAGCTGCCGAGAACCTTTCTCAGAAATTATTAAATAAGTCAGTGGGCAACAAAAAAGAAAGTGGTTCCTAGAAGAGACCAGGTTTGCACTTACAGCTGTTTCAACTGTTATCCACCTGAATGTGACCCTGTGAAATGCATCTTCACTTTAGAAGCCTGCAGGTATATATCATTTTACAGTAATGTAAATGAGACAATATGCAATAAGTAATGTTTTTACCAAACGTCAGAAAAGGAACTGATTTAAAAAAAACAAAAACAAAATTGCCATAGAAGTATGCATTATTTATGACACTGGTGTTTCACTACAAACACAAAATGAAACTAACTTACTTGCATAAACCAGTCTTTTCCTCCATGATCTAATATATACATTAGTAGTGACTGTATTTCTGTTAGTTTCACTGCAGTCACAGAAATAAAGAATTAAATGTATGGTGGATTATCATAATCGGTATTTATACATCAAGGCTTATGATCATTATGCCAAACACAACTGAATACTTCATTTTACAAACTTTTGAGAAATATTATGATCGAAAGTAAATAATCTGACGGAAAAGTCTATTGAATGTCCAGCTGGTATCTTTGACTTCTATGAGAAGAGATGCTGTTTAAGCATTGAGTGGAATTTCCTTCATATACAATTGCTCACTGTTTTTTTGGGAAATACAGGAAAGGGTTCTTTGAAGGTTTCCACTCCGCCCTTAAGCGTAGAGTATGCATACCATCATCTGTGAAATGTAATATGGAGATGGACTGTTGTTTGATGTTGTCACAGAAGTGCTGCCCGGTAAAAACAAATGCAGGTGATGCCCCTCCAGCCACAATGGACACAACCAATCCAAGATTTTTGTTATAAGCACACTTCATATCTCAACATGTCATATCCTATTATTCCTCATCAATAAGAGACGGTAAATGATGCAAACTGGAGGGGACTTTAGTAACCTGTGTAAAGTTCATTTGAAGAAGAGTAGTAAGTGTACATTTAAGATCCAGGAATTCAAGCTATGTACTAAAAGCAGTCTGAGCCCCCGCACCCCTGTGAGAAAAACCTGAAATGTTGTGCGTTTCTTACCTGACACTCCGCCTGCCACGTAAACGGCCATCATCACTCCCAGCGTGAATCCGACATGTACGGTGAGAGTTTCACCCTGGGCCCCACGACTCAACACCATCTGGGCTACAGAACCGCACCCAAACAACTGGGACAGACAGCGGAGAGAAAGGAGACGCAGGAGGTGGGAGAGAAATGAGATGGAGGGGCGTTATTTCCCACTTCCAATTAAACACAATCTACAGGCCCAGTTTCATTTGGAACCCTCATATCAGGTTAGGAAGCCTTTTCGATTAAATCTTGCACGTCCCTTTGGACAGTAGTCGCAAACAAAAGAAACCCTGATGACGGATGGCCTGGCAAGTTGAATTGGGATGGCTGAAAAATAGGGACAAAACTTAAAAACAAAAAAACTACCAAAGAGGTCCTGCATCATTATTTAAATGAGTTTCCAGCTTTCGTTTCCATAACCTTGAACAGAACAACAGCCTCAGTGACATGATGATCAGAGGATGAAGGTAACCAAGAAATACACTTTAACTGACTTTTTTAAAAAGCAGTTGAATGTCACAGGCCACAGTTTGTGCACAAAAAGCTATAACCATTTTGTCTTTCGTTTGTACTATTTAATTTGTTGATATTTATGCAGATATCAAACGTATAAATCATCGAGGAACCTTGGTAAAATGTTGAACTTTTAAACCGTAATATAAAGTATTCCACACTGAACAAAACGTATATTTTATGCTCTTTTCATTTTTCAAGGTTGTACCGGTGCCTGATTTAAATAAGTCCCACATGTCGTTTTTTCCTCTTTATTACGGGTGTAAATACATTTTTTAAAAAATGAACAGTGAATCAAAGCGCCTGGATTTTGTGACAACGCCAAATGATCAAGGAGGGAAAAAGGGCAGAATAAAGACCGCGAGAGACTTAAAACCACGGGCTTTCTAAATATATTGCTCTTTGTAGTCGCTCGAAAAGTTAAAGCAAAAATTGTAAGTGTTGCAAAGTTTTGACATTTAAAATATGCAGTTGTGCGCGTTGGTTTGGACAGGTGTTAGCGCAGCAAAGGACGCCAAAAGGTGGCGGAGACAGACGCGCGGTCGCAACTCACCACCAGGACGAAGGTGCCCAAGAACTCGGCCAGGAACTCCCTGAGGAGCGGGTGGCGCAGGGCGCACCGCTGCCGCAGGCTCCTCTTGGGCTCTAGGTCCATCTTGTCGCTGTCCCCTGTCACCGAGCAGCGGGGGGCTCCACACTGCCCGCTGTCACCGCTGTCACCGTGCACTGGCTCTGATCACCGTCAGCTCACGGACAGCGCGTGTGTGCGTGTGTGCGTGTCAGAGGCGTGGGGCCGCTCTCCATATAACCCCCACCTCCCCCGTATCACCGTGTGTTCATGCCCCGCACGGTTTGCGGCCCCCGTCCTCCTGCTTCTCTCCCGGTTATCGCCATCATTATTAATACCGTTATTAAAGTCTTTATTAAGTTCCCCGCGTGCGTTTCTCGAACAGGTGCGGGACTCACGCACCTACACAACAGTGAGGGAATAAACACTGCGGGACTCGTGTGTGGAAAACTATTAGAATATTATAATATTTAAAAGATTCGTATTTAGTTTTTACACTATAGAGCCAATTAACCGGAAACTTTCCAGTTTCCCCTAAAATATAAATATCTGGCTGCAGCAATGGCATATTTTAAGTAAAATGCCAAATGGTGAATCATTGATAGTTGTAGTTAAACAAAACAGTCCGTTTTATTGATTCTGCAAAGCCGCTATGCGAGCGCAGACCGGCCGCCCGGCCAGCGAGTGGCTTTTTACCTCGGATCGTTTTCGTGCAAACAGCGGCTAACCACCGCCCCCTACTGAGCGGACTCGGCAGCACACGTCACCATTGTCATCTGTATATCACTTTTTAAGAAGTTAAACAAAAAAATAAAGGATCAGCAGTGGCTCACATGATTAACAATACAATACAGAATATAACATTGCTATTATTAGTCAAAGCAACTTTGCGTGTTAGACTAGTAGCTTTACAATGATTTACCCAGTTCTAGTAAGCACCTTGATCACAGGTATTACAGCAGGAGTGAGATTCAAACTTGAGACCCACATATTTTTACTTTATATTTATACTATAATGTATCACGCCCACGACTGTGTGTAAAATATCGCAGAGAACACACAGGAGACAGACTGCAAAACATTCAGCACTTTTCTGTAGGAAACTATTGACATTTTTCCACAGAGAATTCCCTCATTAACTGGACTTAATGGATCCATGAAAACCACTAACTGTGTCTGTCTCTCAATGGTCCACCAAGTGCTGAGTCTGGTTACCAGGCACGTCACCTCAGTGCTCCTCAAGGCCTGCATTAGGAACATTTGTGGCCATGCTCTCCTGGTGGACGGCTTGCCCATCGATATGCTTTGCCAATAGCCACTCATTCCTGGAAAATGGTGTTTGGTGTGCACAGTTCCTTGGGCCGCCCCCACATGACCACACTTCTGCTGAGAGCAAAGCGTAGGATCATTATTTAGGCCATACCTGACCCACCGCTTGTGACTGATGAACTTGTCAAGGACCCTTCCAGGTGTCGCGACCTGTTTCTGGTTCATTCCATGAACCCGCCTATGGTGCCCATCCTCTTTCACACTCTTCACCAACCATGAGCCAGCAGCCAACCTCATTGCATGTTTTGTTGCTTTTCTTGTCTGTTCTGTAGACAGATCCTTTTTACTTATGATACGGAGAGAAAAACCTAGATTCCCGTGTGGTAAAAAATTATATTTTCAAATAAATTTGTATTTTTTAAATGGAAAATGCAATGTTCAAAGTGTCCTGGACTAAAGCCCATCAAAAAGCAGGCAGCTATAATCCAAGACCCGATTGCATCGAAAAGCTGTAAATGTGGGTCTTCATTACAAATGGGGTACATTTACAGAGTTCCTGTGTGCAGAAACACAGCAAATCTCTCATATGGTTGTGGAGAACTTCAGTGCCTGGATTGAGCAGGATGTGTAATGCCCGGTGTCTCTGACAGAGGGCACCCCGTGAACAGAAATACATCAAACCATCTCTCACAGTTCATATGATCCTGCAGCTGGCCAGGTACACAAGGACTTGTCGTGAATGGCATCAATCAGTGTCAGTGTTTTCAGTGAATTGTCACCTTTGATGCAAAACAGACACTATCAGAGAGTTGAGCCATGCTGTGAGGAAAAATGGCTGTAGTGATGGAAGAAAAGCAGCTGGGACCTGGGTGCGTCCATCAGTGTGTAAAGGGGACCATGAGCCGTCAAGAGGTATAAAAAGAGCCTTATTGTTAGCCTATAGACTTTGGACTAAGTCTGATTCTGTATTCCGATATTTAACTTTTTATTATCTTGAGAGGCAGTTAGATACATTTATGGATGAAATTCATTATTCAAGTTCCCTGACTTGTGAAGGAAATTAGGAGGGAGGAATAAGGAAATTGGGAAGGAATAAATTCTTGAATTAATTATCAGAAACCCCCAGTGGCTATCATTGACTGCTTCTCCAAATCAGGGCTGCAGTAGTCCGGAGTCCATTCTGGAAGGACAGGGCCACATGTCTAAGGAAGGTATACCCAGGACCAGATGTATCAGAAATATGCAGACTTTTATCCATTATGAGCAATTTCGAATCACCAATCAACTTGAACCATGTCTTTGGGCAATGGCAGGAAACCGACACAAAATTGGGGAGAACATACAAATTCTGCATTACCAGACCACGTATAACTATGGTCATGGTGATCTAGCCTTGAGCACAAGGCAAGATACACTCTGAACGGGATGCCAGTCCATAGTAGGGCTATCAGAGCACACACTCACACAAACACACACTCCGGGGATTTGATGGCCAGTCACTAGTTCCCCCAAGGCCAGTCTTCAGATTGTAGGTGGAAAGCAGACCACCCAAAGGAAACCCACACGTACATGGCGTGTAAACTCCCTAAACTGAGAAACATTCAAACTCACATCCAAAACCAGAGACCCCCTACCACCCAGCTGTCTGCAGTTGAATATATTACTTTTAATTTTACCCGATGCTTCCGTGCAAATCAACTTTCAGTGCTTGGGCCATCTACTTTGGCCAAGGGCATTAGGCCAGGAGTGGGGTGTGAGACTGGCACAGCAACCTTGTCTATTGCCTTAACTGTTATGCTGTCAAAAGTACAAATGGTAACAACTTGTGTTTTTGCTGCTTTGTTACATTTAATGGTAGCAACCATTAAATTGTCAAGACTTGTTCTTGACCACGAAACACGCAGATTTTCTGGTGTTCTGTGTTTGAATGATAGGTTTCCTAACAATTACTTAATTGCCTGTTGCTTAGTTAATGTTTGTTACCTGTTGCCAAGTATCCAGATTGTTTACCTGTTGCTTAGCTGCTTGATGTATTTCTGTTTATCTATTACTTAGTTATTTGACATATACAAGGGTGGACAAAATTACAAACCCACCACATAAAAGGACTGTAACTTTGAAGTAACCGAATACAATGTGTTAGCTGTAACAGAGCCGTGATGTTCATTGTTAGGGTTGTGAGTTTTCGAAGCACCTATCAAAGTCACAAAAAGGCCAAATAGTTGATGCCCAAATTGCAGGTGCATCTCTCCCAAAAACTGTACAAGCATGTAATCTGTCAAGGGGAGCAGTCTGAACAACGAGAGCCTATGCCGAACACCGGAAAAGTGGCCACAAGTTGAAACTCACTGAAAGGCATAAGGAGACTCTTCACAGGATAGTTGCCAAATGCTACAAACGTCAAGAATCACCAAAGAATTGAATCAGCACTTCGGAAACCGCTTGTATAAAAGGAAAATGCACAAAGACATAACCAGGTGTAAAGTGTACAAAACCTGGAGCTTTGAAAAAGTAATATAGTGTGTTGAGCCATCAGACAGGTTTACATTTGGAAAACAACAAAGAATGCTTTAAACCCACAATGCTTGTCGCCAACTGTTAAACATGGTGGGGGATCTGTTATAGTACGGGCAGCCATCCTGTGGGAATTATTAGGTCGAATATCACTCCTCGTGTTGGTATAACACCTAAAGAATAAGAGACCATTTTACAGGACACTGGACACACTATGGCATAAACACTGTTCTCTCATGATGCTCCTGTATTACTAGATAATAATGGCCAAATACACCCTGTGAAATCAAATTCAGGAGTGGTTTCATGAACACTGATACAGTCAAGCACCGTCCATGGCCCACCAATCACATCTAAACATCAGTGAACCTTTATGTAAGTCAGCTCCCACAACACTGTGTGTGTGTGTGTGTGAGTGTGTGTGTGTCTATACCAAGCATTTAGGCTCTTTTTCTTCATAACTACAGGCATGTTTATTTAAAGTGATGGTCCTCAGTTCTGGAGCTCAGAGTGTGAAGTATGTTTACACCTCCTTCATCCTTCAGCCGTATCTTCTTAAAGAAAGATGCAATAGCCCACAGTTCAAGACTTGGCGGACACAACTGCAGGAACTACTATAGCTATTCTGAAGACAAGGGGTGGCCCTACTTCTTGATATTAATACATTTGTTGTTCCCGTTACGTTGCTCACCCCCCTGTAGTCGATCATATCTGTTGGCCATCACCTATCTACACTGCTTGGGTCTTCTTTCAGGGGAGCTGATTTAAACTCAGAGTGGACAGGACAGTACATGCCAGTCAGGACTGCACACCACTGGAGGACCTTCTAATCGCTATGAGGCTCCAATAACCCCCTAGCCTGATAAGCATCCCGATTCTATCCATGGATGAAGGAACTGAATGAGGCAACTGCACTGCGCCCTAACAAAGGATGACAGTTGAAGCTTTCTTATCAAATTTAAATCGGTTTAAGTAGATAAACATACCGCTTTCAGTACTGACTAAGAATAAAGAGGCAGCAGTGCTTGAAGTGGGTCAGTATTCAGCAATACACAGTACCAGCACTTCTATGTCTTGCTTGTTTTAGAACCAGGACCTTTTCCTGTGTTCTCTTCTCCCAGTGCTCTTTTCTGTCCTCACACAGCGGCATTCTCTGTCTGAGCTGCTCTCCCAGCAAAACACTGGTGTACATGGTGACAATTCACCACATCCCTCTAAGGTACATTTCATTACCCAGGTGAAGGATTACCCAGGTTTTACCGCAAGTCAGTTCACAGGCATTTTCCTACCATTCATATAAAATTTAGATCACCTTTAGGAAATAGGAAATATTGTCACCATCACCAATATCTCCTTTTATTCATTTTATTTATTTGCTGATAGTGACTGATACACACGCCAGTATGCCAGTAAGGGGGGGGACGACACTTATTTTTCTCCACCTCAGGCACCGGTTGACAGAAAACTACTGTTTAAATTCCACGCAAAAACAACTTAGCAGTGAGACTTGCAAGTTCTTACACATTAACTTTTTGTTTCGTCCACCTGATAAATTATTAATAGTCTACGATTAACCAGAAGAATGCGGTCGAATGCTGGGATTTAATGTAAAACAGAAGAGTGAGATATTAAAGAAGAGAAAGAGACACTCATTCACAGACTGTCTGAGAATGACAGTGTGCGACTCAGTCAATAAAGGGACGCAACTCGGACTTGACATCCGTCTCACAGCAAAAGCTCGTCCCGTTTTCACAGCTTCGTCACCTTGTTCTCATTCAGACGGGTCTGCCGTCGCACCGAGGTGTCAATTCTACTGGAAGCGCAACGCGGAAAAATCACGTCTGCAGCACACTTTGCTAAAAAACTTTCTTTTTTACTTTTTTCGCTGTGGGTTCGGCTGCTGCGTGGAGCACATAGATAAAAGAGCATCTGCAGACCTGCCGCAGTTCATGGAACAGGATGGAGTGAAGAAGAGGTGTGTGAGAGAGGGTGGAGGAAAGTGTGTTTGTGTAAGCGCATGTGACAGTGAGGAAAGTGGTGTGCGTGGGGGGAGAGTCTTTTCTTCCTCCTGGGTGACCAGGAATGGTTTATGTAAATGTTCCGTTTTAATGATATCGGGAGGGGGGCACCCGCCCGCCGCCCAATAAAATGGTACGCAGAAGCCGACACCTGGCTATAAACACAGGAGGGAACCCGGGGTCCCATAGAGGAGGAATCATACTCTCTCTCTCTCTCGCTCTCTCTTTCTCTCTCTCTCTCTCACACACACACACACACACACACACACACACACGCAGAAACAAGTCGGAGGAAGAGAGGCTCCCCTACCGGCGCGATGACTTCCAGCAAGATCGAGCTCCCCGGCGAGCTGAAGACGGATCCCGCGGCGCTTATGGCGTCGCTCCACCTGATGCCCTCGCCGGAGCCCGACCCGGAGATCAAGTACACCAAGGTGCGTGGCCAGCTGCTCCTCCATCGCACGGCGGACACGGGCTGTTAGACTCGCCTCAGTGCGGTGTCACTCGTGCAACTTTGAACTTTTTACTCCCGTACCTGTGACAGCGGCTCCAACTCGCACGCAAGTGCTCAGGTGGCCCACGTGTCACTCCGATGCAAATACGTCCCGAACTGTTCCTAAAGCGTGAGCTGGGTTACTGTACCTCTTCAGTTAATTCGTTACTAAACTAATATATAATGAATGTGTGCCTCGTGTCACCGTAGCTTTTATCCGAAAGCGAGTGTATTGATCGGAAGGACCTGTTTCTGCTGGTGGCAAGGATGCTATTTTGTTTCACGTTACGATGATCTGTGATGATCTGACCAGAACTTTACTGTTGTCGCACCAAAATAGTTTTAAAAACTGAAATAATGATTTTTATATATATATATATATACACACACACGCATTTGTGCAATGCAGATCTGCCCATTTGCGTTGCTAAACAGTTAAAATGTAGCCCAGAAAGCTGCCTAACTTGCGCCTATTCTGAAGCCCTCTATCATTATGTCCATTTTACAACATGAGGAAATAGTAAAATCCGAATTAAAATGGACTTACTACACGGTGTTTTCACACACAAAACACCCACGACCATGTCAAGCATGTATAAATAAAACGTTTATGGACTGTATGGTAGATTCTGTCTGTTTAGTTGACCACATTACTGCTCAAATGCTGGACAGGTGTCCAAATCAGTAGACAACAGTTTTATTCTTGCGATATAGTTGCCTTTATGTTATTCTGTTCCTAATTGTTTACCTTACAGGATTTATACTTATTACTAATTTAAAACTGGATTTTGACTGCTTGCTTAAAGAGAAAGGTTTTCCCCTCAAAGTATTACTATGGAACTATAATATTAAATACAGTTTCATTTTTTTTGACTTTTTAAAATTGACGGCTAATTATGAACGCTTCAATTTACTCTATAATATACATTCATACTGACTCCTGTTGGCACAGTAAATTTCCCCTGGGAGGTTATTTGAAAGTTAAATGAATCCGTCCTCTCGACCACCAACTGTTGCACCATATTTGTTTATTCATCTATTTCTTATAGTTGTGAAAGTAAACTGATACTAGAGCCATCTCAGTGTGACAGTAAAGTACAGTAACCGTGCCAGTCACAGCTTATTAGCATTCCTGTCGTGTCCGTGTCAAGGGCACCATCGCCGTACCACAGCGAAGTGAACTAATTGTGTATTTAAGTGGACAGAGAGACACTTGGCTTCACCACATAACAGGCGCAGTCTGAGCTGTCAGTCAAAACTAAAGAGGTTTAGAACCCTTGTTCAGTGCGGACAGGCGCGTCTGCTCTTTCTTCCCACCCATAGGGTTTTTTTTAAAAAATGCACACACAGAGGAATGGAGTTTTTTGGGTGAGCTTTGCAGCCAAAGATTCGGTGAATTGCCTCACAGGAATTTGGGGATCCGCTATCTGACCCAAGAGGGTGTCCTTGATTTATGGCCTGCCTGAGAACCTCTATTCACCCCCACACACACTTTAGTGCCCAGGCAGAATGTGGGGGAATGGCACATAGCATGATGTAAGGCTGCAACCAGCCAGACCCCCCTACACACCCCACAACACAGCGTATGTATGTGTGTATACCAAGCATTTAGGCCCTTTTCCCTTCATAACTGGATTCATGTCTATTTAAAGTGTTGGTCCTCATTCTCAAAAGCTCGTTTTCCCACCGTTCACATCCTCACCTCATTTAAATAATTCGGTCATATTTTAAGTCAAATTAAGGTAGCAAATTGTTGAATTTAAGTCGTTATTTGGCAGGCATTGTGTGTAGTTGCAGTGAAGAGCTACAGAATGCGTCATAAGCAAATGGAAAGGTGAAAATTCTAACAGTCCGTCTTCAAATGCTTCAATTTCCATGTTTGTTGAACAGGAGCTTATATACAATTGGGCTGAGGTGTAATTCTCTTTTTTTTTAGTATCATTTATAGCTTTAGCTAATGCTTCTCTCCTGAACAACTTGCAGCATTAAGCTACTTTCAAGGATTTACCTATTTATACAGTTGTGTTTTTACTGCAGCAGTTGAGGGTGAATGCCTTGCTCAAGGGTGCTACAACAGGTGGACAGATTTTAACTTTTCCATCTGAATGCAAGCAGATAACTGTAATCATTATGCCACTTGCTGACTATTTGATTCATTGCACATGTCATGAAAGTAATGAAAGAGCCGAGTTGGACCCCATAAATGAAGTTATCAGCACTCAGCAGGGTATGGCATAGGTGGCATGGTGGCACAGTGGATAGCACTGGTGCCTCACAGCTCCCGTATTCCACAACTGGACACGAGACACTCAGTCAGTGTGATGTTTCGAAGTTCTCCCCCTGTTCACATGGATTTCTTCCGCTTGCCCCCAGTGTCCTCTTGCAGCACAGTCCCAAGGCATGTTTCAGGTGAACTGGTGACTCTAAATTGGCCTTACTGTGTACGTGTGAACTTGTGTTACCTTGCTCTGTTGTATAAATGGATGAATGACTAGGGTGTCCGGTGTGGTGCTCCTGGCCTTGTAAATAACCTTGGAAAAGGTGTCAGCTAAATGTAACAGAGTAATCCTTGTTTGTTGTATTGAAGAAAAGCATCTGGCAAATAAATACATGTAAATGTAAGTATGGTGTTCACCTTCTAAATGCGGATAGATAATGAATTTATGTTTCCCAAAGGTAACCTGGAATCGAAAAACATGCAAAAGCCCACCAGTTTCCGTATAAAAACTTGGATTTTCCTCAGCGTGAATATGGTAGAAAAAAAATTCCTATCCAATGTACTATTTTCTTGTGGTCAGATGTATACAGCTGTGGAGTTCTGTCCATAAGGCCTTTATTGTCCCACCCCCTCCCTCCCCAGTGCCTCCAGCTGTTTGTTTTAAGCGCTGTTTGGGGAGAGCTCAGTGCAGTGAACCTGGAATTAAAACATTCAGCTCGACTGGCCCCACGAGAGGAGTGTTGAAGCTGGGTCCACGGGACTGATAACCCCATTGAGGAAGGCATAAATTAGCCCCTGCTGATGGCTCTTTATTGATGTTTTTCACTTTCTGCATGGAGGAGGGAAAGTGGAGATGAGAGGCAGCTGGCCCGCAAGGTTCTGCATGTGAAAGAACAGGCGCAAAGAATGGTGTCTCTCAAGGTGCCAGTGAACGTTCTCTCCACTTAGAGTGCTTTCTTAAAACCGGTCATCAGTTATGTCCTATTAAATCGTACCTCTGTCAGAGCAGGTACTCATCTACAAGGCCAAAGCTGGGTTTGTGGGGAGGGGTTGATGAGGCTAAGATAATATGGTGTCTTCCATAACGTAGAATTTTTTTTTTTCAGGTCAGTTTACAAGAAAATGGTGTCAAGATAGTATTGCGTATTTTAATCATTTGTCATAGATTAATTTGGATGTTTTTGCAGCAACATTCTGTTATAAACCAAGTTTTGTAATCACAGCTGTGTCACAGTTGGGTCTTGTATCTTTTATAGTACTTCATTCAGTCTGACTACTTGGGGCTGTATTCTAAACATGGCTGCACAGATCCAGCTGCCAAGAGGCCAGTTGAGAGATGCTTAGGGTGAGGCTCTTGCTTGCTTCAATGAAGGGAAAAGCATCAGATTGCTGTCTGAGGGAATGCAGACTTCCCAGAGCTCGGTGCCATCCACTGGGGTGTAAAATATGGTCCTGCTCGTCTGTGTGGGTCACTGGTCTTACAAGAGTCTGACCCGCTCAGATCTGGAGTTCCTCACTTCAAAACGGAGCCCTCGCTGTGATCCAGATCAAACGGTCACCAAGGTAGGGGATGCTTCAAGCTGGGTGATTTATCAATTCCACCGTAGCCAGTGAGAGAGCAAGGGGGCCTGAAAGAGAAAACACTGATTCAGATGATATTCATCCTTCCTCACGTGTCCATGGGGGGGGTACACTGACACTTACTGGCATACAGTTTTTCTTTGTGTCTGTAGGCCTTTTTTTAATAATAGAGGGTATAAATCAGATTCTATATAAAGATGGTTAGAAGTTCCTGTCTTCATGGGAGTTCCTGATTGCTGTGGCCATGGTCCTTACTCACTCTGGCTGTTAGATGTTCCCTGTACTTATCTTGAAGTGCTCACATGCTATAGACATTCAATAATTTCATTTTACTTTGAAAAGGGTTATCTTGATCTCAAAGCCTCTGCATGACTAACAGTTTGAGTAAAATCCTGGACTAATATCAATAGAAATTTCCTTTTGAGTTGTGCAATGCAATTGTGTGGTAGTTTTTTTTTGCCAGCAGAATATCACCAAGTTCATACCGTGAAAGTATGTGCCTGACTAGCTCCGTCAAGGGAACGCGAGCAATTTACAATCGTTTCAGGCTGTAATGTTTTCGGGCTGTTGGGGCAAACCTTCCACACACACACATGCACGCATACACTGAAGCTGGTCTTACGCACTAGACTAGAGCTACATAAATCTTATTATCTTGTGGTGTCATCTGTTGAAGAAAGCCAGCCTGCCCAAGCCTTTCTGTACCAGCTATGCTGAAGCGCCCAATTGTCCGTGCCAATTAACCTCCTAATCTGCTGGTGTGACAAACAAAAGCACCCTTGGGTAGCCTTTGTGCCACACCCACTGGAACTCATTTCTCCATAGAGCAAGGTCCAACTGTGCAGGGATTTACAAGTGAAAGGCAGGGTCCCTTCCCCTGACTCTCCCCTGCCAGCAGAACAGGACACATTTACTCCGGATGATTTGCCGAGCAGGTTTGATCCTTGATCGGACTGTTTTTGCCTCCTTCCGCTCATACTGCCTTATCCGTCCCCAGGTGACCAGCCCTGATGGGCCGTGGTCAGTGTGTGTTCCTAGGACTTTTCTGGAAAGAGGAGGGACAGCTTCCTCATCTGCTGATTTGGACAAAGATACTTACTGATTTGTGCCCATTATTTATTTATTTGTTTGTTTTTGTTTCACGACTCTTTTTCACAAGTGTCTTTACATGAGTGACTGCATGTCAATATATCACGACAGGTCTGATATTTTGAAAACTCTCAAGCCATATGAACACAACAATGACTTTCGCTGAACAAAGGCCTGTTTTGTGTACAAAGATGTTATTTTATCTTTCTTACAACCGTAGACATGAGAGGAATATTTGATTTGGAAAAGACAAAATAAGAGCCAAACATGGAAACGTACAGGGGTGAGGTTTGGGAGGAGCACAGCACTCATCCTGTTCAAGCAACTAGAGGTAGTTGTTCATTTTTTTTAATCAGAAATGATTTGAAATCAAGAAAAAAAACATTTAAATACCGTCTAAAAGCTGTAAAGACCAATTCTCTTGTTTGTTGTCATAATATTTATAGATGTCTTGCAATGTGTCCAGACAATGGAGCGGAAATGAGATTCTGAAATAGGATAGGATAGGAGATTTCCTGTGCAGACTTGAGTGCAGGTGCCTGGTATGATTTTGTAATGCTGGGATATCCTAGATTTTGGAATGTAAATATTTTTATCTATCCATGTTTTTTATATATATATATATATATATATATATATATATATATATATATATATATATAATATATCTATATACATCTATTTGATCTATATATATATTTGCTCCATACATTATATTAAGGAANATATATATATATATATATATATATATATATATAATGTATCTGTATACATCTATTTGATCTATATATATATTTGCTCCATACATTATATTAAGGAAAAAAAAATCCTCTTGATAGATGATAATACACACACACATATATAGATATATACACACGTACATAATACATAAAATACAAATAACTAAATAATTGTATGTCTTTTTGAAGAAAAACTTCAGCTAAACTCAAAAGTAGTAGTATTATTCGTGTCTCAGTGTTAGATATTTTGTAATTCAACAAGTCATGTTGAGAATGTTGTGTTTGCTTCAGTGAACACTGACTCAGTTGATCTCCTAACCCTAGTGACAGATGCAAAATGAGATAAAGCAGATGCTTGGATGCTGTGTGAAAACATGGGCTCTTGAGAACATCGCTGCTAGAGCCTGTGGTAGGAGTTCTTGTTAAGAGAGTGAAGCGGTTGGACTCACGAGTACCACTTACATCCTGCTGACCATGTAGACTTCCATTCTGACAACCATGTCCCATCAGCAAGAATGACAATGTTACAAGGTGGGGGGGTGTTAAATGTTTGCAGCTGTCCTGGGGGGACACACAGGGACCTGGCCTGTTAGTTGTGACGGGGGATTGAGTGTCCTCACAGCAGAGTCATCGTTCCTCAGCCAGGCTCCGTGATGCCAAGTGGCCTTCATGTTTACACAGCAACGGGGGGCCAGACAGCTGCGAGTCCTGTGTCATAAACAGAGACGGGACAATTGCCTTTGTTCAGAAGAATCCTCCTCTTTCTGTTTTCCTTGTGGCCTTTGGATGTTGATAGCAGAATGTCCACAATTTATGAACATCCTCCATTGTTTGGGAATCAGATTTTAGGGTGAAGCATTTAAGTTGACAAGTATGTTTCATGCATCAAAATTGTAGACTCTATAAATGCAAGTTTGTCACTGGAACATCTGTAGTGCAATATAATTGTGGTCTCAGATTCCCGTGGTGAAAAGTAAGAGTACAGTGGAGTGAACAATGGAGTTAACAGCCAAGACCTGAGGTGTGAATGGGCTCAAGCTGAGATGAAGATAAAACAAGACCGTTAACTCTAAGCTGAAATATACTTTTACAGGTTTATTTTAACACTGATTTAACTTGTAGCAGTAGAATATTTCAATAAAGGTTTGAAGGTTTTTAATGAACTAAGGTGTGCCCCGAATAATTACCCTACAACTATTAATAAATTCATCCAATGAGCCATTGTGTTCTCAGCCATGAGCCTAGTATGTAAAAGTATTATAAAGTATCGTATGTATTGTTTTGTTAGATGTCCCATCATCCCTCCTAAAGTACTTTGTTCATTCTTTTCTTTCATGAAAACTATGGCACATTTCACAGTATCTTCTGGTTTTCAGTTAACAGTTTCTAAAATGAATGTGACTCTATGACCAAGTCCATTTGCGTTTTCTTAACGTAGAACTGGTGTCAGTTTTCACTACTCATCTCTTGAAAGGACGACGCAGTATTTTAATAGATATTGCAAGTTGCTTGTTTTTCTGCATCTGCTCAGGTATTGCAGGATGCTAAAGGTTGCCTGTGACCTGCTTCACTCCTCAGGTTGCCAGGTTTCTAAGAGGTTCTGCAGAAGTTAGACGTTCCACTGCACAGACCCTTCATGTATCTGTGGCAAACCTCACTTGTTGTAGATGCTGACACTTTTATGATGTGCCTTTAATGAGAGTTAGATTGCAGCAGCCCCCCCCCCCCCGGTCCTGAGGGCCAGGTGGGCTGAGCCAAGGCAAGGGGCCTGTGAATCTGCTGTCAGGGGATGGTGGGCCAACCTACGCAGATTAATTATGGCGGAACCGGAGCCTGTGTGCCGTGAGTGTCTGCAGAGTGGTACCGGCTGACACAGACAGAGTTATTTATGTGTGAGGTTTTCCAACTGGAGAAGAAGAGGGGAGTGTAGAAGGATGGCAAGGCTGATCCTGGAGCCCATTCCAAACGAATGGGCACTTTATACCTGCTCTAAAGTAAATACTCTATAGCTTACTGCCAATTAAATTGTACTTAAGCCTCTAAGTTTACACTCATAAATATGTGGAGGAGTTAGGCCAGAGAAGCACTTGAACCCTGTTTTAAGATTGGCTTTCAGTGCATGTTCATCCTTCCACAAATAAAAGTGCGGTGAGAGCAAATGTATATAGAAAGGGGTTTCGGTGAGCAGATGTGCTCTAAACATTCATTCATCAGGCAGACTGACAGTCATTAAAAGCGGTGTCTGCTTGGCCGGAGTTGGCGGAACCCAAACACAATCAAAGACCAGGGCAAACTGTTACGTTTTGCTTGCTTTGCCCTAACATCAAATACTTTGCGTATCACATCACTCACAACTCTCTGGGACGCAGGAAGGAACTGGAAAACAAGAGGTTCACTACTGAGCGTGAAACGACAACATCGGCAATAGGAACATGTGGGCACAAACCGATCGTTTGAGGTGCAAGCCATGGTTTATTGTGCATTTTTACTGCTTCTTCTTGGAACTCTGGGACCTGGAACCCAGGGATGCAGTTAAATGGGCCACTTGCACTGAGGCAGGACCCAGTGGCTAATGTGTTCCCTGATCTGAAGCGTGTGTTTCTGTGTCTTTTTGAGTCGGCTAGAGAAGAAAACAGTCTTGTCCGGAAGGGATCTGTCTCCCCATTTTCCACTTCCCTGCTGAAGAACTCCTTAAAAGTTAATGATGAGTCAGTATAAACTGGCTTTAAAACTTTAACAGTGTTCAGTCAGTCATTATCAAAGAATTGCTTTGAAATGACCCCCAAAAATGTTTGTAGCTGTAACTTTAAATTTGTTGTAACTACATGTGAATTAAAAATTTAGATTGTGCATGTGTTTTGACTGTTAGCAGCAAACTATGTTGACTGCGTGTTGTTCGTTTGGGTGGTAAATCTGTTTTTAGCTTTCTGCAATATCAACTGATGAAGACCTTAAAGGGCAATGAATCACTTTCTCCCTTTTTCGACTAACCCTAACCCTTTCCCATAATTAATCTATCTTCTTCTCCACAGCTCTCCATGAAGCTGGTCCAATTCCCATGACAAAGGGCGTTGAGAGGAAACTAAATAAACACATTTAATCAAGCATGTGTGACCGCAAATTATAAAAAGATGTCTAGGGTGTCAGCCTACTTTCAGAGTTTAATATTTTTGTCTTCTGGCTTCAGCTGAAGTATGAACAGAGTAACTGATCCTTTTTGAAGACTGGATTTTGCATTTTTACTCCTTAGTGTGCATCTCTCCAGGTTCTAAATAGAACAGTCAGAAAGGCCTAAGTGCATTTACGTAGAATTTCAGTTAATTAAAAACGGGATGTCTCAGCAGTATAATTTTCTGACCAGTACTTGGTCAAGATTATTAGCAGTACACATTGACAAACCTGAAAGACATCTGCAAAAGTGGTATGTAGTGCCAGATTTTCCTTTCTGTTCTGTCTATGTACGTGCACTGTGTTGACAGATGAAACCTTTCTTCTTCCAGATTTTCATTAACAATGAATGGCAGAACTCAGTGAGCGGAAAGGTCTTCCCTGTCTACAACCCTTCCAATGGGGAAAAGATCTGTGAAGTTCAAGAGGCAGACAAGGTCATTGTCAAGACTTTGATTTGTTTTCTTGTTTGAACGTACTGCTTTGTTTTGTATTTCTCTCAAAGACAAAATTCAAAACAAAGCATTAATATGTTACTCGAGATGTTCAACTGCTCCACTTAAATTGTCAGTGTATCCCGTGGTGGATCAGTAGTGAGACAAGGAAGTCCTGAGCTCATTCTTCCCAGTGCTAGACATGAGTTTTCCACTGGCTCTGGCCTGGCATCAGCTCCTCAGCTCCTAGGCAGTGATAGTGAATGCCCAAAAAATGGAAGGCCAACAAGAATTTGAGTTTAGTCTTGTGTGGTTGGGCTGCAAGCCACTCTGCATCACCCTTGCTTTAGTAACAACATGGAGTAGGAGATTGAAGTATTTAGGTTAGGAAAATGAAGGCTGATTTGAGATCTCCGAGGCTAACTATGAAAAGTCTTAGGTAAATAGAATTGTTCTTCTTTCCAATGATTTGTTCCTGTGACTCTCTCACCATGGACTCCCATCCCTTATCCCCGGCACACTCAAGGCGGATGTGGACAAGGCAGTCCAGGCAGCCCGCTTAGCATTTTCCTTGGGCTCTGTGTGGCGAAGGATGGATGCTTCTGAGCGCGGCAGGCTGCTTTCCAGACTGGCTGACCTAGTGGAGCGGGATAGAACATACCTGGCGGTTAGTGCCCAATGCCAAGCCAAAAGATGTCAACAAATTTGTTTGTGGTGCTCATTCTTATCGAATTGATTCGAGACATGAATTCTATGAATTGCATTGCCTGTATTGCTTAATCATTATTGAGTATCAAAATGGATTTCAACACCCAAACTGCTTGGACACAGATTAAGGCTTTAGAAGCAACTTTTAATTTAATAAACCAAATTATTTTATGATTTATGCTACAAAATTACAATTTTAAACACTAGCCAGGTAAAGTCATTGAAGGTTTTTGAAGGGACAATAAAATTCAAAATCTTCATAAAGTACTGTATTATAATCTGTTATTTAAACAAATTCCATAACCTAGATAGAAAGTGATCTATCTGAGGTACACCATGCAGTACACCAGTGTGTTGTAGTTTGTCAATGGTTGTACAGGCCAGCTCCAAAAGCATGAAATTGGGGCGTGTAATCGGGGCGAGCAGAGGTCCATATGTTTCTGATACATCTGGAGTTTTGGCCATTCTGGATGTAATATAAATAATTTTTATGGCTTTTCCTGCCCAACCTCTCTCACCAGCCCATCTGATAACTGCACCTCTCTCCCTAGACACTGGAATCATTGGACAGTGGGAAGCCCTTTCTCTCTGCCTTCTACGTGGACCTCCTGGGAACCATAAAGACCCTGAGATACTTTGCTGGATGGGCAGACAAAATCCACGGTTTAACCATTCCAATGGGTAAGTTCACACTCTTGGTCAGTGTACAAGGGCTGTGCAGTCTCCACCTCTTGGGAACGCACAGGTAGAACCAAAAGCCATGGCCCCCGCTGTTTTTTTGATGGGCTTTAATGAAGAGTTGAATTTGGCCTGCATGGACTGGGATAGTGAATGCTGTGCAAGTGCTTGGAGTTCACTGGGCAATTCTCGCAGTGTAACACAACCCCGCTGTGTTTCACATTTAGTTGCCCCACACCACAAGAGCAGCTAAAGCAGGCAGTTGCAGACAGTGATATACTGTATAATAATTAGCAGGTACAGTCAGTTGTGTCATTTAGATGTAATAAAATGTATAAAATAGAGGAAGAGCAAGCAAGCCAAAGGGATATATCCAAAGTGTCTGCTGCACTATCTGTGCCATCTACAAGATCAAACAAAACTTGTAACAGATCATGTAACCCAAACCTCGGATGGATGCCCTTGCCATCTAGCAGAGCCCTGTCTATCCCAGCAAGTGCAACCGCAGCTGATTCTTCCATCCCACCCAAGTGGTGAACACTGCATGCTCGCTTGTGTTGGAAGTCAGCCCTCATTAGCTTCCATCCAACTTTAAATCCATCAGCTGTGTTCACGGTGTAGAAGCCCAATTTTCTTTCATTTTTTAGTCATTATTGTGCTGGTCGTCATTCAGGGCTCAGGCACCTGCAGCTTAATCTTGTATTATCCACTAAGGAGCAGTAAATATGCAGTCCATATCCCTGATCTGTTTCATGCAAGTGCCATCGGGCTACTCCGATCTGGTGTTTCCTGCACATTTTCTTTTCATGCTCTGCCAGGTTGAATGACAACGATGCTGTTCTCTCTCTGCAGATGGGGATTATTTTTCATTCACCAGGAACGAACCCATAGGAGTTTGTGGACAGATCATCCCAGTGAGTATCTGGCAGTTTTGTTTTTTATTCAAATCAGTGTTCGTGGAAGACAAATAAAATTTTGCTTGTGCAGCTCAGGAGTTTTCCAAGGAGAACAGAGGAGCAGGTGTGTGGGAGGATAAGGGCAGTAGCATAGGCCTTGGGGTTTGTTTTACAGAGAGGGTGTGCAGTTGGTGTGGATAGGGAACTTGTTGGTGGTCTGGGCCTGGGGACAGAATGGAGGGCCTTTCTTGAAATGTACTGAACATGTGCCTGGAACCCTACATGTTTATCAGGCAATGTACTCTTGGGCAGCACTGCTGGCAGGCGAAGTGAGTCACCTACAGGGTGGGCTGACAACCACTTTACTGAGCTCTCTTGTGTGATGGCTGTGGAGATAGGAAGTAAGGGTATGACAGTTCTGAAGGACCTGTTCAAGCTATACAGTGATTTTAATAATAATATTCATGTCCATCCATTCATCCATTAACAGCCACTGTTTTATTCTGGTCAGGGTCACAGCAGTCAGGAGCCTGTCTTGGAATGAAATGTGCACCAAATTATAAAACAACCACTGAAAGGGTTTTATTATTATTATTATTATTATTATTATTATAAGGGTAGCATGATGGCACAGTCTAATAATATTAGACTGCATTTTTGTTATATATTTATTATGTACATTATTTTATTACGTGTCCTGTGTGTTCTTCTGCTGTACAACTAATTTTCCTGTGGATTAATAAAGTCCTACCCTATCCTATCAACTGAAACCCAGTTTAACCGCTGTAAAAAGTCAAACGTTATAATGAATGGCTTATCTGAACCTCATTGAGCATTAGAACTTCTCTTCAAAGCAGCTCATGTTCAGAGATGATTTCACTGTCGAGACAGTGGCAGAAAGAGAGTGTGACATGTGCTGGGTGAAGAGACTAGACAGTGTGTGTGCGTGCTAGCCATATTCCAACCTCGCGGTGCTCTGCCCTCTCCAGTGGAACTTCCCGCTGCTGATGACGGCCTGGAAGCTGGCCCCTGCACTGTGCTGTGGGAACACGGTGGTCCTCAAACCTGCGGAGCAGACCCCGCTCAGCTGTCTCTACATAGGATCGCTCATCGAGGAGGTAACGCCTAGGCGCTCCCCCTCACTGCTTCCGCCACTCCTCTGCTCCTCTGCCCTTATAGCCCATTTGCTCCCTCCCTCACCCGGCTGTAGGGAAGGCAGTGCTGGGCCCCGATGGGCCCCCTTCATCCCGTGGTTTAGATTGGCTGCACTGCTCTTCTCTCTAAAGCTTGTTTCCTCTTTCTCTGTTTGGATAGGCTGGGTTTCCACCGGGAGTTGTCAATATTTTGCCAGGATTTGGGCCAACAGCGGGAGCAGCGATAGCGTCTCACATGGGCATAGACAAAGTGGCGTTCACAGGATCAACCGAGGTAAAGCTCCTGACTAACATGCTTAATGATGAAGTTCCATCTTCAATGATGTTATGTACTCTCGCCTAATGGGTAGATAGTTGAACATTAGTGCGAGGCCCTCGGGGATTTTTAAAGGCGAACACTTGGAAGTTTACGTAAGGCATTAAGTCTTTCATTAGCTCTATCATTAGCATTAGGGCCAGAGGTGAGTGGTCTGTCATCCCATGTGACAGACCTGGGGGAGACAAAGAGGAATGTTCCGGCACTCGACTGTTTGCCAAACAATGTGTAACGTGGGGGACGCGTGAGGGCCCTGGCAGGGGGGTGTGGGGGTGGTGATGGAGAATGGAGGACACTAAACAAAAACATGTGCAATGGCCACAGCATTCAGCCCTCTTCAGAGATGAGCCACCAAAAATGCCAGCTACAAACAGCACCTTCCCTGTCTCCTTGTGTTGGGTTGTGCCAGCACCAGTGATGTGCAATGGGAGCGCTCATGGTCACATAGCTCCGACCTCAGCACCGGCAGTCCTAACTGTAGTTGGGGGGGGGGGCATGCCAAACAAATGCTTGATGGCCTAACAGCTGCTCTACCACTTGTCTCAAGGCTCAGCAGGCTGCCTGGCTCTTTGCGATTAACACTCTGTTGCGCTGCAGCCAGAGATGAGGCCTGCGGTGCTGCAACATCTGCTGGCCAGGAGTAAGATACAGCAGAATTGACACAAATGGCAGAATCTGTCCACAAATAAATAAAAAGTACAGCGCCTCACAGCCCCAAAAGAAGCACACACATACACCATGGATCCAAAAGGAATGGTGCAAAGCATGACTTTTCAAAGAATCCTTATTGGAAGTAGAAAAGTAGTAGATTTCACTGAAAATGTCACACAACACACTGCCTTCCCTTGTCCCGTAACTTTTAGTTGCACCCACACTGTGAGGGACTTGCAAGTTCCCAGTATCTCCAGTGCTTTTCAGAGAAGAATTCAAATAGGGCTTATGCCTATGCACTCTTGTCTTCCTGTGACTGATTAAATAGGAGATATCTTTCCCTTTCTGAAGCATCATTCTTCCCCCCGGTTCCCCCATCATGGCCCTCCTGAATGTGTAAATCGATATTACGGATGTGTGTTTAGAATTTCCTGGTTTTGGAAAAGGCCTACTCCTTGGGGTTTGCCCATCCTGCAGACATGTTTAGAGGGAGCCACTCTATGATTTACTGATCTGGCCAGCAGAATTTGTGGCAGACCTGTGTCCCTCAGTGAGTAACGCCAGGCTACATTCTCTTGTGCAGGTTGGCAAACTGATCCAAGAAGCAGCTGGAAGGAGTAATCTGAAGAGGGTGACACTGGAGCTTGGAGGAAAGAACCCTAACATTATTTTCGCAGATGCAGATTGTAAGTGTTAAGATGTAGCTGTGCTAGTTTCCACTCTGTCCTGTGAGGCTAATGGGAAGCTGTTAAAAAAATCCCAAGGTATATGTTTAATTCACTTCTCATTGTTAGTGTCCTTCTGTGGAGGCTTTGTGGATGACCGCAGTCATCTGACACACAGCGGTCACTTTCAGCTGCCAAACAACCAGTGGTGTCCAAGCCAGCGGCGAAGCTAGTGTCAACAGTTTTCACAGACAGCATGTTCACACGAGCTGCATGGCTGCCAAGCCATAGGATGAATGGGCCTTGCGTTGGTACTAAGTGGCTTTCCAAATTGGCGTGTGGTGCTCTCAAATGCTTTCTGCAGCCGCATGTTTGGCTCTCAGAGGCCCGTAAATCAGCTTGGTGGGGCCGGCTTGGTCGCCCGCGTCAGAGCCGACCCATAAATTAGTACTCTCTGTTAGCCTCCCACATACCACTAGTGGGGGCTCCCTCCTAAGTGTCAGATATCAAACACACAGAGCAGAAAGTAGCACTGTAATAGAAACCAAAATGCCATTAATGGCACAATGTATAATACTGAATGTGACAGGAAGACTGTATGAGTCTACAGTTCGCATGACTTAATTACTAATAATAAATGAATACAAACTGACTTATTCAGCTTCCTCATGGGGCTCCACTGGTAGCTGAATTTGTTATTTGATATAGAGATGTACAATTAATTTTTCAATAACTTTAAAGCAAACAAAACTTAATTTTTCTTGTTCGGTCAGCTTGTTGTCAGTGTCTCTTTTTTCTGTGTAATTGAACCATAAAACAAAACATCATTAAAAAGTCAATTTTCTAAAACAGCTTATTATCTACATTTTAAATGTGTCACACATAGATATTATCAAATTCATGACGACTGAAAGCATTTTTTCATGTCTTATATAGGATTAGAAGTATGCCTTCTATGTGTCATTGGTTTTGAAGAATTTTGAGTTGAAGATGTTTTCTTTCCTCTTCTTCAGTGGATGTGGCCGTGGAACAGGCCCACCAGGGAGTCTTCTTCAACAATGGCCAGTGCTGCACCTCAGGGTCCCGGGTGTATGTGGAAGAGCCCATCTATGAGGAGTTTGTCCGCCGCAGTGTGGAAAGAGCCAAGAGGAGGATTGTGGGGAGCCCATTTGATCCCACTACTGAGCAGGGTCCACAGGTGATAACTAGGACAAACAGTTCTTTTGGCACCACTCTGTGAACCCCAAATTTTTTTTCCCCAAATTTTTGGGGTCCAACAGAATGGTTCCATCTGCTCTGGAACACTCACAGTCTCTCTCTGACCACAGATCAGTAAGGAGCAGCAGAACCGTATCCTAGACTTCATACAGAGCGGAATCAGTGAGGGAGCCCGGCTAGAATGTGGAGGCAAGGTCCTGGGTTTGAAGGGCTTCTTCATAGAGCCCACAGTCTTCTCCAATGTCAGCGACGACATGCGCATTGCCAAGGAGGAGGTAACAGCTAAACAGCTAAACAGATGCAAGAAGCAGAACTGTGTGTACTTAACCTAAACATAAACCATGGTCTAAGCCTAAATGGGTGTATTACTGATATGATCCACAAACTGTAGCCTTACTGAGATCTGATCCTTTTCATCTAAACACCCTTCTGCAGATCTTTGGACCAGTACAGCAGATCATGAAGTTCAAAACCATTGAGGAGGTGATAGAGAGAGCCAACAATTCAGACTATGGGCTAACTGCAGGCGTGTTCACTATGGACATCAACAAGGCCATGACTGTGTCCACAGCCATGCAGGCTGGCACTGTTTGGTAAAACACCCTTATAAGACACTGTGAACATATATCATAGAGGTTATACACTCCATTGCTGAGACTGACCTGCCGTGCATCGTACAGCCACTTTTACCACTTGTAGAAATATACATAATTATCATCTTGACATGTCTACTACAACAGGGAATTTTAGTGGTTTTGTGTTTAATGAACTTGTTTAAATATAACTAATTCCTCTCAGTACTACCGCAGCCTTAACTGTTGAGGTCAAAACTTTATCCAAAATTAAGTCATTCACATTAGATACATTATTTGCATTTTAGAATTGGAAATTTTGTTTTGGTTGTGTTAACTGTTTCCCTATTTCCTTTATTTTCTTTCAGTCCAGATTTTAAAGTTCCAGTGCTATATGCCAAACTGGCAAAATATTGTGTAGTTTTTGCATGTAGAACCAACGCAAAGAATCCTGAGTTTGTTGCATCAGCAGGATTGTCAGCAACGTCCCACAGTGTGTGCTGTTTTTTCTTGAACCACTTAATTTTATCACATGGTCATACACTTCAAGAAAAACACCATAATGTGTTGTGGGAACATTTTGTAAATGTACAGAAAATGTATTTCATATTTATGTGGTCTAATAATAGACTAGCTGAATCAATAAAAGCAAATAAACTGGTTGAAGCAAAAGCCTCGTATTAGAGAATGGAATGACCGTGAAAGGATGACGCCGACTCTGAGTGTTTCCTCTGTTCTTTAGGATAAATTGTTTCAATGCTCTGAGCTCCCAGTGTCCTTTTGGAGGATTCAAGATGTCTGGAAATGGGCGGGAAATGTAAGTTCTTATGTCGTCTTGTGGCAGAAGTCTTTCAGATCACAACACATGCCTTTTGCAAAAAAGTGCTCAGATTCAAGCACTGGCCACTTATTTTGAAGTCAACAGTGATAGATTTTTATAGCTTTGTTATATGGTCATGACGCATGGTGAATTGCTGACATTTCACATAATATCCAAGACTGTCTCACTAAAGCATGCTAGTGTTGATGAAATCAGGATCCCCTGCAGAAACCCAGTCATTCCTGTTAAGGTTTAAATGTTGTTATTCTGACAACATGAAACATCATACTTGAATGAACATGCCATCTCTATTGGGGGCTGTTTGAATGCCATCTACCAGACTCTGTGCATGTGTAACATGAGGCTCCCGTCTAATTCATGCATTTTAGCTGTCAGTCATCTTTACACAACGGTATGTAAGCAAACGTAATCCAACATTATTGTCTTGCAACCTGGCATTTAACTTCTCGTATCATGCTTATGGATTCAGAGATGGCTCTTCAGTTCATGTGCAACATCACTTACTTATTTAGTTCCCTAAGTGCCAGTACGTTACTCTTGACTCCTTTTTTCAGTGGTGAGACAGTAACAGCGTGTCAGCTTACTACGTGTTTGTGTTTGTGTTTGTGTGTGCACGTACTGCAGGGGAGAATACGGACTGAGGGAGTACTCTGAGACCAAGACAATTACAATAAAACTGCTGGAGAAGAACTCATAAGTTACGCGTCTGGCCAGAGGGGGGGCTCCTGCCATGTGGACTGCTTGCCGCCTTCACGCCCATTTTCTCATGTACCTGTCCTAGAGCACTCAGCTAGGAGCTGCAGGAGGTTTCGTTATTGATCAGTGCTGATGTGGCTGTCGCCATGGCGATACCTTGTCCTCCTCATCCCTTTCTGGAAACTCACTGTAACGCATAGTGTGGGGTAGGACTCTGAACACTGTCTTCAAACCATGCAACATCATCAAAACCTCAGCGGCATCATCACCTTCTGAGACCATTGAATAGCTCAAAAAAAAGTTTTTAATTTTTGAATTTTTGTTTCTTCCTTTACTTAACACTGTATGTCATGTTTTATTGATGTTTTAAATGTACAAAGACAAAAAAGTTAACCTTTAGAAATAAGTTCACTCATCTGCTGAGTCAGTGCATTTTATACAAATTGTTTAATGTTTGAGGTCCATTTATTATGTTTATACAGTTATGTACTATGAAACTATAAGAACTAAGGATATAAAATGATAGATTTTTTTCATTAAAAACATTTTTTCCAAAAGAGTATTTCCTGTTTGTATTCCTCTAGCCTTTGAGACAGTGGGCTGTTTTGACAGGGCTCAGTTTCCATATCTACACCCCAATTATCTCAGCGCTGACACAGCGCTTGCTCCTTTCATGATGTCACGCAATTTACTGTTCCGTCCTGGAGAGGGATCTGAGGACCAGCGGCTGGCAGAGCTTCCTCCTCCTACGGCTTTCATGTTTACCCATCAGCAGTGCTGAGGAGACGCTGCTGCTGCAACTCAAACTGGAGGAGAAACCGCGATGAGCCACCCATTGCTGGCCTTAACAACGGTGGAAGACAGCTGTGAAGTGCTGGCGCCAGACATGTTCTCCACTTTTTGGAGCTTGTTGGCAGTCTCTGCGGCATCTGGTTGATGCTTATCCACATGATAGCTCATAATATAATATACAAGATGCATATAATTCTGTGTCTTGCAGCGCATGTTTTGTGTAAATGTGAGCATGGAATACTACTGACCTGGGTATTCTGCTCTCCTCGGTGAGGTATCAAGTGCTGCAGTATGTGGAAATAATGCTTTCCAGCTGAGCTGTGGAAGAAAGTCAGTCTGTGGCTTGAGTTAGACAGATTTCACTGCTTCCTCACTATCTGCTTGTGCAAAGTTGGACCTCCAGCTTCTGTTCTGGCTCGTTTGCATTAGCAAATCTTAATAAAAACTCCTTTTTTCTGCTTGAGTTACCCTCTCTCTGGTACAGGGTAATTTACAAAGAGTTAAAGAAAAAGAGTAGTTGGGAAAATCAAGTTTTTAAGCCATTACAGGTGTACTGGTAGTGAGGGCCAAAATCACTTGCCAGATGTGCAGATTACATTTACAGTATTTAACAGGCAGCCAGTGCGTGACAGAGAATGCAGGGATGTGCATGAATTTGCTTCTCAAAATGTCAAGACAGATTTTCCCACAATCTCCCTGTTGCCCATCCATATCCTTTCCCAGAGGACATGTCAGAAGTGTGCGTCTCATTACGGCGCTGTGTCGGAGCATGGAGTGTGAGGGCTGGCCAGGCGGAAATAACCCTTGGGTGAGGACACAGGCCCTGGATCCCACCCTGAACCCAAGGGGAGCTCCGCCAGCTGTGGGGAGTGTGGGGAGGGGGTGAGGGGCTTCAGCTTCCAGGGGCGCGGCTCAGTGTCCATGTGCTTTCCTACATGGGAGCTGGCGTATGCTGTTTGAGCGCCCAGACCCAGGGACTACACCATGCAGCACCGCCCAGTCCTCCCGCCGAGCTCACCCTGTGTGCTGTCCATCTGGCCTGGGTGTTTCCTCTCCTTGTTCCTTTTATCTTCAGAGATTGTTTAAGTTTGTATTGCAGTCGCCCGGATTTGAGAAAAACGAATGACGAAGAAAAATTCACACAGAATACAGTGAAGTGAGGGAAGCACTGGAACTTCTGGGGAAGGAAGGTCTTCAGAAAAAGAAACAGGTCACTTCAGCATTTCAGATTCCTAGGGGCTGCGAGGGAAGTGTCATTCTCCACTGACCAATCAAACACCCACTGCTTAATGAAATACACAATTGTTAGGAAAGTAGCAATTTCTTAAACACTAAAACTACATTTTTACAAAGAGGGGAAAAAATGGATGGGGGGGGGTACATTTAAACCTACAAGACAGGCTGAGAAGTACATCTCAGATACAGATCTCAAATTACCACATCACCATCTTCCAAGTAAGCCATGATTTTGACAGTACTGTAAACACAATGCACATCAGAATGTCCTCCTTGCCTTGAAGGCCTTGTCTGCTGGAGTTCCATAAATAGCTGTTCTCTTTTTAAGCCACATTTAAATCAAAGAGGATTCAAAGAAAATTATAAAAATAATGCTGTGGTATTTTGTTGGGAGCCAGCACAGCTTCATTGAATTTACAATTTACAATTTTGTATTGAATTTACAAGACAAATGCTCTCAGTTAAGGACCGATGAGGGTTGTTTCCTTATCTGATACTGAAACAGAGCTCCTAGAGCACCTAGAGCAGGCCTTCTGCATTGGACCACAGTTATTATTCCTTTGAGCAGTACACTCACTTCTCTTTATTCCATTTATTTTTAGACATAAATATGATTCTTTTAAACTTGGTTTTATTGTATATTTTGAATACTGAAGAAAATATGTAATATGTATATGTAATATACAGTAAGTTTATGTATTTTTTTTTAGAACTAGCGGTGTATTACATTGACCAAACCCCCCACCAATGACAATTCCCGGAAATTCTGGCCTAAATGAATTTGAATGGATAACTTTCAAACCTTAAAACAAAGTCTGCTGACCAAAAATCCAACCACAAAACACTGGACACAATTAATCATTCCACTCATATAGCAGATATTCAGTAACTTGTAAGATAAACCCCAAGTTCTAAGACCAAGATCCTTCATCTTCCAGGAGGTCCATCCACCTGTTTGGAAGTCCATCAAACTAGACAATTCACTTATTTAATTTGCTTCATTAGTCAGTGGACTGGAAATAACAATCTACTCAAGTCTCTGCTTTTCCCAATGCACCGAATCCGTAACCCAACCCTTCAGATACATCCTGCATAACACGCATAGAATGCACCCCTATTTCACAACAAACTTTGTACAGATGCTGGTCCAGGCCTTCACAGTTGGAATTCCCTCCTGTCTGGCCTTGCAGCCTTTGCAAGCCTGTTTAGCTAATCTAATACTGCTGTAAAAACTGTATTTGACTTACCAAACCCTTCTCACATATCTCCCGTCCTTGTCTCTTTCCATTGAATCTTACTAGCTGCTGATATCATCTTCAAGACATATCAGTGGATCTGCACTGCAATACCTATAGGAGCTGATTCCTCACTGCTAGCCAGCCAAACTGCTATATGCTCCTCCATGTCTGGCTGTTTTGTGGTCCCATGCTCAAGGGATCCAAAATCAAAAGCCAGAAGGTTCTCAGTTCTGCTTCCAGCATGATGGAATAAGCTTCAGCTCTCACCCAGAACTGCTGAATCTCTCCCAATATTGAGAAAGAGGTTTCAAAACATATTTCTTTCATACCAGCTTCTTTCCTGTGCCCCTATCTGTTCCATAAACTATCACTATGTTATCTGGGTAAAAAGAATTATACTTCCGATCAGTCCACTAGTGTTATATGCAATTCTGAACGCAGTTTCGGGAGTAACCTATGCTGCCAAAAACGGTGCTATTAAACTAATTGGCTACTTTGAGAATCTCTATCTCTCCATCTTTTGGTGAAATCCAGTTTTGCTTTTTATAAGTTGTAAATCACTTTGGAGAAAAGTGCTAAATGAATAAATTTAAATAGTATTACATGCAAACAGAAGAATTTATTCACAAAGCACTCTATTCAAATGTAATAGGAGACATTAGAACTCTACTGCAGACAAAACTGGCCCCAAACGTTCGCCCAGCTCTAATATGACACGTAATGTATGACTTGACATCGACGTGGTCTTGGAATTACTCCAGGGTTAAGTTGAGATCCTACCTCTGGCAAGATGTGAATCCCAATATGCGGCGTACGTATGATTCATCTGTTAGATAAAGCACTCACACTGCTCAATATGTGCACCACAGTGACTGTTATTCTCTTCTATTTGTGATGATTTATGAAACAGATTTGCATTTCGGTTTTCATCTATATGACAGGTTAAGGGGTTAAATATGGCTATAAAATCACTTAAACCTGCCTGTGGAGATGTATTTCCATTGAAACTATTCCAAGCTGATGGTACAGCTAATGCAAATACTTATAATTTACAGAATGGCGAACATTTCATTGATGTGCAACTTCAGATGAGGCAATCTGAGTTAGACTGATCTGGCATGAAAGAGTCTCTAACAATAGAGTGTAGTTAAGGACTGCTGCCATCCAGTCCTTCATGGATTCAGCTTACTAGCAGCTCAACTAGAAATGTACTTAGAACTCGAATTCATGTGGGTGGATATACTGTCCAAATAGTGACAATATGAAACAGGTAGTGCTAAACCAAGACAACCTTACAAGAAACTATGCCGGATTCCAAACTGCTGATCCCTTGCAAATAACTCTTAGCTGTACTGTTTTCCAAAGGTGTCAATCCAAGCTTCAGGAAAGCACATCAACCTACTTGTAATACATAAATACCAATCATTGTTACTTGAAAAAAAACTGTTTGACATGTCTGGATTAAACCCATTTCCATAACCACTACAACACCAGATGCTCAGTATTGTTGCGACAGTACTGACACTGGAATTAATGTTGACTTGAAGGATATGTTTCAGCAATTTTACTTCACTTAATATGAAATCAGTAGTTTATGTCTGCAGTTATATTTTCCTTTTGGACAGAAATAAAACTGATATTTTCCCTGAATAGACTGTTTTGCCTTGAAATGCAAATCGCCGTGTTCCATCCTGCTTCGATTAAAACAAGCAACTTCACTTCTGCAGTGGATGCTTTTGTTCTTTACTAAGATAATCAGATATGACTGTCTGCTTTGTAGTGCTGCCATGTTTGACAGCAGTAACTTACTTCACAAAGCTATGTACAAATCACAGTCAGTTCTGCTTTAATCTACTTTGGAGCTCAGCACTGGTCTGTACTGTTTTGTTATGTTTCATCTCTGCAAAATGACAGTCTTATATAATCAGTTACAGTAAGATTAATTATCTAAATGCCCAATGACTCCCACCTTCCGTGTCTCCAGTTCTCTAAAATAATACAGATTGGGATTCAATTTGTTTGTAGAAGAGGCACTGCCCTTGCAACCAGCAGGCAATATATTTTAAATTAGCCTCTGTGAAAAAGCAAAGTGCTTTGCTGCGAGTCCTGTGGTTTAACAGGTCTATGAACTGAGCAAAATGAACAGAATACAGTGTCAAAGCTTCAGAGTTCATTGAGTGGAACTCCTCATAAGTTGGGCATCGGTGACATGGAACAGGGGAGTTAACTGGGACCAGCTTCTTTCACCAGCTCTGGGTGAGATGCTGATAGTCTTGCCCAGCTCATATTACCACATTAACCAGAGGGAGACCTCAGGGAGAGCCCACTGCCACGGGAAATTTACACCAATTTCAAATTTCCTGGTTCAGGTGGCACCCAGATCTGGTCCCTTGGCTTTGAGCCTGGCTTCCGTCACGCATCACCTACCATCTAGGCCTCAAATGGGAAATGTCACTGAGTTCTTAGCTACTGGTTTCAGCCCATCTACAAAAGCTGGATCAAGGTTTCTCTTTTGAGAAGTCCCCAAAGACCTTCTCTGGCACAACCAGGCACTGTGACTATGGGTGCTGGCAGCCTGTGCAGGACCAGTTGTGTGTATAACCCACCTACCTCATGGTGCAAAAAAGTGCAGCTTGAACCTTGAACACAAACTTGTACTCATGCCTGCTCAAAAATCTTGCACAGCCAAACAAGGTAGCACAACAAATGCTCATCTCTGTATCCAGTTGTTCAAATCGCAAATCTTTCTGATTTATGTTGAAAGGACAGACTCTTTAGGGACTCAGACTTATATGTTGTATGTAAATACGTAGGTTGTAGGTATGAATTCTGGTTCAAGATCAAAGCAGGGCTGTTAGTTCCTTATCTTTAAACTTACCCAATGAAATATTTTATTGTATTAATGGGTAAGACCCTTTAAATAAAAGGAACATCAAACTAATACTTACCATTGAGCCTGATCAAAACAGGCATGGAATGACAGAGATAATGATAGGACACTTAGAAGAAGAAGAGAAATGAAAGTCCAGATGTCTTAATGGATCTATTGGTGTAGAAACAAGTTGGCAAAGCAAACTAGATTTTTTAGCACTGTTTATCTACCCACTGCCATGTTTAGCAAACAGACTTTGTGTTACTCTGTAGTACTCCCTCCCATTTTCCTTTGCTGAAAATGATCATATGATGTGCTCAATTTCTGTTGGTCAAAATGAAATGGCAGCTTTTAAAGCACCTTATGGTTAAGTACACTGGGTTGCTTGTATCCATCTGTGGGTTACTACATTTCATACAGCAGGCAAATATTATCCTTCCTTAAGTGCTTTTTTGACAAATGGGTGTTCTCTCATGTGGTAGACCCTGAAAGACTACTGCAATTTACTCGACAGATAGATAATGGAGATGAAAATAAATAGTGGGCTGTATAAATCAGGCCAACCCTTTTGTCCCCTACATAAGCCATCCTTGCAGCTATCTGCTGACAAAGGACATTTTCTCCAGATATTGTCTTTGGTAAAACTGATATCCAAAAGCCTAAGCTGAGAAAGTCACTCAGTACTAATATATTAGAGCTTATAGGAAAACATACAACAAAGTGAGCACTTCTTTTCTGAAGTGGGTGTAACTCATTTTAAACAAAAGCAAAAGGAAAAAGGAGAAGAAAAAAATTCAGCAAGCTTAAGTCAATCTGGGCTTCAGCCAGTTGGAATCTAACCTTTGCTCCTTCGGTTGGGAGTTAGCTAGTTTCGTCTTTCCTCTTACATCAGTCTTAGGGATGCACACGGTAATAATATGGCCCCAATCGCACAGCATTACAGCTTCCTTAAATGCACAAGGGATAGTTCTGTAAAGAGTTCCCAACAAATACCAGCTGCACAGCTGCCGCCCGCAGGAGGAGCGGTAAAGAACCTTGCAAAGAGACCCTGACACACAATGCAACTCATTATGGACTATTTTTTTCAATGAAATGATTCTCATTGCTTTCAAAAAAATGCAAAATGATGCTCTTTGATAGGTGATTCAGAGAAGGCTATTCAGTGATACATACTGTCATGATGTAATCCAAATTATAACCATGGACTTCTGCAAACTTTCGCAACACTTTATAAATTTATGGCTTTGAGTTTTACAAGAATAAAGAAAGTAGTCTGGGCACTGGTTTACTCCACCTTTGCCAGCTTGATGAATTAAAAACCACATTACTTTACAGCCCATATTCTAGCACACATGGTTATAAACCTTGCAGACCTCAGCAAGGCCAGCTTCTAGCATAACAGAATCTCCTGGGAGTCTGGTTTTGAAATTCTGAGCAAATTGCAGTTCAGAAATCAGTGTTTGGATCCAAGTCTATGATCCTAATTTGTTGTTGTAGCCTACTTCAGAAACGCGAGCTAAATGCAGCAGTGCATACAGAAATCCAGGAAAAAACTTGCACCTTGTGTGATTTCTTTTTAAAATGCAAGCCAGATGTGGCCAAGGCCAATGGAAACAGGTGATGATAGCATTACGCTGGTATTGCACACAGATGGGAAACGGCCTGAGTCAATTCCTGTCTCACTGCTGGGGGGGGGTCGTAAATATATATGTATTCTTTTAACTATGATGAAAACGATTTATAAGTGATCCAGGCTTCACAGTTTCTTCATTTTGAGAATGGCTGATTGGTCCACTCTCTGAGCAGCAATCTTTTCTCAGGCAAAACAAATCACACTTTAGTGGTGCCCTGAGGACTGCCGTTTCCATGCAGTGCGATGCTCTTTCAGCTGGGGGGGCTGAACACATTGCACATACGGCCTGGGAGGGGGAGATGTTCTACTCTAAATATTTGTCACTAGTGTTTACAGTTGCGCTGGCTGTGTTTAGGATTATGGTTAGCAGGATAGAGAGGGATAGTGGCTGAATGTTTAGAAAGACATGAAACCAAACAATGTGGAAAACAATGTTTTCACACCAAATCGTATCTTCCAGGAAGGGAGGATCTCATTGTGATGCTGCTGGTTCTTGGTAAAGTGCCGTTGCCAGTGATGTTGTGTTTGTTTTGCTGGGTTTTGTTTACATGCTTGCACACACACACAAACACAGCCAAATTTGCACACAACATATTGCTGAAGTACAGACTTGCCTTTGTCTAGCAGTTCTCTTCCCACAACCTCAGCCCTGCCAGTGTCTTCTGGGCAGATGAGTTCAGAGGGCAGCAAAATGAGGACCCCTCACCATCCTGTTTAATGCACTCATCTGTTGGGAAGCAGCCTGCTTCTTGTCAAGCGGGAACACTGCTGAGTAAGCGTCAGGGCGTCAGGGACAATTAGCTAGGAAAAACTGGCCCTGTGGAGCCACCCGCAGAGCCATGTCATGTCGGACCAACAAAAGAACGTGAGTGGACACAGAGCAGAACACTGAAGGAGTGAGCCCACCACACTTTTGACTTATCACTGACAATTCAGGACCAAACATTCACCAACACACACTACACAGAAAGCAAAACACCTACACTATAGAGATTTAGAGCATAAATATACCTGGAAATCATTTCAAGTAAAATAACAGAACATAACAGAATATGCAGTGAAGCCCTTGAGGGTAGGCTGATCTCAAAAGGACAATTCTGATCATCATTCTTTTACATTTCAAATTCACACTCAGGATTGAGTGCTTGAGAGGTCTCCACAGGGCATTCTCATATTCTCCTCAGCTCCATGCAGCATTGCGTCTCAGAAGAAAAAGGCACTTTGCTGCGACAACTGGAAGGTGGGGTGGAGTCAACTGACCAGCCAATAGGTCTCACACCTATTTCCCCCACAGAGGCCGAGAATGACAGTACAGTGGTAAGGGACCCCATACCCTAACCACAGGGGTGTGAGAACCTTCTTCTGCCACATAGCCAGACAGCAGGGAGGGATGGGGGTTGAGGGGAAAGTGTGAAGCCCCCAGACTCATGGCCCAAATGGGTCCACTCCTCTTTCTGTGTATTCCTGGATCACCATTTGGGATGTATCGTGGGGGGTGGGTCAGGGAGGCGAGACCTTAGTTAGTCTCAACAACAGACACATTTTGTCTGCTTGCTGGGCACACTTGTATTTGCTTCTGAATGGTGCAGCAAAGTGAACCTGCAGCAGTATTTCCTAGATCATCCACTCTGGTCAAACAGCACTATACCAGGAACATCACCTTTTCCAAATATGCCAGGGCCAGAAAAATGTTGAGATTCCCTTGGCTGACACCATGTGCACATGTATCACACACGTATCACACTCTTCTATCACTGTCCAGTTATTAAAGTGAAGGATCTGAGGCCTACAATAAGATCTACACACAGTTTCTTTACCATCGCTCCCTGGTTTCACCTCACCATCTGGACTGTTGTGTGTGTCACAGTTGTGAGCATGTACCCCCTTTCCACCCTCCGTCTGATGATGATTTACTTCCTGGCATCATCTCCATAAAAATGTTTAAGGAAGAACACTAAACGTTCTGAAGTATTCAGCCTTTGTCATCACTACCAGTTAGTGTCTTTCATTTGGTTCACTACCTGTAGTGGACTTATTTAATCTGTTTATATTCTTAAATGCTCACAAATTCTAAGATTAAAACAGCCACATCAAAGAAGCAGATGTTATTAGTAGACCAAATGGCTTCTTTGCATTTTACTACCAAAAACTGAGTTTCCTTGTCACACTCACAATTTTCTTTTGGTACCCTGTGCCTTACCATCTGCAATGGACAGTCCAATAATATGGAGCAACCAACCATTTCCTGCCCTGGAAGCAGTGGAGTCCTGAAAGTATGTCTTTCCAGTGGCAGGCTGTTTTCCCCATAACAGCACTGAGTAGTGAGTCACAGTCCAGTAACTTAAGATGTCGGGGTGGCATGTGATTGGAGACAATGGACCACCTGAGATCTCGTCGCTCAGGGATACATGCAGCTGTGTGGAAAACCACTAATAGGCACCTTCTCCTCCCCTGCCAAACTTGTAAGCACAAACTGAGCTGTATGTGCATGATATGGCCACACTGCATGGTGCCACTTTGTTGGCAGACAGAGGTGCACAGAGGCACCCCCTGAGGCCGTGGCAGAGGGGTGCCTGGGCCTGGCATGGTGCTTGTGTAAGGCTGGGAAGTGGTGCATTTCTGCTCCGTATCCTGTAAATGTGAGGCAGCTGCCTCTCCTCTCACTAACAAGAGGAGCAGGAATATGAGGGCCAGCTGTGTCAAGAATGAGGAGAGGAGGGAGCAGTAGGGAGAGGGCTTAGCTGCTGTTTTGAATAGTTTGGGCCTGTATTGTTCTTTTTTGGAGATGGATACTCCTCTCAAGATTTGCCATGGATACTCCTGCACATCAAGCAAATATCTACCATGTTAATTCAAAAGTCTGAGTGATGATACTACCTGGGTCACTTTCATATTTTTTTAGAACAGCTAAAAATAATTCTGCATAACTAACCCTGAACGGATAAAGGCAGAAAACAGCAGAGAAGAATATAAAAATAAAACAGGATAATCAACCAGTTGCTACTACTACTACTACTACTGTTATGTAACTATTCATATATGTTTAACTGCTTTGTCCTGGTCAAGTTTGTGGCACTCTGTAGCCTATTCCTGAATCAGTGAGTATGAAGCAACTCCCTAAATGAGATGCCAGTCCATTGTGTTATTATCCATCCATCCATCCATCCATCCATCCATCCATCCATCCATCTTCATAAACTGCTTATCCGAGCAGGGTTACAGTGCTTCTTCTAATTTATTATTATTATTATTATTATTATTATTATTATTATTATTACTATTATTATTATTATATGTCCGTGAGTGTGAGTAATTGCCCTATGATAGACAATTATGTCCAATTGTGGATATTGATCAGTCCACTGTGTGCCCTGAAAATGAAAATGCATATATATTATTAATGTAACTAATGCCAAAGTGACTTACAATGTCATGCGATGTCAGGTTTGCACACAGCAAAAGTGCTTAGAAGGTCATGAAATAACAATCAAATGATTATGGACCAGGGTGAAAAATAAGGGCTGCAGGTAACACCAGATGAACAAAGTTTAGTTAAACAAAATAAAAATAAGAAACAAATAAAAAAGATTAATCCAGTGCTAGTATCTCCTTCCCGTGCATCCTTTAGTGAATTTGTAATATATTTACGCAGTGATATTCCATCCTACTCCACCTGTCTCATTTAAAGCATTCAAATGCAAATGAGATTCTTCAAAAGATTATCTGAAAGTCTGCCAATGTTATGAATTTTCTAAACAGTTTATATATTCAGTCCTTGTGACTTACAGCTTTGTACTCAGTACTAGTCTTGTGAAAATACAGCTGTGAACCTATGAAATAGTGGAGGAAATTGGATCTGACAATGTTTTCCATCCTCAGAATAACATTGCCTCCGATTTCTCATCTCTAAACACTGAATTGTGAAAAAAGGTGAAGACAACGGACTGAGTCTCCAGCAGAAGAGCTTCAGTGGGACTGCTGGCCAAGGGGAGGGGGAGAAGAAATTGTCCCAAGTCATCCCATTCTTTAGTGAGGCCTGGAATGTTCTAGGTCTGGGGCCACGGGGTGATGAGCCCTGGCCAGGCCGATGACACCTCTGATCCCTTCCTTCTGTTAGCGTGCAGCTCTGACAAAGCCCAGCTTCCCTCTGCACTGCTGGACAGGACATCATTCAGGGCAGTGCCTTCCTCCCTCCCTCCCCTCACACTCTCTCTTACACATACACACAGAAAATATATAAAATCTGTCTCAAATATAATCCATAAACAATTTGTATTTTAATTCTACATTTGAAAAGACCACAATACAGAAAAAATTGCACTATAGGATAGTAATAAGGAAATTACTAGTATGTGCTTACGTATTACTTACAGTAAGGGCAGTCAGAAATATTAACTCTGACATACATAATGTCCCCCTGAAAGTAAACCTTATGGCTCTAGAAGACATGCAGCCAACCATGCAATGCCACTTGGCTTTTTTGACCATATGCTAAAGTTTTTTGTTTGATAACACAGCTCTGCCAATAGGGGGTGCGTCACTTGTCACCTTGTCTTTAGAGAATAATTATCAATATCAGATGAGAATAACTATGATGGTGCAGTTCCTCTTCTTTCATTTACAGGGTTTGGGCCTACTACCCTTTGCAAGAAGCGTCGGGGGAGGGGTGTGGGGGTCCATTCTCTTCCCAGGACCCTCGCTCTCCAAGTGTGCGAAAGCACAGGCACTGATGTCTGAGAAAAATGCTTGAGGGAGAAAAACAACCTAAAAAATATATTTATCATTTATATCTTTGAGAAAAAGCCAAAAGCCAACTCCATTTCACAGAGTGTTTATTTGCACAAAGTTTGTCTCTGTACAAATCAACTGCTTTTCTATGGCTTGACTAAGACAGCTTAATGGGAGGCCAATTTGGACGTAGTTAAATTAATGTATATTAATGTTTCTGAAATCAGCTGCAGTGCTTGAAAGGGAGCCTCCAGTCAAGCCTTTCCATTATTTCACTACAAAGGAGCCAGAAGTTCAACCAAAACAGGCAAACAGCCCATAAAAGATTCATAATTCTTATACTGTCCTTAAAGGGCTTGTAACCATGGTTTCCTCTTTAAGCCAATAACCTCAAATCAAAGCACATATTCTGTATTTGTCTTTTGCGTAAGCACATGTCACTGCTGAGAAACCCTGGCACTTAAGAGTCTGGCTCAATGAGAGATGACTCGGCCCTTTAGGGAATCGTTCCATGGATGGAGCCAAGGCTGTGTCCTGCTGTTAGTGGGAACTGGGGGCAGGAATTGTTGGCAGACAGGAGACAAGGGTTGGGGGAGGTTTAACCTGAACACAGTCACATTATGGATGAGGACATCAGCATTTGCAGTGCTGTGAACATGTCTATTAAAAAAGTGAGATCTGGACTAAATGGAGAAAATGGAGGCAGTGGCCCAACAGCAAGGGAATTCTAGGGAACTAGGCAACCACCGCTGAGTCCACTTCCTTACTCACGATACTAAACACAGCCCGAACAAATACTAACAAAATGGCAGGAAACATGACATAAAAGCTACTAAATTTATACCTACCAGCATTTTCATCAACCACCATGGTGATCTTGACTGCTGTGCTCACTTCCATATCTCAAAGCTCCTTTGGGAAAACAGTCACCGCCACCAGAATATTATAAGTTTTTGTTGTGATGTTTATCCAACAAATAGCAGCTAGAAGACTAAAACAGCTGAAAAATACAGCAAAATCCAGTACTGACTAACTTCAGCCTCTCTGGCCTAGAGTGCATGAGTGCAGCAGTGCATGCCATTGGAGGCTTGCGTGTGAAGTCCCATTTGAGCAGTGGGCCAAGCCTTTTTTTATTCCATTTCAAAATTGGAAAGGTTTTTTTCTTTAAAAAATACTGGTTTTAACCTGTCAACATGTGTTATAGTGTGCTTCCATCAAAGGCAGATTCTGTCACCTCATGCTTTCCCAGCAGTGAGCCCACTCCCCTCCCCCATTTGCTCTAGCTCTACAACAGCCCCTTGTGTGGTCCCAGTGGAGACTAAACAGATAGACAGGGAAACACAACAAAGTAGCAGCTAAAAAAAGTAATAAAAAAAATGAAAAATGAAGGATGTTCCAAGATTGAACATATCATTTCTAGGAAATGGGAAAGTGGAGCAGCACAAAAAGGAGGAATCCATGGAGGAAGCTGTGAGTGGGACATGGGCCATGGGATTAAGGCTGGGAGCTGAGCTTCTCGACTGGGCTGGGTGTCACGGGCATGGTAAATGTGACACCAACCACAGGTAGCCTGCAGGAGGAGAAGAGATTTTCCATCAGCTCACCTTCCTAACCCAGAGTTTTCATTTGGAATGAGACGCTTGGAGGAGAGGGCAGTTTAGCACACTGGCCAAGAGGCTAAAGAAGAGTACAGGGTCATGGTGGTCTGAAGCCTATCCCGGTCATAAGCCAGTGCAGTCCGTGGACTGCATGCTAGCCCATTGCAGGGCAAGCACACATACTCAGTTGCTCGCACATACACACATTAAGGGTAATTTAGAGTCACCAATTAATGTCTCTGGGCCGTGGGAGGAAACTGGAGCACCTGTGAGAAACCCACACGAACACAGGGAGAAGAAACAATTTCATCACAGACTGAGTGGGACATGATTCCACACCCCAGGAGTTGTGAGGTTCCTGCACTACCCCCTGCACCACTGTATTAGCCTCATTATTTTCTAATTACATTGATTCAAATATTTAAAAACAAAGGCAGCAGTAAGGTTGACATTGCTGTTCTAAGCTGACCTACCTTGATCCTTTCCATGAGGGACTTTGTGGATGAACACAAAGGGTTCTGGGACATGTGTTGGAGCTCTAACTTGCCCTAAAGGTGAGCTGGGTGATCAAACAGACGCCACATTGTTATTGTTGGCACCCCTCTGTGACCGATGCTGCATCACGTGGTGGGAAGGAGTGACGTGTGGAGCAAAAACGAGAGTCCGGCTCAGAGCTGGGGGCATCCTGCTCTTCATCATCAAATCTCGCACTGCCAGACGCTACCCAACCCTGTGAACACACACAAAATGCTTTGCATTGTGGGAGTTTTGGAGCACTTCATTTAGTTCTGGAATAGAAAAGAGTCAGGCTGAACTACCATGCCTGTAAATGAAATTTCCAACGTGTTGCGTCTAATATGTCTTGGGGTTGTATTCTCAGTGTCACTGGCATAGAAAGTAGTCATGGCCAAGCAGGACTGGGTATCTGTGACAATGAAAAGCCTTCTGGCTGCTGGGTGCTGTAAGGCCAAAGTAGGGGCTAGTACGTTGGACCACCATCTTTTGCAGCCAGAACTGTACAGAGGCTGTGCTCTCCAGATTGTTTTCTACTTGATGTAGAGAACTCTTTAAACCTGTCTGACTTGCAAAATGCCATTAATGCATTAGAACAACTAATGCAGGAACACAGATGGGAGTAATTCAGTGAAATGCAAACAAATATATATCTTGTTTCACTCGAATGGAAGAATGCTGTGGTTATTGGGGGAGGTGCAGTAATTGTTCATGGAGGGGAGAGGAAGACAGCAGATAAACACTAGTATTTTTGTCTGATTGGTCTTCTTTTGGGTGAAACAGGGTAAAGTTTGCAGAGCTCTCTGTGTTGAGGCATGAAAGTGAAAAGACCAGATGGGTTGGGTGGTGGTGGTGGCAGCACAAAGCAGAGCACGTTGGCTGGAAACACCACATCCATGGCTAACAACACATGTAACCACACCATAATAGCAAGACAGACCCGCTGGACCACTGGGCCTCACATTTCTCAAAATCATGACCATAACCAGAACACAGAATGACATGGCCATAACTGTAGGATAACACCAGATGCACAGATCTTTCCTGTGATCTCCTGTCCTGACTACAGCTGACACCTTGCCCAAATAGAGAGGGATTAATGAGTCACACTGAAATCTCCTCTGCATCACAGGATAACTGAGAAAAAATCATACGGTGTGGGTGAAAGAGTGTTTTAATTAAATTCAGTTTATTTTTATATCATGCTCTTCTCACTCTGTGACATAGATTGCTGAACAAAACACGAGCAGATGAAACAGGAACAAATATCATAAATATAAAGTAAGCCTATATGGGTAAAGATTGGCTATACGTGTAAAGACTATAAGGATTATGTTAAGTAAGCCGACCGGCCACTGAAGAAAGGAAAAAACCCAATCAAATGGTGAGGGTGAAAAATAAACCTCTGGAGGTCCAAGTGCCAGTGAAAAGTAAGTCTGTACATCTATCCATTTATGGCATTACTGTAGTCACAAGAAGATAAATAAATTGACATTCAGGAGCAGGTATGCGAATTTGGGTCATTAATCGACCTGCAGTCCACAGCACCCATCAGTATGGAGTTCTGGTATAACAGCCGGTCTCATCAGTGGGAATCAAATGCATGAAGAGAAATCATGGAATCTAGTTTATTTGAGTGCACAGTATTGAACATCACAACATCTTTGGAATTTACTTGAGAGAAATAAAGCTGTCCAGTTAGCTGAAATGTTGCAGGCTCGTGTCTTCAAACAATTCAACAGAGATACACTCTCAATGTTTGTATTAAAAATCCTGGCCATAATTTTGGTGGTGTATGAGAAGCACTGATTATATTGGCTTGAGATTCAGTAAGGAGTTATGCTAGAGTTTTCTTCCATCCATTCAACCATCCATTCATTATCATTATCATATTCATCAATATCCGGTATCCTAGTCAGGGTTGTGGCAGTCTGGGGACTGTCTTGGAATCATTGGGTGGTACATTATGAAACAACCCTGGGATGGGACTCCAGTTTTTCACAGGGCAGTCACACAGGCACACAGTCACACAGACACCACAGGCAATTTTCTGTGACCAATTAACCTGAAAGGCATGTCTTTGAACTGTGGGAAGAAACCAGAGCACTCACTGGAAACCCATGGCGACACAGACATAACATGCAAACTGCACACAGACTGAGCTGGGTTCCAAACCACACCCAGATACTGTGAGGCAGCAGTGCTACTCACTCCACCACTGTGCCATCTTTTGGTTTTCAGCTAATTATTTCCAGTTTGCATTTAGTGAAATACAGATTTCAACATGCATTTCAATATAAGCTTTTTTCTAACTCTATATAAACCTGAACAATCCAACACGTTGAATACATTAAATAAAATAAATGTTACATTATCCACTAACATTTTATAGCAGTTGGCCACAGTGTAGAATTTTTGATATCCAGCTCTAAACTGCATGACCAAGCTTGGCACTAGCTATTCCTGCCCAACCTCAATTAGGTCCTACTGGGCCCCATCCCACAGAGCCCTGTTTAACTATGGTTTACCACACACGTGCTCTGCCCTGTCCAGTGTCAGGACAGAAACCCACAGATGTGTTCCTGGGCAAGAGAAGTGGGTGTCCAAACAAGAGCAGCAGCACTTGTGATGTCACCTCAGGGTACCCTAAAGGCACCTTGGGGCAGGAGGCAGGAGGGTGCATGGGATGCAACAGCAAAGGGGCAGTGGGACTTTCTGGGCAGACTATGAGGAGTCTGCTCAATGGTCTGCAGTGATTACCGGGTGCTGCTGTGCTCCTCTCACAGCAAGTCTTGCCAGGCCCTGGTCCTAAGGGAGAGGTGTTAATTTTATTTTGTAGTGTGGTCTGTCTTTGCCCATTGCTGCTATAAATCATGCCATTGATGGGCACCAGGGATGGACGGCGACTCTTGTTGCACCGATGCTGGACCTCTGGAAAACGCTGATCAGAGGCCAGTTGAGCAATCACTTGCATAACGCCATCCTCTGCCATTGGAGTTGACACAAAAGCTGACTTATCTAGCAATTACACAGGGTGTTTCAACACTGGGCACACTCACAACTGAGAAAATGAGGAAATAAAAAAAGACATTCGAGAATTAAAATGGAGACAGACCCCAGATGAAGGAAAGAAGCAATCTGAACTTTGTGGGGCTCATATTGGGCAAACCAAAAGGATTTATGACCTCACAGCTCTTATGTTCATTATTACACTTTTTTGGAAAGTCATGGTAAATATACAGAAATAAGTATGACTTTTATACTAAAGCGTGATTTCCCATGACACATGAGTGAACATTTTATTACATTAAATTAGCCAGAACCTGCTAACTTGACCCAGTGGTCTGCTTTTCCTGAATGTTATCTGGCAGCCAGTGTCACAGGGTTGAATGTCCACCATGCCAGCTTCCCCCTACCTTTGTTCATCTCTAAAGTCTTAGAAAAAAATCATGTAGCTAGTCTCATATTTAACTGCAAATGATCTGTTTGAAGAATTTCACTCTGGTTTTTGTGCTCACCACAGTACTAAAACTGCCCTGGGCAGTCACCACTGATGCAGGCTTCAAAAAAAAGTGCTCATCTTTCTGGGTTTCACTGCACTCTTTGATACCGTCAACCACATTATCGTCTTCCACAGGTTGCATCTGTGCCTCAGACTTTCTGATACTGTGCTCAGGTAGTGTAGTGTTTTAGTTCTACTCCTACACTAAAAGATCTCTGCACTCATCGGTCCGATATGGAATACTAGGGTTCTGTGGTGGAACCATTCCCAATATATATGTTACTCCTAGCATCAGCAAAAACAATATTAACTTAATTACTCATATGTAAATGATACTTGTTTACTTACTTTTCCGTCAAGCCTTCATACGTGCACACCACCAAGCATCAATCCCACTATCGTGATAACATTAAGGCCTGGGTAAGTGTCAACAATTTCCACTAGAACCTAGATAAAATAGAGATCCTGTGTGGAAAAATCACTGACAGCAAACTCTTTCAGTTCAATTTAACAAATCTGAATTTCAGTTTCACATCATCTGCAAGGAATGCTGGAGTTCTCGTTGACCTAGCGCTCTCTTACCAGCCTCATGTTACTTCAGTTAGTAAGACTTGCTTTCCACAGCCGAGGAACAACTTCAAGCTAAAACTCGATCTTTCTGGGCCGGACTCCGAGTCGCTGGTTCATGCCTTTGGCTCCAACAGGCTTGATTACTTGCCCTGCCTACGTCATCTCCCTCCTCCAACTCATCCAGAATGCTGCAGCCAGGGCTGTCACAAGCTCCCGGAAATAGTGCAACATTATTCCAGGTCTTTGATCCCTTTGCTGGCTGCCCACTGCATATAGATGTGACTTCAAACTACTGCTTCTAACCAATAAGATGCTCAAAGGTTTGAAACCAACTTACATCTCTGAGCTACTCACTAGCTATAAGCCAAGTTGCACTCTACATTCATAGGACACCAACTGAGTTGCAGTTCCTAAAATCTGTTGGAAAACTGTGGGTGGCAGAGTGTCTCGGCTCCGGACGTCTAAACTCAGCAGTGCTTTGCCTTTCACTCTGAGGCATGCCTCTTCTGCTGTAGCCTTTAAAACTAGACTTAACACCCATTTGTACAGTCTTTCCTTTGATAGTTGACCATGGCTGACAGATTCACAAGTTCTCCTCTTTTTTTTCCTTCTCACCCTCTTTCTTAGGTCCCGGGGTGACATGGAACACCAGCACCCTGTGCTGGCCCACAGATAAGCCTTTCATGATATTTGCAATGGCACCCGCTGGCTTGTGAAGCTTGGAGGCTGTACTGCTTACCAACACCAAACGGACCAGCAATCGTGGGCTTCATTATGGATGATGTTTCCCTCAGTCTGATACATATTTTGATACTATGATAAACACACTGGAGGCATCCATGCATATGATGGCAACAAAATGTCCTGGAGTCTTGGGCTGCTGCTGATACTCGTCCAGAGGTTTATTTTTCTCCTCTTCTTGCTGTTTGTATTGCCTAACAGTAGATAATCTGTGTTGTATCCTTCGCTTCCTGTTGTTCATCTTTTGAACTTTTGATCCGCTCTCTGTGTCAGCCTATGAGAACAGTGTCCTATCAAAATAAATTTAATTGAATTGTTCAGATACTCAGCAGCTCCATTAGAGAGCTGACAGGCAAAAAACCCATAAAATAAATAAAATAGCCTGAAATAGACCATGAAACAATTAAAACACAACTTAAGAAAAAGAAATTAAACACAAAATTACCATGAAACACAGGAGAGACTCATACATCAACATGAAGCGATACGTTTTAGCAGCTAAGTGGTGTTAATTTGGACTTGTCAGACCATCTGTGTGGATTTAATTTCCTCCAGGTCTCTGTCTCATTTATCCTCAAACACACATGCGCATACACACGCAACACACGGTGAAGAGCTGAGACACTGGGCTTTTAAAGCTGTTTTTCTCTCTGTTTGTTTCACATTGATGAACGATACTGAATGGCCAGTGGGTTAGAGGCCACAGGACTTCAAATACATAGACAACATCCGACAAAGTGTTTTTCTCGTCATTTGCAAAGAAAACAGCTCCCCGCGTGGCCCTAGGCCCCCCCATCACCCCACCCTGTGTTCTCCCCGTTGTAAATCTTGATGAAATAGCTTGCAGGTGTCCGGATTAAAGAATAGTCACATAGGACCTCAAGCCTAAGGCCCAGCTGGGTCCCACCTCTGCCAGTTTCTAGTTGCTATTTGTTTTGTTTTTGAGATCTTCTAATAGAACCGGTGACAGGCTTGGGTCCAGGCCTGGTCTGAGTTACAGAGTGTAGAGGATGAGTAAGAGAACAGATGTCCACCCAGCGCTCCCCCAGTGTTTAGCATACCTGCCTCCTCCAGTTAAACAATATAACCTTCACACATCTTCGTCTCCATGAGCAAGAACAGGGCTCTTGCCATATATTCACGGATAAGTAAATTCTCTTGTCAGAAGTGCACAGGGACAAACACAGATATACACTCAGAAAAAAGTAAGGCGCGTTTTAAAGATGTGGTTCTAGGACACCACGTTGCTGCCAGCTTGAAGTGACCAGTTGGTGGACCTGGCTCTCCCTGTGCTGCAGTGAGGGCACTGAAGAGCAGATCACACATGGTAGTTCTCTCCTCCAGCAGTGCCCAACCTGTTTTTCCTCCAGATGAACTTCAGTAAGGAGAGAGGATGAGAGGATGGGGTCCACAGCTTGTGCACAGCCTCACATCCAACAGGAGAAGGACAGCAGTTAAAAGTGGTCAGAGAATAAGGAGCCAGGAGACAAAGAGATGGCTTTCAGACCTTTCATCGCCGTAATTCAAGAGGCTCCAAGAGGTGTAGATGGACAGAAACCTTATTCTATGACAAAACAAAAAATTCATTGCTAAAAATATTACCATGACCAGAAAGTAACAGTGAGTGACAATACTATGTAATAAATCTTTGTTAATAAATCCATACCAGAGGTGCAGGGCTTTTATACTTAATTTAACTTTGGAGTGAGTTACTGTACTCAGTGGAGAGTGTGAGTGTTTGGATGCTGAGGCAGGGCAGGTGGACAGTTTGCAATTGTTTGCAATGAAGGAGCACCTCACTGGTCAGGTGCTGTACCCCTGGACATACTCCAGTTAGCACTTGAACCCACCTCAGGCTGGGGAGGCAAACTGGTTGTGGAGTGGTGGGCAGGAGAGCTCTCAAGTGGCTGATTAGATAAGAGCCACATAGCGGTGGGGGACTGATAGGCACCGTGGGCAGAAACACAAGAACTCTCGAGAGCGTTGTCAGGCCCTGTCTGAATTAGGAGTTGCTAAGAGGCACTTTGTGGAACTCCTCTTGAAGGATGTCCACTCGTTCCTGCTCAGCGCTGGCCTGGAAGGGGATACTCTCGCCGGCTTCGGATGGTGCGGGGGGGTGGCTTTCATTTGGGAGATTTATATCATCAGCAGATGGAATCTCAGGACATATTGTCCCCAGTGGAAACATTAAGTCAACGGGGCTTCAGGATTATGTTGTGTCATTAAAGGTATTTCAATAACTGTCCATACTGACATATTTCACTGGCTGGGAGGAAGAAAGAGAATGCAGCTAACCCATTACCCCTGCTGAGCAAGTCATTGCAAGGAAGCCCGCTGGCTCCCCTTTTCTCAAAAGGCAGCCCTGGATTCAGAGTGCACACAAGAGGAAAAGATGAGCCACTGCATATCTGTTTCTTGGGATTCTTACATTTCTAAAGGTGTTTGTAACTTCCATTTTGGACACAAAACATCTGCTGGATAAAGATGAATATTCTAGGAATGGGGTTATACCAGTTGTTCATCCAGCCTTGAAAATCAGAGCAATTCCTTAGACTTCTTCCAAAGAGGATCAATCTAATACTTTTTCTCCTGGATTAACTGGTCCATTGTGAACTCAGTCATACACACATTGCCATATTTACAATTCCTTCTAAGTCATTCAGTTGAAATATAGCTCTTATTAAAGGGTTAGTGAAAAATATTAACAGTGATCAATTATGCAATTTTAATGCAAAACGATTAGCTGTTGAGCAAACTGGTGAATTATCAGGGGCACAGACTCCAATTCACCTGGCAATTCTTTCAAGTTGAGACCCTTGGTCCTGAAGATGAAAGTGAAGAATAGCAGTTTTACCTTCACATGGAGGTCTCAAATGTTCCAGCAAAGAGCACTAGAGCACCTGTAGGAGACACCCACAGGAAGGATGAAGGAATGTGGTCCACAACACACAAACACAGGGACATTTGTCAGCTCAAGTTACATTCCTTATTCGCCATGATCCTGCTTTCTTGTTTTCATTGGTTTTGTGCCTGTGAGCAACAAAGGCTCAGAGAAGGACCAACAGCCTTTGCTGATCTGCCTTTTTGTTGGTGAAGACCCCACTGCCAGTGCCTGGAGAGACCCACCCATCCATCCCAAAGGATAAGCTCACTTTTTTGTTCATGTAGTGCATTGGTGAACGTGAGGCGATGAACAGGAAAGGCTCTCTTTTTGTAAAGCTAGTTTGTAGATATATTTATGAACCAATCTATGAGCTTTTGCAGGATAAAAATTATGTCTCTCAGTATTATCTGACTTTCAAGTTGACAGCTACTTGTGGTTATGCTTTGAATCAGACAAAGCTTTCTATAAATATACTAAACCACAGCAGGTTGCTATCCTAAAATGGAGATGTTCCAATATGTGTGCCTTTTGAATAACAGCTATACCAAATGCATTTTGACAATACTCATAAGTGAACAGTTGTTGGGTATTATAATATTCTTTATTTTGGGTATCAATTTCAACCATATGTGATCAATATACAAGCAACATCACATGAACTCACTTTAGTAAATAATATGCCAAATCAGTAAAACCAATACATAAAATACTCTCTCACTTGCTGTCCACCTGGCACAAACCTACAGACGAAATAATATTGAAAAAACATTTCACCTATCTTACGACACTGTATTAGCCATGTTACCCAGTGCTGCCTGGATCAGAAAGTGGATGCTAAAGAATAATTACATACTTAATATCACCAAACTGTAATAACCTGAAAGCGGTGCATTTAGTACATAAGTATTGTTAGTGGTGTTGGATATACAAATGCCACAGGTATTATATATATACATTTTTACTACATTTATATTAGTAATGTGTGTCATATAAAAATTTCCAATCCCTCCGTGTCGCACACACCCCCTGACCACCCTCACCCCACCATGTTGTCAAGCACCCACATCTCCTGTGTATGTGTATCTGTCTGCTTGAATGTACAACAACAACAATAACAACAAACAACAACAACAATAATAATAATAATTGTGCATGTTTTTAGGAGCATAAATGTGAATGTCACAAATGTAAGTTCAGAGCTTTTTCCCAAAATAAGAAAAAGTGATCCTTGGGAACAGTTCAAAATTCCTCCTTCTATTGTGGCACCACATTAAATCTGGCCCACCGGCTAAGCGTAAAACACAAACCAATCCCAGGTTTTGTGAAGTGAGACAAGAAAAGACATTACACAAACACACAAGTTGTTTCGAACTTCAGATCCCAAATGCGGTGCAAACACGATTAGTGGCAGGTTTACAGTTAGCGGCTGAAGAACGGGTTGGTCTTATGGGTTTGGGACAGGCTCCAAAGACATCAGGGGTCTGCAGGCAGCCCAGTGGTAAAAACAGAGCAGTAACACAGAGCAGTAACAGACCGTAAAGGGAGACAGTGAGAAAGGAAAGCTGTACTGTAAAACAACAACAGCTCGGCAGTAAAACAGAAGAGAGATTAAGCCTCATTTGCGATCATTAATACTGACAATTTTGACCTGCTTAGCATAATTACATCTTGGCCTGGAGCACGGCGCTCATTGAGAAAAGATGTCTGCCTTTCTGCCAGTAGTTTGGAGGTATTAAACATGATGCAGGGATTTGTGAGACAAACAAACAAACCAAGAAGGCAACGCAGCCCTTGTCTCTGCGTGGTCCTCAGGATGAATGTGAGCTCCAAGTCAGGAGTGCAGCAAGAGGTGTCCTCGAGCCCCATCACGGCACGGACACTTTAAAGCGAGCCTCTCAGTTCCATGCTGAGGTCCAGTTACTGTTATGAGCTCAGCTAAATAAGACTGCCTACTTTTTACTGCCTGCTTTTTACCACGCTTGTAAGACACTCAACCTAGGGAGGCTAATTCTATTAGCCAATACTGACCTCATATAACACAAGACATTCTCACTGTACTTGGCTCCCTGCTTCTCCCCCCCTATAGCCCACCATTTTGATAACATTTCAGCTGAACACAAAAAACAACGTCCACAATGAGCCATTGTTTTTTAAAATTCTTGTGCAGACGCCTTCACACCTGCAAAGTTATAGCAAATGCAAGCGATAATGATATTTGACATTTTGCCGATTATATTTCATGACCATTAAATGAAGTTAGTGCAGTCAATTTGAAAAGTCTGGCACAATTCCCCAACCAACTGCTAATTTACACCCCTGGTACTTGTCAACTGGGTTGTCCAGAAAACAAGGGTCATGATTTCACTTTACAGGAATGCAAACAAAAAAATTACAATAATAACTATAACATTATTTTCCACTATTGTGTTCAGCAAAATGTTGACACATTTGGCTTGACCCCACAGACCCAAGAGTAAAAGAAAAAAAAAAAAAAAAAAAAAAACAGATATATGTTACATATGTGTGCTACCTATTCAGAATTACTAAAAGAAAACTACCACTGAACAAAATTTCACCATACTTCATGAACCATGGCATAGAACATTTACAAAAACCATCAAGAAAATTGTTAAAGCCACAAAAGTACACAGAGCGAACTTAGTAACCAAAAGCAAACCTAGAAAACAGTGTATTTGTCAACTTGAGTCAAATTTTCTACTCAAACTACATGAAACATTGGAAACATTTTTTTTCACCATATAACAATGGATTTTGGGGGAAAAAAAGAATATTTAGATCTAGTATTTGTTTCTCAACTAAAAGAAGTTTAAACAGTTATATGAAGTAAAAAAAGGGAAAAAATAACCTAAAAATTAGTTTACAAAAACATATTGTTATTATTATATTAATCTGAAAAATAGAATTGGAATTTTCCTTGTTATCATTAGAAGAGTTGCTGGGCCAGAGTCTTTAGTTTCTCCCTCCTACAGCGAGCTGGCAGGATTATTGTATCCCCATGGAGACGGCTTCCTCGGAGTGACGAGGTTTTGACAAGCTTCGAAACTGGCTCCTTAATGCAGTGCCAGCCCAGACGTGGCACGGCCGGCCTGTTGGCAGCTTCTTGGCTGCCTTGACAGACCCGATACCCAATCTCGCTTCTCCCGGCTTTAAACGCACCGCATCCCCATCATTGTCATGCAAAGGGTCTCCAAGTGGCCATCACAGCAGGGCTTTGACGAGAGCAGGGGTCCGAGGCCCAGCTGCAATGCACAGTCTTTGTTTCATTGTCAGATGGTGACCTGTGCCATGTGACCACGTGGATGACCTGGGGCGAGGTTGACCTGGGGTGGGAGTGGAGGAGTTCAGGGGAGGAAGTGGCAGCTCACTCTCAGACAGTCCTGTCACTAGGGAAGGCCTGGCTGCAGTTCCAGAAGGACATGGCAATAGGACAGTGTTTCACCAGATTATTGACTGCTTTAAACTTGGAAATTAAACATGCACTGAAAGAATTTTAACCCAGTGCTTTCACTGATGAGGAACCAACACCAAAAGTTATCCGATTGCCCACTAATACTAACATCTGTTTAGCTGAGACCTTTGCAAGGGTACAGTTGCAGCATCAACTCATGGTAAATACCTTGTTCTACGGTCTTACAGCAGTAGTGGGATTTGAGTCCAATACTTTCAGACTGCAAGGCAATGGCCCAGACCACAATTCTACCTGCATCTCCCTAATAAAGTGAGACAAGGTATGCTGGGAGCATAGCCCATAAGTACCATGCTTCTTCAGTCTTCATTGAGCCATACCTGCACATCCTGTTCACTATTCACTAGTTTGTCTCGTCTTAGGATGGCAACAGGTGGCGTAGTGATTAGAAGAGCCGCTTTTATACTTGCAGCTCACAGATTCGATTAGATTCCGCCGGCTGCTATAGGACCCTGGAGGAAGGTGCTTAACTGAAATGATACACTAAAAGTTTCCTGGCTGTATAAAGTGGTAAATTATTATTAGTCACTTTGAAGATTAGCTAAATGAGTACTGAACAGTAAGTTGCCAGTTTATTGGGTACCCCAGCTTCACATAAACTGTATATTCCAACAAGTTGTACATCATGTGATTGTGGGATACGGTATGAATCAGCCAGAGCAATAGTTCTACCATCACTTAATGTTCAATTGAGTGTTGCAGTGGACCACTGAGAAGTAGAAAAAAGCTTCCTGGTCAGATGAATCCAGGTTCCTTTTCCATCATGCTGATGGAAGGATCGGAAATTGGCAAAAGTAACATGAGCGCATGGAACTGTCCTGCTTGTGTCAGTACAGGCTGCTATTGGAAGTGTGATGTGTGGGGAGTGTTTTCCTGGTGTTCATCAGAGTCCCTTATACCCACTGAAGAACATCAGTTAAGCCACCCTCAGATGGACACTTCCACAATGATAATGTACCATGTCACAAAACAAGTATCATCACTGAATGTTTCCAGAAACATGACAGACTTTTCATTGCTTCGGTGGCCTGCACAGTCCTGGGATCTCAACCCTACCTTTGAGATGAGACTCAAAGGGCTGTTTACAGCAAAACTGTAGGGCCGTCCAATTGGCAGCAACTATGCAGTCACTTCCGTACGGTGCAACATTCTTGCACAATGCATCCAGGATCTTGTAAAAATCCATGCCCAAATGAATTCATACTGAACCGAAGGCAAAGGAGGTGCTACACACTACTAGATAGATGTAGCTAATAAACTGGTGACTCAGGGTAAAAGTGAATGTAAGAACTGCCACCCATAAGGTAACACATTTGAGAACAATAACAGCGATGACCAAAAGTGTCAATGAACTGAAATGGCACTTCTGCCATCTGCTGTACCCTTCTTGTCAATACAGCAACTTCACCCTGGTGCTTCACCTGCAGGCTGTTGCTGGCTGTGACCTGTGACCCAGAAGTGCTGCGATAACAAAGACTGATCCAGTGTTATTTTGTTCTGCTGCTCAGATTAATTAGATTGTGTGGATATTTATTCCTTTGCACATTCCTGCCTTTGGGCATGGATCTCCACTAGCAAAAGAACGGTTTTCCCCTTCATCTTATCGCTGCTCTAATTCACCCATGTGGTAGAAACCATATCGGTAGGCTGAGGTGTGATTGAGTTCCTAGTTGTATACAGTATGCTAACTATATTTCTGTGAAGAAAAATGCAGATTATTTCTCCAATAGGATAAAATCGAACTCTCTGGAGGTACTAGACTGTAATAGTGTTTCTACTATGGGTGTGAGTTATTTCACTGGGAGCTGCTGTGGAAGAAAGATTCCTGCCTGGTATTAGCTGGACACAAGGCACCAGCAGAGTGTTCTGGAACGAAGAGGAAAAGTTGTTTCTCTTCTGGACCGTGTCCTCCTGCCTGTGCAAATGTGTGCTGAGCCTCAGCTCAACAGCTGCTACATAGCCTGTGATTAATGGTTAAGTTGAGTAACTCCTATTAGTCTGTAGGAGACTTGGATGAGAGGTGGAGAGTCATATTAATGCACTTTTAGGAAGGGTGCAGAATGGAGTGATTAATTTTACTGACATGGGTAATGTCTGCTGACCACAAAGTCACACTGTTGGTTAAATCTCAGCCGAAACCTACAATTATACTTACAGCCAGTGAACATTACACTGCATCCTTACTGTTAAGTACTTAACCGCAAATAATAAATCAGCCCAAATTCCCTTGCAAAAATGAATCACAGAATACAGAGGACCCAGTACACAGTCATACATCAAAATTGTATATCCTAGATAAGCACATGGGCCTGGTATCAGGTTGGAAGAATATCGCACAGAATCTTTTCATACATACTAAAGTGGTGTTTGTACAACCCCTCTCCAACTGGCAAGGGAAGGAGGAAGCAGCACATACTGCAGATTAACACACAAAACCAGAAAAAAGCATAAATCAGAATGCTGTAAAAGTAAACCTCTAAGGCATATAGTTCAACTGTAAGCAAGCAAGAAAAGGCAGGGCTGAAATTTATTGGGGTGGGGAGAAAAACTCAAGTCCTATCTGCAAAGGGCCACAGAATTTGTAAAATACAGCATAACTGCATTTGTGCTGGTAAAATAAAAGAAATAATAAGGCAAAAGAAACCAAAACAGGCCGTCAAAAACACAGGCAGACAAAACTGGCTCAAAGGAGTGTAACCTGGTGAATATGTTGTGGACATTCCACGGATGACCCGGGCAGAGCTTTTCTCCAATTCCCGCAGCATGCATGACCTGTTCGATGGTCTCCCCTCTCCTTTGAAACCACGTCTGCTCCACACCAGTCATGTTTTGTTTTTCCGCTCCGATGCCAAGATTACTCGAGCTCTCTCGAGGCTGGTGTTTTCAGGCCCACAGTTGAGCAAATCATTTGCAGGCAACACAGGCAGTGTATTAATCTGAGGTAAAGGGTGTGGAACTCTCAAATTTTAAACAATTCAGGAAACCAGCAGCATAAAGGCTCTGTCCAAGCACCACAAACTTGGCTTCGGTCCCACTATATCGGCATGCTTGTGACAGAGACTCCTGGCCTTTAATTGGGAACAGTCCCAGTATACATGGAAGGAAGGTGGGCCTAATTAATACCAGTAATAGGAAGATCCTCTCCGGACCCCGCTGACATATTTATTGTTGGAAGTCAGGGTGGCTCTGTCTGGAACTTGTCAAAGGACCTGTCAGAGTGCAGTGCTCTGCTGTTTGTTTTAAGCAGCTCCCACTGGTGCTCTAGTGCCAATTACCAGAGGTTATCAGAGATCATCACCACCTCAGCTGCACCAACTCCAGTCCCTCATTCCTCCTCCTCCTCCTCATCAGCCATGGCTCTGACGTACTTTTCACGTTCGCATCATTAAAATTCTTGTAACGAATGACAAATTGTCTACGTAGTAATGGGAACAGGAGGGGGGCTGAATTCGTGTTTCTTCAGAATGTTGATGTTGGCTGTCCTTATCTACACTGCTGGGCTGAAAGCTGCATCTGTCGCCCCTTCCACTGGCATCCCATCATGCCCTGCCACCCAAAGAAACATAATCTAAATCCAGTCCAGATGGAAGAGTTTAGCCATTGGTCTGCCTCCTTTGAGGCTTTCAGTAATTCACCGTACATTTTCAGAATTTTTCCAAAACCATGTCATACATATCAACACTGATAACATCACCTTCCTTCTTCTCGAGCCCAGAGGGTTATAAAATTAATAAGAACCACATTAAGTTACACAGATGGCCAATTGTAACAATTAAGTATTTCAGTAAATCCATCCAAAAATTATTTACTTTTCCTATACATTGAATACATAGACCACAGCAGTTTCCAAATTTAATTTTTAGAAACGGGTTATACTATTAAAAATTCAAAGAATGTACTATTTAATTGAATGCTGTCTCTGCTTGGGGAAATATTTGTATCTATTATGAGTACAAATAGATGAATACATAAAGATTTTAAACAACCCAATGCTGACTCAAAAATACCGCATGATCATTAATGTCATTACGAAGAAACTAGTGAAAAATCAGAACCATGATGTAAGAACACTTTTATTTTAATGTAATACAAAAATATTTTTCTCTGAATAATTTAGTGATTTTCCCCATAGTATTTTGAAACTGCAGTATGTTCACTGTTAGAGCTCCTGTAGAAATGGAGGGTGTTATACCTGTACTGCCATGATGCCAAATGAATATTCTTGCTATTCCAACACGTACATAACCATACACTCAGTTTTCATAGGCAGCTGCATGTTAACACTAGAAGTAAGTATAAATATAAAGAAATATTAAGAAAGGCTCTTGGTGAAAAGTTAACAGTTTCAGTTACACTGCAAAATTCATTGCTGCGACAATCCAGGGCCAACAGTTAATTCAATCAATGTATCATAGTGATGGAGAGTCCCCCCTTGAACACCAGCCCAGCTAGTCCTCCTCAGAGGAGTGTTCAACTGCATCATCATGGACCTCCCTGTAGCGTCCCAGCATCTCTCCCTCTGGACTGTAGTTTCCCATGTTAATACCCAGGTGCTTGGACAGCTTCTGAGCAGCAAGTTTGGCCTGCAGCTCCTGAAAAGCATAAAGAACCCAAACGACTATTTACAACAAAATGCAATGTCTCACTCTTCATACATGTATACAAATGTACATTTTAGTCATGTTAGAATGAATTTTTTGTTTCGGCTCTTATGTTGCTTTGACCTAAACATACTCAAAAATCAAGCTCAATGTATGTTTATTCCTAAGTAAAATATCTAAATGTTTAGTCAAGTTAATGGGAATGAGGGATGAAAAATAATGAAAAATACAATCAAAAGGTCTGCTAAAAATAAAAAAGAATGAAATTACTCATTCACACAGCTCTGAGTTTTGAGACCTGCATGTCGAAAAGCAGGTGACCAACACCCACCTCATACTTCCTGGCCTGCTCACGCTGCAGGGCAGCTGACTCCTCCAGAGTCAGAAGCATTGTGGGGCTGTGATGCAGTGGGGGCAATCTGGCTGCAGTGACCTCATCCAGATGCTTCCTGTCCTGCTGTCTCCTGGCTTCAGCAGAGAGCTGGTACGTTCCTCCAGGAGATCGGCTGGGTGAACCAGAACCAGAACCAGAACCAGTTGACGAGCCGTCAGTCTTTTGGATTAATCTGAAAATGTAAAAAACGACAGAAACAGCTATTGTAGAATTTATTCACTGAGCTGATGCTCCTACATTTGAGGGTCCTACAACCGAAGATGGGATTTGAACCCACAACCTCTGAGTCCACTATGTTACTTTACAAGTAGCCACACATTTACATGTGTATCATTTTACCTGAACAATGTGTAAGCCAAAACAACTCACTGATTAGGCTTGAATTTTGGTTTTCTTGTAGAGGCATTCATATTGGTCTTCTCCAAAATCTCAAAGCAGTGTGGCTTTCTTTTTGGCTGCCTCCTCCAGAAAGGACTGTCCACAATCCCATCGGTTGGTCTTGCTTTTGCCGACAGGCTAGAGTCAGCTGAATCATCAGACAGTGTGACCCTCTGCAACGCCTCTGCCAGGGCCTCTTCCTTTGCCTCAGCAGAGCCCGTCAGCATTCTGGTGTCAGGAGACGTGTCAATGTCAAGCGCAGCTGAAGCAGGGCCATTGGGAGAGCCCTTCAGGTCATCAGCACTGATACTGTGCAGCACGTGGGAACATGAAGTCTTTAATCCAGGGATGTCTTTAGAGACTATGTTTACATCTTCTTCTCTTCTTTGGGAAATCTCTGAAAGTTCAGGGGGGGGTGTGTGAGCACCGGTTTGGCGCTGGGCTAATGCTCGCTGGTACTGAGACTGAAACTCTGTTCTCACAGTTGACAGCATGTCCTTCTTTTTCTCTTCTTCTTCAAGTTTGGCAAAAGCAAACTTAATTCTCTCCACGAAGTCTGCTATCTTCTTTCCTTTATCTGGAAGTGACTGCAGAAACTGCCTTTGAAACAACAATAAATCAATTGATCATTCTGTAGATCAATTAAAAGGCAATAACAGGAGAATAAAAACTGGGAAAATGTTTGATGTAACTACACGTCCAGAGGCAACATAAAATTATCAGTTTTATTTTACTAATAACTAAAAGTAATAACAGAAAAATAGAATAACTAGATAATATTAAATACAACTTAATGCTCGAAATACATAACTAACATCTAAACATATTTCAATACAAAGAAAGTGTGCAAAGTTTGTTTTTTTTGACATTTCGTTATATGTTTGATGCTGTTCTGTTATGATTGACAGAATCCTCTGCTAAAGCGTTTTAAACGAGCTAAATGGATAACCACGTTATGGTTTTCTGTTCAGCGATCGAGGGAGAAAATTCTCTCACTTGTTGGAAAGCAGTTTCTCCTGTCGCCGTAAAATGTCGCGGAGCTCCTCTTTACTCTTCCCCTGCAGGTCGCCAACGACCCCCTGGCGTTCAGTCCATGACGACGACATGTTTCACACTGTGTTATCACGCTCCTGAGCCCGCCTGTGAACCGCCATCGGCATTCCGGAAGTCCCACCGGAAGTACCACATAGTGTGTATCTGAGAACTCAGAGACTTCCGTTTCTCTTCTTCGCCGGTAGATTTTTCTGCGAGTCGCACAAATAGTGTGTGAGTACCGCCCCCTACAGTATTGGAACATGAAGGGCACTAAATGTCTACATAAACCAATCGAAAGCGAAGAGTTAAAACACCAAACTACTGACAAACTCAAACCTTTTCTTCTAATATTTTCTCTATTAAAATGGCAGGTTAATACAGCAAACTGAGGTAGCTTTGCTACCACACAAACTTTCAGATCCTTTACGAACATTTCTCCTTCCATTTCCGAGCACATTATCTACTCTTGTCTCATTTATTAGTTCTTCAGAAGTTTAAACTCGTGGATGGCATTAAATATGGCATTATATTACTTACGTAATGTAATAATAACCCATAATTTTTATAACTTTAAATAATTATTAAATTTCAACCCGCGCCTCACACCAGAGATAGTTTGGCGCCTTCTGGTGGGAAGAATGGGCGTTGCAGTGAAACCACAGTTTGCTGACGCAGCTTCTTGGCCTGACATTTATTCTGACAGAAAACGAGCTTGTAAAAAACAGCATGTCCGTATTTTAATATCAGTTTTAATGGTTTGAAATAGCAGCTCTTTTATCTCCCTAAAAACAAGGATGATTTTAGTTGCAAATATTGAGATGTATTTACAGTATTTCAATTAAAATAGGCACTGAAGCCATCTACCCTTTGTGATACAGGAGAGTTTAACTAAAGTATAACTGTTTATATGTTGCTCAGTTGTGGCTCAGTTTAAAAAAAAACACTTTTCCTGCAAAATGATCTTAAATAATGTACTTTAAACACATCCTCCTATTTTCACATTTCCATTCTGTGTACAGTACTGTACATTAGTAGCACATTATTATCAAAATGCCTAAAACTATTTTAACAATAATAAAATATTTCGGATTTGCCATTTCATTTTAGTACAGAATATTAAAAATATAATAAACTTATGTACATTTTTACAACCATGATTTTCAGATTCCATAGCAAAACAAAACATTATTCAGGCCACAGCAACCAATTACATATTAAAATTTGGAAACTGTATTTATACAATCAAAAAAACAACTATGTACATCTATTTTTGCAACAAAAGCTTCATACCTCATAGTCCTACAAATGGTGCAGTTGTAAAGTTTAGTAAATTTAATATACAAAAAGTCGACATTCCTGGTACCAGTGAAGCCTACCGGTAATGCAGTTACAGCTTCGGCAACATTATGTCTGAAATGTGACCATTAAGACATTTACAGGCGTTTTTATTCATTCGTTTTCTGCATCTTCATTTATTTGTGCAAGTTTTTTATATGGTGAACATGTTTCCGTAGGACTGGAACTTGTTCCTGGCTCAAACTGGGATTGACCGGCCTGTTCTGGAGCTGTCAGGACTGAGCTAGAACGCGCTGGGTTCTGCTCAGTGGGGCCAGACGGGGCTGGATGTGGGCGGTCAACAGCAGAGCGTGTAGGGTTGGTACCCGAGCCACTGGTCGGGGGGAAACCTGACTCAAGCATTACGCTGTATTGCTGTGGAGTGTATTTGAGCAAACTAAATTCAAGTCGACTGTAGGTCTGTGGGTTCCACCTGGTTGGCCTGGGCTGGACTTGGTTGGCAGGCTGAGCTTCAGGTCTATGCAAACGGAAGAGCAGCATCTTTTAACCATTTGTTTCACAATGGCTGTCATTCAAGAGTAGATAAGCTCTTAGTAGCTAATAATGCAGTGGCTACGCAAATGCAATTGTTACTTGTGGTTACCAGTTCAAGCCCTTCTGCAGTTCCCCTGTTTATTCCAGGAAAACATCCATTTGTAAAAATGAAAAAAACTGTAATAATAATGTAAATATGGTATTCTGTACCTGATGGGTAGATCGCAGCTCACGCCAATGTCTCTGGTTTCCACCACAGCTTTGGTTTTGTTCTATACAAACAAAGAACACTTCACTTAAACCCTTAATCCATTAATAGAGAGTGTGGAGCAAAGCAGCATGTCAGGTCGTAATTGGGTGTAGCCTGCATAACTGCTCGGACTGCTGCAGGCAGCGTGGTGGATATGAATCCACAATTCTAATGTAACCTGAAAGTTATTGGTTCAAGTCCTGGGGGGGGGGATCTGCTTTAGTACCTTTGACCAAGGTGCATTGCCTCAATTTTCAGTTATGTAAATGGTTAAAAATGTAAGTCACTTAAGCATCGGTTCAAAAAAATACAAAAGGTATTGCAATCCAACACTGTAAGTGTTCTTACCGCACTCTCGGCTATAGCAATTCTGTCTAGTAGATCTGTTATGAAGAGATCCTTCTGTATCACCGTGGCTCGTAATACTTCAACCTGCAGGTTCCCAGAGGTTAAAAGTAAAACACACATATTTAACTGGTTTCGCAATGTAAATTTACACTGCACCATTTGTACATGTGTACCTCCCTGTACAACTACAGAAGTAAAGAACTGGACACTTAAATTGTGTGGAGGCAGGAAAGATGCCGCTTCTCTCACAGTCCAGCAGAACCCAGACCTACTCCGAAACTAGGTTATGTCAGTGGTGTGGACACGTCAAGGTGGTATCACTCAAATTCACTGTCTTGATGGAGAAGTGTTGTTGTGTGGTACTCCAGTTAATTGGTGGCTATGTGAAGTCAGGTTTGTGTTTTTATGACACCTTACCTCCTCAATCATGGCTTTCACCTTCCTCTGCTGACAGAACACCATGTCATTCAGGTGTTTGATCCGCTCCTTCAGCTCAGCAGCTTCACTCTCCAGCTTCTCAGACCTAAGGGGGAACAGAACATCAGATCCTCTGTGCTCCTACATCCACAGGCATCTTCTAAGAACCAGGAGTCTTTTCACTTGTCAGGATGCACAGAAGATGTCATTGGAAATTGAAAACCTCTACTGTATCTCACTCCTCACTTGTTCAGTATGGCTTCATCCACATGGTCTGTCTGCTCCAGTATGTGTATTCGCTGCTCACAGTCCTGCAGCTTCTGCATCAACTGGTTCTTCTCCTACAAAAACATGCAAACAGCCACTCAGCCCTCGAATGTCCATAATACTGTTAAACACAGACATTGTCTATTTCTGTGGTCTCCCCATTGAGGGTCTCTGTGTTGGGTGCCTGCTGCTCTTTCACTGGCTGTTACCTGTCCCATGCAATCCAGCAGGCGTTCCACCTCACTGATCCTTTGGTCTCGCTCAGCAATCTTGGCTTCCGCTATCCGGACATTCCTCTCTGCCTCCTCCAGGCGTTTCACATACTCATCAATTTGGGCCTGTTTCCGAACACAGTGAATTGAAAATAAACTCATCTCCCAGTTTAGATATTTTTTTGAATATCATAACTAACTGACCGGTGGAGGGCTCTTTTGGTCCAGAGCCTTTCCTAAATGCATTGGGTGCAAGGTACAGCCTAATGGGTCCATCACAGGGTAGCCAAACACACCAACAAATACTAAGGGCAGCCTAGATTGAGTAATACACTTGGAACAAATCTCTGCACTATGGCAGGAAGCCAGAGCACCTCTAGGAAACCCATGTAAACACTGGGAAAACAAGGGATCTCTACCCACTGAACAGGGGTTGAAGCATCAGTAAAACCTGCCACCATGGCGCTGCCATGGTCCCCAAGATGCAAACGTTTCCCAGTTCATTTGTGCATTTTTATTTCTGCTTTCTACAGTTTTTGTCCATAGGGGAACAAACACGGCCTGTGCTTTTGCATCCTTTTGAAAGACAGTAAAATGCATGCCAGCAGTGTAAGTTTGTGGGTAATTCAGCTGACTTCCACAGTGTTTACAGCTCATGTCTGACATTCGTGGGTGATGATGATAAATGCCAAGTAGCTGCACATGTTTATGGAATGAATTGGTCAATCATCTACACCGAGGAGGAGTCTGTAAGTGATATCTGTGTTATTAAGCTGTGACCGATTGTGACAAAATTTATGACAAATCAATTTAGAAACAGTGCCAGAGTATCTTCACTTTATAGCCTGTATTGAATTTGCCCTGGTGTTTGGGAATTTTTTTACAGGAAGTTTGTTTTAGGAAAGTCCCTGCTGGAGAACTGATGTTATTATAGCAGACATGTGAAGGATAGTAACCAAGAGGAAGACTGTAAAAAACAAACAGCTCTGATATACAGTTCAGGCAGAGGAGGGGAAGAGCCACACTGGTGTACCTGCAGGGCCTCAATCTCTTCTCTGTGTTTCTGCTGCTCAGCCTTTAGCTGCTCTTCATATTGGCTCTGCAGTTTCTGGGACATCTCCTGGAGTGCCTGGGAGGCGGTCTCCTGGGACGATTCTACCTGGTACACAAAGAGGCAGAGGATCCACCTTACTGAGCAGGTACAGAACTGGGCCCACAGAGCTGCCAAACACTTGAGCACAGGCTAACATTTTTATACTTTGCATGCAGTTAGATCACAGAGAAAATGAATGGTTTCCTCTTGGCAAAGAAATGTTGCATCCTGTCATCTTACCTTTTTTAACTCAAGCACTATATATATTATGAGAAAGAAAGAATTACAACAAGAGGAAAGTAAACAAAATTGATGGAAGAACCATCAATAATCTGGGATATGCTGACAACACCATAGAGCGTGAAGCAGTGAATGAAGAAGACCTTAACACCCTATTAAAAAGAGATCCAAAAAGTGGGGTGATGATTAAACTTGAGGAAAACACATATAATGACAACTGGAACAGCTGCAAACTTTAGTGCTGTCGGTAACACATTTTAAAAGGTCGTGAGCTGGGCTCATGAATCCACGAGAACAAAGATTAGAAATATACAATATATGGCATATAACCGTATGTGGATATTAAAGGCAGCCATTACAGTGAGGTGATCATACTTTGGACACATCATGCAAAAATCAGATTCTTTTAAAAGCTGAAGGAAAGAGGACGGAGAGCAACCAAATGGATGGACTCAGTCAGTGCACCAATGGACACACCAAGTTTCCGTCTACAGACACAGGTGGAGAACAGAAGTTTCTGGAGACTTATTTAAGTGATTAACAATAGTCATCATCCCCTTGACAGCACTGAAAAACAATAATATTTCTCATATCTGAGCTGTAATGTCAGCCCTAGGAGTCAGTGTTGAGGCTGACAAGATAAAATAAATTCAACCAACTGCAGCTCGGTGGAATTTTGAGCATCAGTCCAAGTTTCGTCAGCTAGCCTTGTGTTTAAAGTAGAAGGAAGGGAAATAAATACAATGAGTTTATTATGGCAACGAGGAGGAACCAGGGAGGAGCTTTATTCTGGTTCGGGTAGCAGCAGATACCATGTGAGGTTTCACACAGGGCAGGCAGTACATCTTTCCATACCCTAGAATTACATTCAAAGTGAAATCATACCTGAACACTGCAGCACATCCAGAGCATATTCAACATTTCTGTCAGTGACATTATTGAATAAAGAATTTGATGCGCTTCTATCCAGATGTGACACTGTACAACTTTGCTTTATAATTTACAGCGACACTTTGCTTTGAGGGGCTGCTCTGTACATGCTGGGCTGTAGACAGTAGTGCTGGCAGCCAGGAGGTTCTGTTCCAGGCTGTAGCATCTGTCACTTGCAGCAGGAGATGTACCTGTAGGCGGAGGGTAAGGTTCTCAGCCCGGGCAGCAGCCAGCTGCTGGTCCCTCTCCTTGAGTTGGGCCTCAGCCCGCTGGCAGGAGCTGCGCAGGCTCTTCAGCTCATCCTGCTTCTCCACTCGCTGCAGGCAGCTATCCAGCAAGTCCTTCTGCAAGGAGAAAATTGCCCACAGGCCAGGCATCAGCAGTGCAGCTACCGCCACTATGAATATCCACTCTGTAACCAGAAAGATAGTGTAACTCTTGCACTGCTATGTCAGTGTAAATGTTCTTTTAGGTCCACCGTGTCCACACAGTGTCCAACCCCAGTATCCACTCCCTTCAAGGCTTCTGTCTGATGTCACATGCTCAGACATATTGTATCACTATAACTCATTTTGAAATACATTACCTTAGTAGTTTTTTTTACTGTGAAGCACAGCAAATATCACTGAATGGTGTGTAAATCAATGTACTGAAGTGGGCAGTGGGCTCACAGCAAACGCACAAAAGTGGGCAGGAACATACAGCAGTACAGATGTCATGCATGCAGCTTATGGTGGATATAATGAGAAACACTAAACAAAGGAAACAGTGCGAAATAAGAAACAATAGGGATGATGTGATGCTTTAATTATATATTCCATGAAACAGAATGTAAACTGTCAGTCTTTGTGGGAGTAGTAGTATTTCAGCAGAGTATTTAAAGTCTACTTTGAAATGTTATGTCTGTTCAGAGTGAAATTTGGGCCAGTGGCTATAAGTTGTTGCAAATTCCATTATAGTTATTAATTTAGTGGGTAATAAAAAACGTATGTACACAAATAATTTATGGTGATTTACCTATTTAAATAGTTTGGTCATTTTTGTTGTATCAGTACAGGATAAGTACTATGATTAGGGGTGTGGGATTTGAACCTGGGTCTTATATTGAATGGATGAAGACCACCAGACTTCCCCACTGCCCAAAATTCCTTAAAGCTGTTTCTGCATTTTGTATCTGACCCTTTCACATAGGATGGGCAGAGCAGCAAATACTTAGTCGAATTTTCTGTGAAAAATCCAGTCGGGGTAAACTGATAAATATTTAATTTATTTTGGAAGGAAAAAAGTTTCATGTAAGCATAAAAATAAAAATGAAGACAGGAGTATGTAACAGTAAAGGGATTAAAGGATTTTGGTAGGTGTTGGCCCAGCACTGGCATGAGCAGTCTGACAGCAGCTGAATTTGTAAAGTACCTGCAGGCTGATGTTGGCAGACAGAAGGGAGCTGTTCATCTGGTCCAGGCTCTCCATGGCTGCTGTGCGAACCCTCACCTCAGCTTCCAGCCCCTGTCTCTGTGTGTTTGCAGCCTGGGGAAGGACCAGTTGCTACACATCACAAGACCTGCTAAGCCTCCTCAAGCTGGTGTCAGTTGGCTGCCAACACTCCTCTAGGAGCCCAGGTGGGCCGTGTTCTACCACAGACCCCCCTCCACAATTTCACTGGTGTGTCTTACCTTGATTTCTTGGGAGAGTTTCTGCACAGAGTGCTGCATTCCACCAAACTGCCCATACATCCGCTCTCTAACCTTCTCCAGTGAGTTTCTCACCTTTCAGGGAGAAAGAGAAAAGCACCAACCCTTTCATTATTCACTACTGTATCACAATGAAGATAGCCCCCCCCACCACACACTCCCCACTCACCTCTTTAATATAGTTCATTTCATCTCTCAGGTGGTTGACAGACCACTCGTGCACCATCGCCTCCTGCTGGCGGTCAGTGCCTCCCCGCGGGGTGGCACCATAAGCCTGGGGTTTCCTCTGTGGGGATTTCTCACTCACCCCATTGGTCACAGCAGCAAAGTTCTGAAGGACACAGGGTCCCCTGCGTCAGGTTTCCTGGCACAGAGTGCTTGCATGCACATTTGTGTGTGTGTATGTGTGTGTGTGGGTGCGCACGCATGCGCATCTGTGTAAGAGCATGTATGTATGATTGTCGTTTGTGTGAGTATGTGTGAACGTGTGTTTCATTGTGTGTATGTGTGTGTTTGTACACACATCTGCGTGTACTAAGAACACTGAATGGTCAGAACCTGCTGGTAAGAAATAGCAACATCAGGAGAAGTGCTGGACTTCGATGCAGCATGGGTGTCGTGTTTCTGCAGCACAGAAAATTTGCTCCCTCCTGCTGCCTTGTGGGGATTGTACCCCCCATACACCCCCTGCCATGGCCACCGCACTCTAGAATCTCTTGCATGTCACACCCAGTTTCGCAGGAGGGGCTGGAAGCACACAGTTTGCATCTTGTGTTTTTTGAGAGGTATGACAATAATAACTGATGGTGCTAAAGTTCAGTGGATTTCTTATCAGTAAAATGTGTGTATTTTTAAAAGAAAGAAAATACCTTTTTCTACGTTTAAGTCTGAGAAAACAGTCTTATTTTGTTATAATAACAGAAGCTCTTATGCCATGTAGAGAGACAATGGCAGCACTCAGTGTTATGTGTGGTTTTATTTCGTGTACAAAGACACAGTACCTGCCATAGCAGTGAGCAGGACTCTGGTTGAGTTGCACTGGGAGTGGCGCACAGTGGGTGTCCTCACATGTGACTCATGCTGCAGCAAGCATCCGCCCTGCTGTACAGCTTGCGCGCGCACACACACACACACACACACACACACACAGGCAGTGTTTCACACATACCTGCTCCGTAGCCTCCGCACCAGCTGGCCTCGCCGCTTGGATGTAGCCGTTCCTTCTGGAGCTGAGCTCTCCAGGTGCTTTTGCATCCTGGTGCATGGAGGCTGAGTATTGGGTGCCATCCTGTGCCAGGCCGTTTTCAGAGACACCCTGCAAAACACCCAACCAACAGTTTTTTCTACATGTACAGTTAAAGAGAATTATATCAGCTTGTTGGCTTTTTTCAGATCTCAGTGGGTCGATTGACCTGAGCACAGGACAGAGCTGCTATACTGAATCAATATTTGCCACACACTTTCAGCTGAGACCTCTGCTTTCCTGCCCAACAAGACTGGGGGGCAGTTGCTGGTCCAGCAGAGATAACACAGGCAACGGTGACAAAAAATGTCTCCACTGCCGGACATCTCGTCAAAATTTCCTTCCACAAACTTTAGCATGTGACAACTGGTGCGTGGTGCTCTCTTTCTCATAGCTTTACTTAAAAGGACATTGTACATAAAACTAACAATACAGATAATATTGTTAAATTTCCCTCACTGAGTTGTAATCATTGAACCTACTGTTTGATAAATGTTCTCCAAACATCAAATATATTTACATGATTTAACACATACATGAAACCTGGTTTATTTTCCATATATTTTGCCATCTTGATCTCATTTATATTCCTTAAAACATACCTATGGTTGATGTGAGGAAAAAGCAAAATTATATATATATTACCCAGACTGCCCCGAAGGCTTTTTCTTGTAGAACTGAACCCTCAAGAGGGCTGAACCTTGAGGTCCTGCCATCTCGTGCAGCTCAATCCATCTCACTGATCACGCACCTTTACATTGGCGCTGCAGCACCATTCTCTTAGTATGAAACGTAACCCTTGTCTCAGCTGAAAACATTATGCTGGTTTTTTAGGCACCTTCTCCAGCATTTCTTTTGTTTGGTCAAAATCAAGTATTTTTTATCTGCTAAAAGTGACAGTCACACTGGAACAGAAGCGGACCTTCATTCAAGCCGTTCCCAAGAGTGACACGTGGTGTCAAAGTTGAACCGAGTGTGACATTAACCCACGGGAGCACAGTCACAAGCCTGATCTCACCAACCAGTCACACTATTTGTCATATATCGTGTAACAATAGTAAAATGCAAAATACCATTAATGAAAGCCGGTAACCCTCCAGTGGATGTGCATCACCCACCTAATCTGTCCGAGCCATTGTGTGGGATTCAAGCCAACCCCCCCTTTTTGTAGAAAGTGCTACAATCCATTGGACAAAAATAATGCCCAGCACAGCTGTAACCAAGGGGAATTGGGCATTATAAAATTGCTGATAAACGTTAAATTGTGAACTTTCTCAAACTGTGTGAAATTGCTGATTTTCCATCTGTTCCCCTGCTGCTTCCCAGTGTAAAAGTTTCAGAACTGAGTGCAGCAGCTTGAGTGTTTGGCCTGTATGTGAGTCTGATCCTTTACAAGGAAGCAAAAGCTCACAAAATAATATCTGTAAGTAAAATGCAAATCCATTGGTCAGGATAAACAGCCTGTATTCACATTAGATTACTTCTAAATTATATTCGGTACAAAAATTAAAAACCACTGGAGCAATAATAGGTAGACAAAATCATACGTAATTTTTACACATATCACACCGCTTATACGCAGTAATGCCAAAGAACAAGGACAGGGCCTGAAAAGACGTCTTTTGGACAGAAAAATCCACATGCACAAGGTAAAAAGCCTTGTCATGGGAGACAAGTAGCAATTCCCAGTTACAGCAGTGGAGGAGTGCAGAGGAATCTTGAGAAAGCCAGTCCACAATTTCCTCTCCGGTTAAAAGAGGTTGGAGGATGAGCTGAGGGCGAGCAGCTGAAAACTGGGCTATAAGTCCTTAAGGAGAACAGTGTGGAGCAGCTTTGTTTATAAGGGTCAGAGGCCAATTACAGGTGAAAAGGTGAAGGATGGGTATGAGGAATGGTGAGGTACCATCTGGTGATGAAGGCTGTGAGCATGACTAAGCAGCATCTGACCAAAGGCTGGGTTTGGCTGAAGATTTACCGTGTTTGTGCTGGCTGTCTTGGTTTCATGCTGGTCACTTGCATGCAGAGTAAGTCGCAAACGCTGGATTCTTCTCTAGACAAACAGAAACACATATAAACACAATTTATATTACAATTTTTAATATACACACATTGGCAGTCAGGGCAACTGACAGAGAGGTGACTATGGCGCCAAAGGGAGAGGATGGTAAACATGATGTAGACAGCAATTGTACAGAATATTGTGCCACCCTCTTCTGCAAATCTGCGCACAAACTGGATGCATTATTATTAAGAGTATTTTCTGGCATAGCAGTTGGAACCCGCTGAGACTTGCTGAATACATTACTATAGTCAAAGAAAACAAAATAAGACCAAGCCCTAAATTACCAGTTCATGTAACAAGTAAAACTGGATATGAGCCTATGATGTAAAACAATATGTACAAATTATGTCACAGATCTCAGATACTGTGACTCAGAAGTTCTTCTGCGTTATTAAAACTGCAGGCTAAAGTATAACAAATGCACACAGTTCCATCAAATCTGAGCAAAAGTTTAATTCATTGTACACATATATTCATAACATACACACTCAGCAGTCATTACGGGGTGTTAAAGAATAACAACAGGCTTTCCTCGGTGATGCTAATTTGAAAGAATGCCAGCTCAGCAAAATGGAAACAAATGTGACAACTGGGCTGAAAGTGAGAAAAAGAGCAATACTTTTGGTCGGAAAAAAAACTTTAACCTGGTAACGAAATGTTACTACCTACAGAATAGGCAACTACACCTCAAGGGGGTTTCCTCCCAAGTACCCCCAGGGGAGGAGAGTGTAGGTGTTAATGGTATAAAGGACACTTATTATGTAGATGAATTTATGTCCATCTACTGAAGAGATTGGCCCCCTGTGTTGTGCGGAGGAGGGTCAATATGTGGCCATCAGATGTGAAGGGGAGACTCCAGCAGAGCGGCTTTGCTGGGCCATTGCTCATGATCGAACGGATAGGGTTCTCATCAGGTTACCATCATCACGTAACACATGGACAGGTCACTGAGCATGATGAACAGTGGCGTGGACTTCTCATTACAACACAGCCACAAGGGACCTGGCCCCCTATCCACTGAGCTTGGGACGAAGAGGACAAAGCACGGAAGACATTCAGGTACTGGCTCACATGTGGGCAGCAGGGAGGGGGGGAGAGAGAGAGAGAGAGAGAGAGAGAGAGAGAGAGAGCTCAAAAAGAGAAGTGTCCTACCTCACTGAGCTGGTCCACTTCGTCCAGAGCGGTGGTCACAGTGCCCCTGGAACGGTGCCGCCACATGACTCCTATCCCACTGTGTGGATTCTGTCACAATCCTCCAAGCGCAAACATCTACAGTCAGCCACCTGCTCCCTGCTCCCTGCTCGCTGCTTTGGGTAATGGAATACAGAGGCTGAAAGAGAGTCAGCGAGAGAGAGGAGAGAGAGGCGTGAGAGAGCAGTAGGGAGAGAGAGAGAGTGTGACAGAGTGAGAGAATGAGAAAGATTGATCTGCGCCCTGGGAGCTGATAAGGGGCCGACAAACAGGGCAAGGAAGTGTGTCCTCTGTCCGAGAAGAGGGTGCTTCAGCTCGGTGCTCCGCTGCAGAGAATTACAACAGCGTCCCGAGGAAGCAGCCTTCGGCAGACAAACCCATCTATAGCACGGAGACCACAACGCATTCTGGATCTGGCTTGCTCATCAGACCTGTCAGGCTGCATTTCTTGTTTGTCTGAGTCCCGCCTCCTTCATCCTCATGCTGCCCTTGCCTGTCCCGTCCCAGGAGCAGTTCCCGCTTTGCCTGCCGTCAGCTCCCTCCCCACTCCTGCAGTCATGGCAGGGCCTCGTGGGAATGCAATTGCTGGATGCGGCCCGCAGAAGGGGGGACTCGTCCAAACGGGCAATACCAAAAGTATCGCTCTTTTTTCACTTTCAGCCCACTTTAGCATCAGTTCTGAACCATAAAACAATCCAGTGATTCACACTAAACTTTTTTATGCTACAGGGGCAGTGGGTAGAGTAAATGGTTATAGCTGCAGCCTATGGAACAGGAAACTGAATTTTTGATTCTCACCGCCTACTTTAATACTCTGGATCAAGGTACTTACCTTGAACTGTCGTAGCAAGAATCACCCAGAAGTATGTATAAATGGGTAAAAGACTGTAACTTTGGAGAAATGTGGCAACTGAATGATTGTATTTTTTTAAATCCAACATATCTAATGTAGTATTGCACCACTTTGATTTCAGTCTTGCATTAGATGTAATCTTGTTTTGGATGAGTAGGCATGTCTAAAGGGGTGTAAGACAGCATACAGACTTCCGGCTGTGGACTCAGCGTGTTGTGGCTGGTGTGTGAAAAGCTCTGGGACTGTAGGCACACAGTGAGCTTCCTGAAGTCTCCAGAACAGGACCTAGAGGGACACCATGCCTGCTTCCAGCAGGACCAAAGCACCACCAAAGCTGTAGCTTTGCGAAGGGGCGACAGCTCCAAGGTGAGCATGATAAAGGTGGGGCGGACAGGAGGGGGAAGGGCGTGAAGCACATTCACATTGAAATGAAGCTGTTATATTCTATTAACTGAAGAGTGAAGGAATGTGAATGTGTGTTTTACAAGCAGCTTTCCCTTAAAAAGGCACAGTGAACTGCTGCGAAAAAATAACATTTTGAATTCGACTCTATATTTCCTGTGCACATGTAAGTTATGACATTAAAATGTAACAAAAGGTGAAAAGTGCTAAGGAGGCTTAAGTTAACGTTTATTCTTTTCTCAGGACCACAGGATCACTACCAAACTGTTCTGGAAACGGGGTGGTAAGATCAGGAAGGGCTGGAGAAACCAGCTATAACAGAACATAAATCATTTTCCAATAACCATAAACTGTTAGGGCTTTGTATAGTATGGCAATGATTAACCCAGTGTAGGTTTCACAGCTCTTTTACAGTAGACACACAGTATTTCATGGCAAAGCGCAGCAGCATGTACATCATACTGAACACCATTTGGTATAAATGTGTCATTCTTCGTGTGATTTGTGCCACTATGACCACACAACGCATGCCATTGTTTTTCTATTTGACCACAGAAGGGAGGAAGAGAGGTTTGGAAAATGGCCAGTATCACAGGCTCATGTCCCGTTATTCAGACCACAGTTGTGCAATAAACCCCGAAGTGAGTTGAGGAACCTACTGTTAGTCAAAACTCAGAAATCTGATCTTACCAAAAACTAGGAAACACTGCGCCTGTTTAAGAGAAGGTGGTATTGTGTTTGGAGGTCTCTGCTTTAAATAGCACACCCACTGTAGTACAGTTGGGCAAGGTACTCACCCTGAGCTATGCCAGTAAAAATACCATCCATTTATGCAACCAGTACCATGATCACTTGTCCAATGAAGGGTCGCTGAGGCCTGGAGTCAAATAAGGAATGAGGCTCGGTAGACCCAGGAGGGGTCACCAGTCCATCACAGAACAACCACACATTCTCCCAGTCACACACGCAGCAACCACACATAATAAAGGCAATTTACTAACTATTTAGCCAGCAGAAATGCATGTCTTCGGACTGTGGGAGGAAACCAGAGCACCTGGAAGAAACCCACATGACCCTGAAGGGAACATGCAACCTCCGCACAGACTGAGTCACATTGATCCCCACATTTGGAGACACAGCCCAGGTGCTGTGTGGTGGTAGGAATGCCCTGCTGTATAAAATGGGTAGATTATTGTAGATAACTTTATGTACAAAATGTAATGCTGCTAGTTCCGTTGAAGACTAGTCAGATCAATAATAATAATAATAATAATAATAATAATAATATGATATTTTAAAATCCAAGAATTGATATTAAAGGTAATTTTACCAATTAAAACCTGTCTTCTTAGTGAATCACAGTCATGTTCATTTGTGAAGTTTGCGGTTTGTTTGTCCACCCCAGGACGCAGCTGAGGGAAGTGTGTGTCGACTGTTTTCTCCAGCCTGTCTGAAGGTGCTACAAGCAGACCCTGCTTTCAGGCCTGTTTGACGGGTCACACCTGAACGTCTGGGTTGTGCACAGGCTACCCTTGTTGTCTCAGGCAGCTGAGGCGGATGTTGATGCCTTGAGGCTTTTTTGGCTCCTACTTTGATGAGTCGTTTGTGGAAACAGCTTAAAGGCATTTCTGAAACGAAGGACCAAGTGAAACCTGGCGCTGGGCTACCTGAGCCCCGGTGACTGGCTGTGTCTCTCGATCCCACACTTCTCGAGTGACAGTCCAAATACACAAGGAGTCTTGGCATGTACTGGATTTCTCTCAACATTGTCATAAAGGAGTTAAAGCGTCAAAATGAATTTGTTTGTATTCTGTGTCTTTTATTTTACCCTACTAAAGCAAATATAACTTCACATGTAAAATAACGCAGTCAAGGTACAACAGTTGCACATGTGTATAATGCATTCAAAAATAAGCAGTAAAAAGGTTCTTTTTATTTTAAAGCTTATTTTAAAAGTGGGAACAGAACAGAACAGAACTGAGTCATAACAGCACGAAGACAGAATTGGGTTAAACTAAGAAAACACAGATATGTGCAGATACTGTGCACACTTTACAAAGGCAGAAAAGTTACAGGGGTGGTCATGTAACACTATCTAAAAAGATAACTACCTCTTTGAGAATGTGTTAGAACTATGATGCAGCTCATACATACATTTTTCTAATAGATGGAAGTTAGACATTATATCAGCCACATATTTTCCATAGTGTAACATAATACATTTTTTTTTCTGCAAATTTATCGTGCTTCAGTCCAAATCAACCAGCAAAACAATGTTTGGGTTGTGATTTAACAAGAATATCATGTAAAATAAAGCATTTGGAAATTCACAGTATGACATTTGGAGAAAATTCCCATAATTTGTTTCACAGCTTTGTGCAACACACTGTTTAACTCTGCATGAGTGTGCAGTGGCCTTGTGAATACGAAGCGGCAACAGAACTATAGGAAGTTGAGGCCGGTCTTTGTAAACACTCAGTGGACAATCACGTCTTCCCCAAAAGTCCCGACGGACAGTGGACGCAGTCACAGATTAAAGCTTGGAATCATATGTCAGTGTAGTTCATGTTGTCTCCTCTCTGAAACCACACAGCTGGTCAAGGACAAATCTCCCCCTCCAGCATCTTCCCGCAGTGCAGCATAGCTGCTGCTTACACATATAGTTTCACAAAGAATAAAGGCAAAGAGGAGTTGTAAGGGCTTACACCAGGCCAGAGGACATTGTTTCTGAGGGCTTGAAAGGGGTTCAAGCTGCGCACACTGCTGGAGAGAACGGATGTCCTGCTGCACAATGGAGCAGTTGAGACAGGAAGGAAAAGCCCACTTCCTCCCCAGATCTTTGGCCAGGGTCACAACAGCACCCTTTTCCATGGCTGTCATGGACGCAAGGATTAATGAATAGGATCTGATCAGTGTGTCTTTCTGCCTTGTAAATAATTCAGGTGTATCCAAGGGGTCACACAGGCGAGATGATGCTGTGCAGGGCAAACACAGCTTCCTGTAGCTGTTCATCACTTTTGACCACTTTGTCTTCCAGTAACATTCCTGGGACCAGAACGCAAAGTTCAACAGTTAACAAATAAATGAACAATAGGAGTAGGTCTCCAGTGTTGGATGTTGACAAACATTTCCTTGTTTTAATCAAAATGACACTGTACATCACTGAAACGCAAATGGCAGATAGTGGCTGAGCAGTTAGTGCCTTGCAACAAAAATGTCCTGGGTTCAAATTCCTTTCCTGCTGTCGTATTCTTGGTCACGGCACTTATCCTGAATTGTTTCAGTCAGAAACCCCTGCTGTATAAATAGTAAATCATTGTAATGTAACATTTCATGTCAGTTTTTTTCCATCTGCTGTTTACCAGGACTTTCCACAAGGGGGCGGCAAATATCTCAAAATACCAGAGTCCCACAACAAAGCAGACAAACGGGAGCAAAGCTGGGTAAAGGGTGTGACCGTGACATTGTAAAGGAAAGGCGTAAATGTATATTACTGCAATACATATTTAACGTTTTGTCTCAATTAAACCTTTACGCCAATTAAATGTAGGTGTTGTTTCTGTGGTGGTACTTCTGACCAATTCTAAATATTATAAAACTGTATCTACAGTGACACAGAATGACTGTATAAGTTCACTGGAGTCAACTTTGGGTTGACTGAGTAAGAAATATCAGACATGTGATGTATCCGTTTGGTCTTGTGCTGAAAACTCAAAACTGAGGATTGCGTGCAATTCCATGCACAATTTAGGCACATGGCAGATACTTTTACTCCAAAGTGACGCACAATTCAGAGTAAATAGAAACACATTTCACACTTAGAACGCATCATTTATTACAGCACAGAAAAGTTAGACAAACAGAACATGGTACAGCTGGGTTAACTCCACCGTGGATACTTTTGAAATACTGAACTGTTGTTGTGGGTTTAAATACATTTGTCGGGGCAAAGGGCACGTGACTTAAACCAGTTTAGCAGCAAAGTGTGAAAAAAAGTGTGATGGGATCAGCACAGTGATTCTGAAATGACAGGCAGCAGGAATATGGCCAAATTCTACTCAAGACCAAGGCTGTGTAGCATTGTTGATCATCCTGTAAGACACAGCTCATGCAGGGTCTGTCCTGCAGGTCTCTGTGTGAGATGATCGTTGAGGAGAGTCAAGACGGAAGGGTCGGCTGCCCCGAACCCTGTCAAATACTATAGTATCTACTCTGTGGCTACATTCCTCCCTGGTGTCTCATTTCGCACTAGAGTCCAAGGAGTTCCTCTGTGTGTGTACTCTGTGTTGTACTCAAGCATAGAGTAGGAATTCCAGAAATGGTCACCTTTAAACCCATAACAAAAGCTCAGTCACTGAGGTGCAACAGGCCCTAATCTATGCAGATTGAGAAATGACAAGTAGGGGTGAGATGGAAGTGGGGGGTCTTCTGGAGCTTAAAAGGTTGTTTGTGCTCCGTGAATTGAAAACCAATGTAGGTCACATCCAAGAACAATGGATGTAGGTCACATTGAGTGGAGTGGACAGCCATGTCTCATTTCCCATTCTCCTTGAGCATTCAAAGGCAGAACTTCTTAAAAAGAATGAGGTCACCTTCAAAGGACCCCCGCTATTTAACCTCCAACTCGGCAAGCTGCGCCCCCCCTTAACAGCCCAGCAGAGAGGACCACGCAGTTACTCGCAGCAGGTTTCCTGCGCGGTCCGGTGCCATCGTGACACCTGGGGTGTGTTGAAGCGGTGAAACATGGGTTGTTTATGAAATTCAAGGTTTTGACACAGCTGTTTCAGCCAGACAGAGAGATTTCAGAAAAAGTCTTCAGCAAGAAAAAAGTGTGGCAAGCAGATCAAGTTTCACATGTAGCAGTGTGAGCACAACTCAAGATGTTCACATGACTGATCCCAATTTTTGATAAAATATGTTTCACTAAATGCCTCAAAGACAAATAAGAAAATGCAGATAGGATATAAAACATTAGAAGAGCAATTTAGCCACTGACAGCTTTATTGTATCACACAAATTTTTGTTTGCCACTTGCATTTTCCTGCAGTATGGTTTCGAGGTAGTGACAGGATTCATTTCTGCCTGGACCCCTGGAGGGGGGGCATCACAACCAACAGACATTTGAATCTTATTCCACTAAAACTTGATATTTAAATCCATCTGGAAACCCAACAGTGCAAATCATCACAGTGTCACAATGGAGTCAGCAGCTGTCCTAATGTCCTGCAATAGAGTAGAGCTGCAATGAGCTTGAATAAGAGGACAAGCTGCTCTGCACCACTGTACAGTCATGCATGCACACACCCAGTTACCACCTGGCTGCCTGGACAAAGAGCCCCTCAAGAGGAACGCTAACTGGACACAACACATCTTAACACTGTTTTCAGTCTCTGAATATTGAGCCTAACGTGGGACAGCCTTGGCAAGAAAAGAAAAAGCTCTTCATAAAATTGCACTTTGTTAAGATACAGCTGTTAATATTGGTCCTTAGTTGAACATGACAATTTTAAAGAACCCGCAAGTAATATAATGAAACGGAGAAGAATGTACAAGATACAGCGTTAAAGACATTTTTCAGAAATAGTTTCATGGGTAAAGCACCACATGAAATAACTTAATGAAATGAAAAAATCTACGAAATCAAAATTATTCTCAAATTTGAGTGAAAAGGAAACACCGTCTTATGTCAACTTTTGTCTTTTTCTGCATATAAAAGTCAGCTTACAAAGAAATGTCTAATTGTCTAAGTTACAGATTCAAAAAACAGAACATATAAAATACATTTGAGGCTTTCAGATGAGCGCATTAAAGATCAACACTGGGTTCAGTTTAGTCTTTCTTAAAAATGTACAAAATACAATAAGTAAACTAAATATGTAGTATACATGTTTACATGTTTTTCCCTTAAAGTGTTCACCTTCATTTTGTAGTTCCTTCACTTAAAAAAACTGAAAGCGTGGTCATTTTAATTTCATTATTTCCAGTCGTTTCAAAAATAGCTGAATAAAGAAAATCAGTTTTAGTAAAGCAAGTATCTTCATATTATTCAAATCACATGCGATCATATTGTTCTTTTAGCGTAAATAACGAATGTTAAGATATCTGACAAAATAGGTTGAATTAATAGACAACCCTTAAGTACAGCCAGCAAGGCACAAGTAATGGGTCAACCCTGACGTGTCCTTGAGCTGCACCCAAGCTGAAGCAAAGGAGTATGGCTCTTCATCGCTCCACTACTTCAGTCAGTTGTCCAGTCCTTTGGCTGAGTATCCCTCCCCAGCATCCACTTTGGTGGTCAGGAAGTTGTGTCCTGACTGGAGCGCTTGTAGCTTGAGGCTGACCTGTAGTAAAGCTCTCCGTCTGTGCTGACATCATCATCGTCATCGCCGTGGTCGACGAGGTCGTTCAGCGGTGCAGCAGATGTTGTCTTGCGCCTGCAGGAAGGTGAAAATATAGAAAGCTGGTTGGTTGGCTGCACAGTTTTGTGCGGTATGTAGGCATGTGAGGTGTGTGGATGTGTGGGTGTAAGAGTATAGCTGCATGTATGGTGTTTCAGGTCCCTCACCTCATCTCATTACGCAGCGCCTTCATCTGGCCCTGGAGCTGCTCATTGGCTTCCATCTGTTCCTCCAGCTCCCGCTGCAACTTCTTCTTCCCATGTTCCAGGCGCTCAATCTCCTCCTCTGCTTCGCTCATCTGCCTCTTCAAGGCTTTCAGGCGCAGGTTGAGCTGTGCATGGGGCAAAATGTTACCAAAACACCACAGACAGCCCCAAATGCACCTTTCCTGCTCATTGACTGGTGGATTGGGGGGTATTCATCACTCTCCCATTATGTTCTGGACTTTATGTTTCTGAACTCCAGCCCTCAGGTACTTTTGGACATGGAGGACTTCCTCCTGGTGCTTCATCCAAAGGTCCAAACAGACCTGAGGATTTAAATAAATGAGGAAGACTTTGTCTTCCTTTCCTCACCTGATCCTTCTGATCCTGCAGGGAGAGATGCTCATCATCCACCTGCATCATCATCTCCTTCGCTTTCCTCTCCAGCCTGCGGTTCAGCAGCTGAAGGTTGGCACGGTCCCTGCCAGTCAGTGCAACACTCGTTGAGTCCTATGTCACTACAGTCTCTGGCACACCACCATCTCAATAATGACAACAGGGCACCTCACATGTTTGATCCAAAACAATGAAAGCCTCTAGTTGGGTAGTTTGTGTTTGTTGTTAGTTCACTTCATTATTTCCAAAAATTCACAACTGCTGGAAATGAGTTACCCTGAGAGGAGCAATCGAGAACTATTGTCCTAGAGAGAGACTTATATATGATACTCCAGCTACCCTGATAGGGTTCCCTTACCTTTCCTCTGACTCCAACCTCTCCTCGAGCTCCTGGATTCTGGTCTCCAACTGGGAGACCAAACTCTCTTTGTTGGATTTCTGGGAGCCCTCCAGATGAGCCACTCTGCTCTTAAGGTCCTTGTTCTGGAGAATTCAAACAGGTGAATACTCAGACACATGCAACTTTAAAACTTTGATCCGTTGTTCCAATCAATAGTCAATAATCTGTACTTCAGACAAAACACTTTTTCAAGACACACGACTAACTGTAGAATAGATAAAAGTGGAAAACAAAAGCAACATCTTGTTCTTTCATGATAGTTGACAAATGAACATGAGGATCAGATTTTGACATTAGCTGTCAGCACCTGACTTCCAGGTCACTGAGAACAACAATTTGCTCTCTGACCTTTTTGTCAGACAAGCTCTGTAATTTGACAAGTTCAGTACATTTCATTCATAATTTGTGTAACAGCCTGGGCCCAACATGTCAAAGACATGACAAATACACTAACTCACTGACACGTCAGGCCAATTCCCACTAAATCCACTAAACCAAATTCCCACTAGAAGACGATTGCTGGACTTCATCTTGGCTCCAGCAAGGCCGTGGAAAAGGCAACATGGGTGCTGACATCAGGCCCCACTGAACAAGGAACGCAAACAGAAGTGGGAGCAAAGAAGGAAGCGTGCCATATTCGCTTTCTAGGATGTAACTGGTGCAGCCTGCAGCAGGACGTGCCAGTTTCCCTCTGGGCGGAAGGGAGATGAGTGAGATCGAATACCTGTCTCTCCAAAGCAATCTTGTCACACTCGAGATCCTGCCTCGCGGCTCTCTCTTGCAGGAGTTCATTCCTCATTTGCTCAACCTGTCATTGGCAGAGAAGAGGAGTCACCGCCCAAACACTTACACCGAAAGTGCAGACGTCAAGCTGCTTGTCTGGATCAAAACATTTTTCATTTGTCAAGTCCTTTCTGGAAAGTCCTGGTGATCCTGGGAGGTGATTGTGTCAAATACAGCATCATTGAAACTCTTTTCCCATTCCTCTGTCAACTCCTGCAAGACAATGTAACACTAAAACCTGACAGATTAGGATTATCTAATACATATTATTTAAATATAGTTTCTTACTCTGGGGTGTACCCAAGTGCTCCCTTTCTCCAGGACTCGGAAACCTTAGAGTAATAACTAAGGGAAAGTAAAAATGAAACCTGCAACAAGTCATACTTAAATGGAGAGCACCTCTGCTTATCCAGCTGAGATGTTAATGTCAGACTGTTCGTGTGTGTGAACTGCTGACTTTCATTTTCCGATACAACAAAAGTCCTTCGTTTTCTATGTAACTTGGATGCCATTGCCAAAACAAGTTAATTTGTCAAAGAAACATTATGCATACTTGAAAAAAAATCCTGGTACAGAGCTTTAATGAATCAGTACATGTACCTCAGCTCAGTTGCTTCTCAGAAAGGCTAATGGTCAGACAGAAAACACCAAAATCCACAGATAACCTAAGAAGGGGCAAAACCAGCTTCCAAATAAGTACATGCTACAAATTCAGGTTTCACTAACTTAAAAAAACCCACACATTAAGTCTAGGGACACTGACCCAGTTAGACCTATTGCATTTGAATTTTTATGGTCAACTTTCCATCAATAAATCACAAAAAGCTAACTGTGGATACCGGTTTGGTAAAGTTCCCCAAGGTTTAAAAACAACATTTTTTTATGATAGAGCAGTGATTAAAAAGGCTCTTTTTAGACATAGTGTGAAAAAGGCAGTCCACCCTCCTGGACCAAACCAGCTGATGAACTCAGAGTGAACTGAAAGACACCATTCTTCCATGTCACCCAATAGCTTTGATCCAGAGCAAGGAATAGTGGCAAGAAGAAGACAAAATGACAACAGATCAATGGAATAGCTCGCTCTTTAATTGTAACGGGATCCGAGAATGGACAATATCTCATGCCAATTTGCAGCAGACTGTGGCCTGCCATTATGAACGATGGCTTACATAACCGGTACACACAGTTAAGTGCTTCAGGGGGCTGACTCAGCAGAGTGGAACACACAGCGAAACTAATCAGCTTTAGGAAAGACAGCAAGAGGCGACATTGAGGGGGAGATTATTCTCATTGTGGCAGGAGAGAAGCACCTGGTGCCAGCAGAGTCGCAGGTGTCCTTCCTGTCACTACTCTCAGTGCAAGAGACCCACAGCCCTGATGGATCTCCCTGCCACATTCAACAGCCTCCCTTCACTGTTGCCTTGGCAACTGTCCCAACTTCCCGCAGCTACTTTATCAACCATTTTGATTTCCTTCTTGGGGCCTAGATAAGGTGAAGGCTGCCACTTATGTTTGCAGTATTTACCCTTCTTATGTTCTCCCTCTTAGTTTAAAAACAGCGAAGCTGTTACATGAAACCATGTGATGCAGGCCATCGACATGGATTTGTGTGGGGATCTTAGCGTTGGACTGTCTAAGGAAAACAAAATTATTTATCGTTTTAGTATAGTATTTAAAGTCTTCAATCCATTCATCCATCCTAAATTACTTTATCATGGTCTGGGTTGAAACCTATCCTGGAATCACTGGGTTTTATGCTACAAAATGACACCCTAGATGGAACGCCAATCTATATTTACAGTATTGTAAAAAACAAGGTACCATCCTCTTTCAATTTTATTGCTTTACATGTCAGGACGTTATTAAAAAAAATCATAACCAGGTCATAAAATTAGGTAAATCTAAACCCAGGTCATCAACAACATAACAGATTCCACTATTTCATTATTTATTTAACAAAATATGTCAACATGCAGAAGGTATATGTGAAAAAATCTAAGAGCACTCCAAGATTCAATAGCTTGTAGAACCACTTTTAGCACCACTGTCTTGAGGTAACTGTTTTCTCCATGAGTTCATCACGTTTGGCATGTCATTTTGGAAGAATTTTGACCTACTCCTCTTAACGTTTCTTCAGTTCATTTGAGGGAATTTGTTTATGTACAGCCTCTCAAGGTTGAGGTCTGGACTTTGACTTGACCTTGGTGTGCCTGTGGTCATTATCTTATTCTGGCCAAGCTTTAACTGTCAGACATTTGCATCTTGAATACTTTGGTATAAAGAAGAGTTAATTATTAAATCAATAACTGCAAGGTGCCCAGGTCCTGTTACTCCAAAATAAGCCCGAATCAATACCCTCCTCCAACCTGTTTGATGGGTGGGTTGAGGTATTTATGGTGATACACTATTTTAGTTTTCACCAGACATACATTATGACCAAACATCTCCTCTTTGGTCATGTCTCTTCAAGGGACTTTGTTCCAGAAATCTTGTGATTTGTGCAGATGCAACATTGCAAACATAAACGGTGCTGCCATGTTCTTTTTGGAGAGAAGTGGCTTTCTCCTGGCTACCCTTCAATGAAACCCATCCTTTTTCAGTCTTTTTCTTAACATTTAACATATTAACTGAGCCCTGCAGACACCTAAATGAGGCCACTTTGGTTCTTTGCAATTTCTCACAGCACTGTAGGGTCTGACCTTGGGATGAATTTGCTGGTACACCTACTCCTGTGAAGCCTGGCAACTGCACTCTGTGTTCTCTGCTTCTTGCTGTAGAATGTTGCTTTTCAAATTGTTTGGAAATGGCCTCACAACCCTTAGCAGATTCATGAGCAGCAACAATTGATTGTCCGAGTACATTGCTGCTGTCCTTTCTCGTTGGCATGGTGTTAACACACACCTAAATGCTTCAGAACACCAGACAGCCAAAAGTTCTGATTTTACAGAGGTGGTCACACTTTCTGAAGACATTTCCTGATTGGCTCACTTTTTGTTGAATAAATAATGAAACAAGGAAATGTGTTATAAGCTGCCTTATCTGAGGCACATTTATTAATTATAAAAGTTGGTGAGGACCAGACAGTTGTTATTTATGCCCTGATATGTGAAACCATTTCACTGAATGAGGGTATACTTTCTTTCACCTCAGTGTACATCAGCATTATACAGAAATGAGTCTTTTTAGTGTCTGTACTCTTAACCGTGAATATAATGTAGATGATGAACTGTACTGCCTCTGAATTTGTGCATTCAACATGCAGCACGTTGGTTCAGTGTACCCAGAGAAGAAGATACATCTGGCCCTAGCATTCAAGAAAACCCACATTCACAGCTTTCAAAGTCAAGGTGAAAACCCTGGACTCCAGGGCCTCTCTCTTGACCGCTGCTCCCCAAGGACAAAAAAAAAAAAAACTATGCACTTGTACCAGAACTAGATTTTCCTTTTCAATGCAGTAACAGCTCACTGAACTCAAAAGCCTGCAGACTTGAGATGTTTGGCAGCCTGCATATTTTGGCTGAAGCTCTGCATTAAAAAGAGCCTTTTGTAAGTCATGCATGAAAATTGGAAGGCACTGTTACACCAAGAAGGCTGCCTGCCAAAGTGAACGATTATGCAAGATCCTCTTTCAGTGCAATAATGCACTGCTCCCCTCTGAACATAAATCATCTCTGAACTTTCCCTGCTGTGGGAAAAATGCATGCAGGAAGGGTACATCAGGCCCAAGGACTGAGGAACCATTAATGTCAGACAGGACTGGCATGTTGGCAGAGAACTTCTGTAAGAATCTTGAAATGTAGATCTAATCACATGCTGTGGACCAAACGAGTTGATTTCGAGAAGTTTCTGCAAGATGGACAAATGAGCTTTTCTACTGGTTCTGTGAATTACAGCAAGGGGCAAGGAGAGTGCTGCATGGTTTGGTTTAAAGAGTGCCTTGTGATCAGTGAGAATAAGAATCACCTGCTCCCTTCCTTGGTCTATCCTGTCCATCAGCAGGTCCCCATTGCTACGTTCCTCCTCCAGGTCCATCTCCAGCTGGGAGATTCTGTCCTAGAGGGAACAACATTCAGCCATCATCATTGTCATCATCAGCATCATTCTTGTTAGAGCTACTTCTAGTGGTTCACTTCTTAAGCCATACACAATACTTTATAAAGCTGAATGACCTCAAAAAAGTGGTAAATGATTATGGAACTTATGAACCAAAAATAGCCTCATATTGTGCCAGTTGAGACAATATTCATACTTCCTGGCTCATCACTTCCAGAAGAGAAAGGATTAAATGACTCATTTCTATTGACCTTTCAAGCTGTCAACACTGTGCTTGTATAAGATGTTTTTGGAAACGTTTCCTTTGTCATGTTTTGCCAGCAGCAAGGGAACCTACAACAGTGACTCCCGTCCACGTGACGAGCTTTTCTGTCAAGTTCAGCAAAGCTGCACTGTTTACTGAAGGACATGGAGGAAAACTGACCCTGAAGGACACGTGCAATTCAAGTCGAACTATTTGCTTCTTTAGAACAGGGTTGAACAACCTGAGTCCTCGTGGGTGGGCCACGGCAAATGCTGGCGTTTCCTTTTACCTCAGCTCTGAATTGCTAACTAATTATTATTACTGATGTAGAAAGGTGCTTCACCTGATCTTCAGGTGTAAATCAGGCACCAGGTGAAATGCTTTTTTTTTTTTTTTTTTTAATCTTCCAGGTTTATGATAGCCTGTTCTCTTCTACATTCTACATGCTAGTGCAGTGACTAGAGAAGTTTAAACTAACTCTATAGGGTTCTGGTTTGAATTCTACTCATTGTGTAGCTCTTTTGATCAACTTACTTGAATCTTACTTACCTGAATTAATTATTGTAAAATACTCTGCTGTAATGGGTAAAAAATTGCAAAGTTACTTATCTAACATTGAAAGTCATCTTGGGAAAAGCGTCGGATAAATACAGGTGAATAATATGCATACAACACACTCAGCAATATATCAAGGAACTCCGGTGTCAGCACTGTCTGTCCCTGACCAGGGTGCTCACTCTGTATTTTATTATTTCAGTTTGAATATTTAGTACTTAAAAACATGGTACCTCCAGGACTTTGATGTGGCGTGGTTTGCCATCCATGGAATGAGACACAGTCTCCAGTTCCACCTCCAGGTCATAAACCTTCTGATCCAGCCTCTTCTCCTTCAAAACAGCTTCATCCCTCTCCTTCTTGCACTGCCTCAGGTCCTCCTCCACGTGACACAGCTGTAGATCCCACAGACAAACCATGAGTCACACCCTTGCATTGTTCAGCTCAGTGTATCTTGTGGAACCTGGGCGTTGCAAAGCACCAGTTACTGACATGACATTACAGAATGAATTGTATTTTTACCTGAAACACTACGATCAATGTCCTTTAATCATACTTCTTTGTTTTTACATGTCTCATCGTTTTTGAAAACAGTTTGACTTTACTATTTCCAGGTGTAAATAAGATATACAGTATTTTAAAAGAACTGCATCTCCTTTGAAGATATTATTTAAAAGAAGGCATGAGAAAGAAGGGTTTGGTCTAGTCCTTCCTGTGGAGCTTCTCTTTGTGCCATTGAAAACAGAGGCAGGTTACTTCCAAGAGGAAAATGCTTTGAGAGAAAACACGAGAAATAATGAAAACACTTCAGATGGAGCGATGGTATATGTGGGCTGTAACTTCCCTGTCTGATGGTGCTGGCTCACAGTACCAATAGCTTGGGGGACAGTAATTTACACTAGGAGTTGAGAGGAAGGTGGGGCCACAGAGGGGAATGAAAAAAACAAAAAGGTTGTTCACTCAAGTCTCAGCACTGGGCCTGGACCCCCGGGCTTCTGCACTTCCTGCCCTGCAGCTGTGCCCTCATCTGAGTCACACACAACAGGTACTTACATTGAAATGCATGAAGGAAAAAAAACATTTAATTGAACTAACGTACGAAGGAGAAGGTTCAGATCTGACATTTCTGGACTACAGTGTTAGCAGATAATAACCTTAACAAACAGCACTCACATTACCGCCTAACACACTCCCACATGAATCCAAATCATATTTTATCTCCACAAACTGCTGATGTAGATAGCATTCAGCTTAGAAACACTGAATAATACGAACTCAATAAACATGTCACCCCCACTCTACAAATCAATCTATGTTTCTTCTTTATTTTCATATGATAAAGTAGAATTATTCACTTTTGGTTTGAGTTCACAGGCATGTGGAGGAGAAAATTCCCAGAATCTGTTCTTCTCCCAACTACACCCAGTCTGAAAAGAATTACATGGCCCATTCCCATCTACAACAAAAACATTCCCTGAATTCCTTCAAGGGCCACAGGTTAAAGAGCACAATTTGAACAACAGAGGAGTTTCTGGAGGGTAATACTACAACATATCTAACACATGGGCCCAGGTGCCTCACTGGTGACTGAGAAAACATGAGGACTAGCCAATGCAGTCATCACCAACTAGGATGTTACTATAAATGAGATGCACCGGTGCCAATTTCTTTGTTTCCAAGATAACATCAGAAGCCACTGACTTCCTTCAGACTGCTTGTATGGGACACTAACCACAAAGCATGATTAGAATTTCTTGCAATGTGTATCATGGTAACAGTGTGTTTGTATGTGTTGAAAGGTGAATTCTGAGACGGATCTTTGTACTCTGAAAAGACAGTCCACATGTTCACTGAGGGCGTTTGTATTATTGAAGGCTGTCACTGTTCCTGGGTGGGTCTCAGTTTGAGGGGAGTCACACATTCCTGACACGCCTTGGTTCTGTGGCTATCTAGACCTTTAACCTTTTGCATATCTTATGTTACTCTGCATGGCAGGGAGAATTCTTTACTTAATGCCCAATTCAGTCTTTTTTAACTCTATAACGCTGATCAATGCGTTGAACATTGTGAGGCATTGAGAGCATAGTGAAGCATTCCAGAAGCATGATCTCACACTCCAGCTGTGTGTTGTAGGAGTGGGGGTGAGGCTGCACATGGAATGGAAGATCTTCCTGGTGGTCCCATACCCAGCCACACAGCAGTGGGAGTGTACCTCTTCCTCCAGTTTGTGCACAGCCATCCGGGAATTCTCCAGCTCCATGCTGCGCTCTTGCAGCTGTCTTCGCAGCTCTATCAGTTCCCTGCGGTTCTTCTCCTTGTATTCGTCAATCTGCACCTGCAACTCCTGGGTGGAGTTCTGGGAGGCCTCCACAATCTCACCCATCTGGGAAAGAATTACATGGTAAATTATTCCTCAAAGAACTACTTCACTGAATGTGTTGTGCTCTTGGTCCACCTCCATTCACCTCCTTCTGCAGTTTTTCCACAGTCTGATCCAGCAGCCTCCTCTCGTCCTCAATCTCATTCTTAGTCCTTTCAAATAGCTCCTTCTGAACCCGCTCTTCCTTCAGCCTATCATTCAGCTCTTTGTGGTCCTGAGTCAGTTTGGTCAAGTTTCTCTGCAGAATGGAGCAGTTGATGGGGCCAGTGACAAGACTCATGGATTCATTCTGATGGTCAGTGTCAAACTCAATACTCTTCATGCATATTTCTATAACAACTGTACTTTGAAATAAATAGATTAAAACTCACTTACGATAAACATTTATGTAAGTCACTTGGTCAATAGGTTATTTGATTGAATATCAATTTTTATATAACATAACACTAAAAAGAAATGAATCACTTAAAATAACTACAGTCAAACAAGTTTTCTCAACTGAAACTAAGAAGTATTCAATGAGAATACCTCTTATTGAATGTGAGCGATACAACTGTCACACCTCTGTTAGTATTCATTCATAATGGCGCACTACTTGCCAACTGTATAGTTTCACCTGTTTTCAATCCTAAGCCCAGCAGCCTGGTTCAAGATATGCCCCACCTACCTGCACATCTTCAAGGCGTGTGGTTAAAGCTCTGTTGGCATGAGACATGGCCTCCTCCTGTTCCTTTACTTCAGCCAGTGATTCCTCCAGCTGCCGATTCTCCTTCTGCATTGACAACAAGGGTAAAATAAGTGATGAAATACAGCCTTGGATTCAAATCCAGTTCCAACCATTTTGTTCCAGATTTTTGCTTTAACCTTTTGTTCTAATTTAATAAATACATTCATCATTTTAGTACTTCTGACGATAAAACAAAGTTAATTATTGCACTGCATTTATGTTGCTGTGTTTTCAAGAAATCATCGTCATTATTGGTATCGTCATCATCAGAAACAGAGGAAATAATGCAATAATACAGAACGTGTAGCTAGTCTTGAACTTCCATTCAGTCAAAACAGGAGAATGGGTGAACATTAAAATAAGAAGATCCAGATGCTTTAGAATTCCGACTTAAGCACTGTCATCATTTTAAACTCCTCTCTATGTGAAATAATTCTGATATCAATACATATTTTACATTTATTATTTTCAAATAGACACAGGATGTTAAGGGCGTGACTGATCACACTCACCTCTAAGTGGCGCACTCGCTCAGCAAGGCGGTTTTCTTGCAGTTTGGCATCATCCACAATACGGTTCAGCTTGGCCACCTCATTCTCCAGCTCCTGGGTTCTCCTGCGCAGGCGATCAGTCTCTAGGGCCAGCCTCTCCGCCCTGCCCTCTGCCATTCCCCGTGCCGTCTCCACCTCCTGTTTCTCCCGACACACCAAGGCATTGTCCTGCAAGTGGGTGTGGGGTGAGAGGTGGTCAGCGCTGATGTAGCTGCACCTCATCTCCCTTCAGCTCGCATCCCCATGGCTGTCCTGGTCAGCACAGGTTCCTTGCTTGAGAGAACACCATCTTGCTTTGCCTGCCTAAGTTTTACATAACAGGATTTCACAGCTCACAACCTGAGTCCACAGCATCACACAGATGCGCTGCGTTTAAAACCCTGCTAAGACAGCAGGCTCTCCAACATATCCATCCAGACACCCTTCAGCCTTGGAGAAGAAAGGGCCGAGGTATGAAAGAGAAGTAAAAACTGCTCATGAATGACTAGGAGAGCAGTGCCCTCCTAGTGCTCCCAAACAGGCAGCACATCACCAGCAACAGCTCTACAAGTTTTAATGAAGAGTGCAGCACAGTGTCTTTACTGGCCACGACTACACCCCATTCTGTGCCTTTTGCGCTTCCCTGGCCAGTCACATCTCATTTAATGCTCACTGGTGAATGTGAGCAAACTCTCTAATGAGCCAGCACTCCACTGGTGGCACCGACCCATTGTGTCTGCGTCTGGCTGCCCTGGCAGGCACAGAGAGCAGCCTCAGCCCTGCTGATGGAAAGGCCTGTTCCTGGGCAGCCTGAGAGAGCAGCTGGACATCAAGGTGCTGGACACAATGAGGAGCCTTCTTTGTTGACTGAACAGCCCAGACAAGGCGGACTTTGGAAGTCCCATGTTAAAATTGACAGAAAACAGACAGGCTGCTCATATTTATAAACTGCCCTGGTCAAAACATCTGATGAAAAGGGTGAGAGCACTTTGCATGAGTAGCAATGGTCTGGTGAGTTGCCTATATGAAAGTGCTTCTTCTACAAAAGTTTACTTTATGATATAGTAAAACAATTTCTGAAACAACAGAACTGCGGGCAATTTGTGTCGTAGAGCTTGTTCACATGAATTCATGCTTCTGTAAGATACGCTCAAATATTAACAACAAAACTAAGGTTTGGACCCTTACGCAGACTCCAAAGTTCTTCAACAGCCCCTCATTTTCAATAAAGGTGGCTTGACCCCACTGCCTGACCGCATTTGGCCTTCCTGGTTTGAAAGAAGATGAGGCGTGCAGTCATTTGTTACTGCAGCAACAGATAACGCATGAAAACAAATTTGTAGTAAGATCAGAGCCTGCTCAGCAAGTTCTCTACCTGTCCCTGCTCACGTGGTTTGTGGAGAGGTAGATCATCTGAAAGCTTAGGGAGACTGAATTGAAGTGCCAGGAAAATACTGGGATGATACTGTAATATTTCTCAAAAATTACCAGAAGTGCAAAACACCATGTGGTCATCTGCAACACCATGCAAAAATGTCGACCTTTTGAAATAGAGAAACAGGTATCAGAAAGGATGCTATGGCATTAATAGCAGGACACTGGAAATAAGGGACATTTAACCTGTATGTGTTTCACTGGCACCAAAGGCATGGAACTGTACAAACATACTGTGTGCACATGATCCAGTGCTGGTTGCTTTCATTTAGCCTGTACGGCCACTGAGGTAACAGGATCATACCGAGAAACTGCAGCAGCTGAACTTCAAAGACTCTTGTTTACACACGGGCTGCTTATTCATAGTTTAACATTGACTGCCATTGAGCGGCCAGAGGTGCGACATCAAGATTTGCGTGCAGCCCCCAACGCTGACCAAAGTGATTCTTTCTACAGCAGTCTTGGGTATCCCCATGACTAAACACAGGAATTTTGGACAAACACCAACTTACACACAACACAGGCACACATACACTTTCACACAATCACACATGTACACAGATGAATTAAATTCAAATCCTGGTAATCCACTCTAGAAGGACTACACACATCTCAAAACACCAAGGAAAGTCTGACCTGGATTTGAACCTACCCAATTAACTAACCCAATCAAGAACCCTCACAAAGCCTTTTTTATTCTCCAGTCAGGATGTTTGAGGATCTCAGCATCATGGGGCACCGGGGGCTTGGCAACCAGTGGGTTTACACTTTCATCACACCTTGTGTTGTCTGCGATTTAACGGCAGTTTAAACACTGGATGGGATGAACACAACTGAACAAACAGATTGCACACAATACTAGTTTCACATAAGAACTTAAACACAGCAGCACAACTTGTGAAATGATAAATGTTATTAAATGTTTGGTTTGGGAAAAAAAAAAAAAAGTGTGTGAACCAGTATAAACTTTGGAGAAGAACCAAAGTCCAGCATCACCTCCTTTTTCAGTGATTTCACTTCCCACTCTGGAAGGATAGACTTCCTGAGTGACCAACTGCAACAACAGTGCCCCGATAAGCTTGTGCACGTCCTGGTCACCGACTGATACTTTCTGGCTAATGGGACAAATTACAATTCGTTTCCTGGAAGAAGTCAAAGTGAACATCTGCCAAAGCAATTTCAAATTATATTATTATTAGTACCAATTTTATGTTGCTTTAGCTGTCACTTTTGACAAAAGTCACTATTTTTCAATTTGTATTGTTGGATAGTCTTTACAAGACCAGCTCAGGTTAAGTACCTTACTCAAGCAGCTGTCTCCTGAGATCTGAGCTGGCAACCTTCAGGTAAAATTGCCAAGCAAGATGAAGTTGAAAACCTGTAATGGAAGTGCTATCTGACTTGTTAAATCTGCACAATCCCAGAAGTCAAAGTAGGAAACAGCATAAAGAAGGATGACTGGCTTTGGAAAATATACAATTCCAAGAATACATGGAGGACTTATGACAAGTCATTCTGCAAAAACAAATGAAATGCAAAAAATCATATTAATAAGAAATGTTAATGGTACAAGGAAAGTGCTCACTCTGGAAATTGTGAAGTGATGTTTGAGAAGAACAGGCAGCTTTTTGGCCCACATAGGGTGGCTGTAACTCAACCCACATCTCAACCTTTTGGAATACTGTCACAAATAGGAAGAGGAAACTTAGGGTGCTTGAGACCTGCCTGACGAACATAAACAACTTTTCAGGTAGACAATGGTCACAGTGATGTAGCATTACCTTCCCTTGTCTAAAGAAAATGAACATTGCAAGGACAAATCAAGAGTACGTACAACAAACTTCTGCAAGCAATGCAGGGCTTATAAGAACAGCCACTTTAAAAGACAGAACAGCACAAAAAAGTTTTGGCTGGCAATATACAGGCAAGGTAGCGATTATAAGATCAAACAATCTCTCTGGCAAGGGGACTTTCAGGAGGGGGAAAACACACAAAGAGTTGTTTTGGTCACACTGGGTGGAAGCCAAGGCTTGGGCCCCTAGCAGGCAGACACGGGAGGAGGCAATGCAGAGGACCAGCCACTACCCTGCTGGTTCCCTCCAGCTGTCATGAGAAGACTGCACAGTTGCATGCCATCTAAATATCCATTGCTGTCTACGCTGTGTGTGGGACCAACGAAATCCTTAAGACCATGAAATGACCTGCAGATTTCATTGCAGAAGAAGGTGAGTCCAGCAGATGCTGGATCCCCTGTTTTTAGCCTTGCTGAGGATTCCCTCAGACTGAACTCTCATCAGAGAAACATCAGTCAGAAAGTCACACACTGTAGTTTGGTTGAACGAGCATCACAATAAGCCATTTCGGCTGAGCGTTTTCATACACACGCATCTTGTATCTGATGCATGCAGAAAATCACCTGTGACATTTGCTTATACGCTAGCACATAGCACATTGGTAATAAATCCTCGGCAGTTCCTTGGTTGAGTATTGCTTTTGTTCAGCTGTTTTCAGATTCCTGGCAGACAGGCAGAACAAGTTCTTGACTGTAACCAGATGAATACCATCACGCTTATCTCCCTCACACCCCCCCCGCCACTAAATCAGCACGCACCACCCACCACTCCTCCACCACCCATCAACTTGAGGAAGCAAACCCCCTCCTGCTGGACTCCTCACAAACACAACAAACTAGAGGAGGTGGTTAGTGGGCAGCTAGACACAAATGCAAGAGAACCTGGAACAAACGCCCAGAGACAGGGAATAAAAGAGCAGTGCTTTGGACAAAAGCTGAGGGGGCAGAAAACCTACAAAGGGAAGTTGATGCAAAAAAAACACACTATTGAAGGTCCAGGGTACAGTGGTCAGGTTCACACGCACTGCCATACAAGCTCCAAAGTCGGTACAACGTCTGAACTTCAAATTCTTCCGAGTACATTATTCCAAAAACGCCACTGCATCGTTTATCTAATATAGCACACGCCATGCACAAAACTGTCCACACTGTGCAGATTTTAAGGCTGTCAGTACATTTATGTAAATAAAAAATACATATAACATCCAAAGAAGATTGACGCAGCTGCATTAATGACCCTTGCCGGCGCTGACCTACTTTCCGAGCCTCCAGCATCTCCTCCATTATCACAGCCTGAAACAAACTCATCATTCATCAAGTCTGGCCCATAATTACCACCCCTGAAAGGGGGAAAGAGGAGGTGGGCGGGGCGGGACCCCACAGAACCGCTCATTAGATTAGTGACGGCTTGCCACTGCAATTAACGGCCCGAGGGAGCAATGTGACACTCCGCTTTCCACACGGGGCCACACCACAGTGTCAGTGCAAACGCCACGCTTGCCGGGGGGCCGAGGGTGCTGCCAGCCAACAATGCAGAACAGGGAAATCCCAGCAGGATCCCAGCATGGGGGTCGTACCTTTCCCACTCAGGGGGCAGACTACAAACACACACTTGCTAATGTTTTCCTGTGGGCACTTCACACTGGCTCTTAGTTTAATGGCCCAAATGGTTTCTTTAAGCCCAAGACAACAAAAACACAGAAAATATGCAGAAGTTTACAAAGTCAAGAATTTTGGAATATTTTGTAAAAAAGCAAATAAATACACTCTGCGGTGTAGCAGTTACAGCTGTCACCTTGCTATTAAAAGAGCTGGATTCAAATCCCTACTTTTGCTGTAGTGCCTATGAGTGTGGTACTTCATCAGCACTGCTCCCGTCAAAAATTACCCAACTGTATAAGATACATTGGACAAGAGCGTCAGACAAGTGGATAATATGGATCAAATAAAAAACTTCTCCACATGTTGTTTTTGGAAGGAGTTACTTTCTTTGTGGGCACATTTTCCTCAAAATATATGAAAATATGTAAAGACACACACTTCTGGAGTAATGGGTGAAATACTGATGGGGAGGCACTCAAGTTTAAATAGTTTAAATAAAATTTAAATACATAAAATTTGCACACAGAAACTCCTCTTGAGATGCGTATAGAGACAGCGAAAAAATTTTTTAAAAATTACTACAACGCATTATGTCATAAATTATATCAGTCATCACAGAAGACATTTAAAAATGTTCAGGATGAGCAAAGGTTGAAAAATTCTTGAGAGGAGACCTGCTTCTGAGAGTAATGTTTTTAAAGAGGAAAGTGACTTTACTGAAGGAAATGACACATGGAACAGAGCTGAACAAACAGGAAACATGGACCTTCCTTGCATGCAAAGCCTGGCTGCAGCTGCAGGTTGACCAGCACCAAGCCCACTCTGCTGTGGACATCAAGCTGCTGGTAAGAGAGTCTAGTGCTCTTCCTTTCCATCTCATCTGAAAGTATGCGTAGGTTGAAAAGCCTTCAACACTCAGTTTTGCTCTTGGATCTTAATCCTGTGCAACAATAAATGATAACGGGAAAAATATGCAGCTTATAAAGACTCCTGATAAGTGATTCACAGGGGACTGACATGAAGCAGATCACAGCTGCCTTTTTGTTTTCTTTTAATCAGAACGTAGAGTCTGGTCCACAGGACAGGGAGTTTTGAATGGGAACTTCACAGGAATGCATACTGCTTTCTATCTTGTTTTCTAAGCCCTCAGCTGACTTTTGTGGCACCAAGCTAACAAAGTCAAGCCAGGCCTAAAGGATGTTCATAAGGCCCTATACAGTATTCGTAACATTTTATAACTATAATTACTGAGCCTGACCAGAAATATCTCTTATTAACAACCCAAAGTATGAATGTAATAGTAAGCCAGCACTCACAGAAATGATCTTCAGCTTTCTCCTATGAATAATTGACAGCTCACAATCACATCTGAGACAGCCGCCTTTCTTTAAATTATGACAGTAAGTAACCTAATATGAGAGTGATAGGTCAAATGTTCAGCAGGTGGCAGAGTGGTTGGTAGACTTGCAGATGAAAGTCCCAGGTTTAAATCATGCTGTCGTACCACTGAGCAAGGTATTTCCCCTTGACTGATACTCTAAAAAATGACTAAGCTGTATAATACACGTATCGTTGTACGCAACTTATTATGCAAACCTGATACTGCAAGCAGTTTTGGAGAAGAAAGTGAGCCATATAATATTCCTCTTCTTGCCTGCAGCAACCATAACCCTGCCCAAAGGTTAACCCTAACTGTAACACTACAGCTAACCCTAACCCTGACCATAACCAAGTTCATGAACTGTAGAAGAGCTGATTCAACTTATTCAGTTTTGAATCCATTTGGCTTCCTTTCTGTGCTCTTAGTGGTGTATGGAGAATTGAAATTATGCTGGCCACAGTCTTCCAGGTTTACAGTAGAACAGGCAGGATGTTTAGCAGCTACATCGTAGAGTGATAGTCATGAAACTTACTCTATGACTGTTTACCCAGTATTAGTGTTAAAAACACATACAAACATGAATTAATGACACAAATGTAGTGATCCATTCACTCTAGCTGTGATTTTCCTACCAGTACCTGTTTGGCATCCTCCACAGATGCCAGCAGTTTGTGGATCTCCTGCTCATACTGCTCCCTCAGCGTGTCTACTTCCTGATCATGAGTGGACACCTCCTCCTTTAAAGCCCCCTTCAGGGCTGTTAGCTCACGCTCACGCCTCCGCAACACCTCCTCTTGCTCTTCCTTTTCTTGTAGCAACTCCTTGAAGTCCAGCTTCAGTTGCCTCATATCCTGGGGTAAAACGGGTAAAATGGGTTAACCAGACACAATGATCATTAGCTACCCAAGTACACAACATGTGGCTCTTGCCAGTTTACTACATGATCTCCTTTTCCCTAAGAATAATATGCCTGGGGCGTTACCTCCAATATGGCCTCCTTCTCGCCATTTTCAGCTTCATTTCTTTTGGCCCCATCCAGCTCATCATGCATCTCAGACAGCTGGTCCTGAAGGTCCCTAATCTCTGTCTGGTACTTTTCCATCTCCATCTTTACTTGGAAGAGCCTGGTGAACCACAGGTCCCATGATAACCATACAGGTCACCATGACGGAGTAACTCTAGAATGAAATTTTACTGAAAACTCTTGGGCCCATATGTTAAAAAAGCAGCTTTGATTCTTACTCCTCTGTAGTGTTGTGTAACTCCTCCTCCACTTTGGCAAGCTGCTTCTGAAGCCTGGTGCACTCTTCCTGACTCTTGGCTAGCTCCTTCTGCAGATCCCTCTTCTCGGTGCCAGCCTTCTCCCGAGCCTCTGCAAGGCCAGCCTGCTTCTGAAAGACAAAAACATCCAACATAACCCTACAGAAAGCACACAGAATAGTGCAAAGCACCAAAGACATTTCAGGACAAATGATGCTTCTTCATATTTGGTCCTCTAACTGATTAGTCTGCACTTTATTGCGGAAGCTTTTATCTGCAGCTGCTTACATGGATTCTAATTTTACATAAATATGCATTTTTAAGGGTTTATATACTTCAGGCCAAATAACTTTCAGCGAGAAAACTTCATCTCCTGATCAAGAGTCTTCCTGCTGATTATCTAATTTTGCAGTGAGTTCATCTGATTATTTGTTTTAGAGAGTGGGGTGAGTCAGTTTTCCCAAAATACGCTGATGTAAAAAGAGGGTCCCGTGAGCAAACTGTGACACCACTGCACAAGGAAGACAATGTAAACGCACGGCATCTGAGGTTACCTTGGTCTCCTCCTCCAGTCGTTTCCTCAGGGTTGTAACCTCATTCTCCAGTTCTGTTCTCTGATTCTGCAAGGCTTTCACCTCATTGGCTGCATCAGGGACCTGCAGGGGGGGGGGGGGTCCACAGATTAACTATTAGCAGCAGCATGCCTCAGATGTTTCTTATGATGTTTTTTGACATCACACACTCTGACTGCAGCCATTTTGTTTGAGTTACTGCATTACATTTTATTTTAAAGAACCCAATATTTAAAGCACCTACAGAACGCTTACAGCGTATATTTGTTATCGAGCAATATAAAAATTAGTGCATCAGTACATACAACTACAATAACAAAACAGAGGGATTTTTTACACAACATAACATTTCAGCCAAACAAAAAAAATGGCAAAAGAATCATTCAAGAAGTCCCCTGAAGCCAATGTATTCAGTTTTTAAATAGACTAATGCGTCTCCTCTGATGTAGTGCTTGAAGTGGGCCAGTACTCACTGGTATGCAACACAGACCCTTTGACATTTTGCTCTTTGAAGAACCAGGATTTTTCTTGGGTACCAATATTTCTCACAATCTCCCAGTACGCTTTTCCTCCCCAACCAACCAGATTCTCTGTCTTGCTCTCCCACCGAAACACTGCTGTAGTATCTGCCCATTATTCATAACATCCCTCTTTACAACATGTCATTACCCAGGTGCACTTCATTACCCAAGTTACACTGCAAGTCTGCTTACAAGCTGCTTTTGTACTGTTTGTTTGAAATATATGTCTTATTAAAGAAATATATATTATGAGCATCCATAATATTTCCTAGTATCATTTATTTACTGCAGAAATTTAAAGTGTAATACTTAATAGTTTCCTGATATGCACATCAATATGTCAATAAGGGGAGTACAGGCACTTGTTTCACTTCACTCACAGCCCTAATGCAACTGGTCAAACATAAAGCAGTAAGACCATAAGCAGTAACAGCTTTTATTTACTTGTTGACCAATTTACTCTTGCCAGTTCTGGACACTCGGTGACCTGATGTTTTGTTCAGGCCAATAAAAGTAAAAAAACTTCTCACTTTGTTGTCCCCCTGCACATTCCCAGCTGCCCTAGACTTCAGGGTCTGGATTTTTTCAAACACCAGGTTGACCTTCTTCTTTGTAGTGTCATCGTTATCAGTGCTCCTGAAAACAGGCAGAATAAAGGTCCTGTCACAATTGGTTGAACCAGGAAGTCTGCAGTAGATCAAGAACTAATCCCAGCATTTAACAAAGGCATACCACTACAAAGAAGTCCTACATGAAGAGTGATACAACTGCTGTAGTTCTGAACCAGCCCACACTCATTATGTTTGTGTATTCATCACACTTTAGTCAGATAATTGTGTGGGAACTGGCAGATTCACCCAATAAGTGAACCAAAATGTAAACACAACTCCTAAAATACCAGTGCATGATCAATAGTTTGCAAAAACAAAAAATGGTCATCATGTAAAAACAGATGTTTGGTTACATCATGACGTGACAACAATACAAGTACTCACCCATCCCTTTGTCCCAGGTTAAACCTATAATTTAAATACTTCCAAATGTACACCACAAGAATCAACCTCTCTCGATGCTACAAGAACAACAGTATATGTTTTGATAGAACATGTGTTTACAAGGCTGTTTTGGAATTTCAACAACTGAGAAAGAGAAAACTAGGGAAAAAGGATATAATTCTGTAACAAAAATTGTTTTAAATGAATATCACAAATGAGAACATTGCTGCCAAATTTTCAAAGAAATTATATGAATACGGGAACATCCAAAGCCTTCAGTACTCGGACTCAGTCCCAAAATTGTGTTTCTAACAGTTATTTTGGCATCTCCTTCCATTTCCTTCCCTTCCCACACCATGCATTGTAGCTGAATAAAAACAGTAACAATATTGGGACTGCAGCCTGACCTTATCAAAACCCCCTTTCTGTTAGAAAGAATATTTTCTAGTCTCCTTTTAAAACTAATGTCTGGTAGGGAATATGAGGCTTTGTTTGATCAGAGCTCAAAGGGTAATGGGCAGCACAGCATTCAGGTGTGACAGCGAACTTCAACTGTTGCATCCGTGTTACATACCCTACAACTTGCCTGCGTGCAGTTACAATAAGCAGTCGTTTTCCATGGGAGTCATTAGTCCAAGATCAGCCAAGAAATTCAAACTTACAGTTCTGCATGCAAAAATAAGGAAAAGAACTGCTGCTAATACGAGAAAGCACTGGAAAACCTACTGTTATGATCAGGCTGGACATGAACACACTTTCAATCAAGCCAACCAGAAATCCTTTGAAAAAAATAATCATCAGAAAACATGAAGAGCTGTGACTTTTGTAAAGTTTTCAACTCACCCATCTTTGAGGTAATTGAACAATATCTGCTTTGCAGTCTCTTCATTTGTTTGTCGAGAAAGCTCTTGTTGGCCTTTCAGAAGATCGGGAGTTGCCTGTATGGAAAGGAAAAAGAGGCCAAAAATAAGATTACATTATCTTGTTGAACTCAACTAAACATAAAAGACATCTAATGTAGTTTGAATACCAATGAAATATCCCAGACAGAATGATGGTGAGGAGTTACCTGAGCATTCCTTTCAGTACTGTTTGTCTTGCCATCACTGATTGTGGATGTCGATGAAGGACTTGCTGCAAGACCAGTGAGAACTTTCACAGAGCGCAAGGCTTTTGGTTCTTCCTCTCGTTTGGTCTCCACTGGCAGAGTGGAAGACTTACTCACCATCCTCTTAAACCCGAGGAAGGAGCTGGCCCCGTTGAGGATGGTGCCTTGCGGGGATCCAGGAGTACTGCTCCCTCGTGCTCTGCTACCAGCTTTGTTCCCAATAGTGCTGCTGGGGCTAAGGGGGTCATGATACTGAGCTCCTCTGGGAAGAAGCAGCTGTGAGGGGCGAAGCACGTGCTCCGTGGAGCGGCCCTGATTTCGACTGAACTGCTCCAAGTAGTCAGCATCTCCTCTGAGCCCAAAAGGGAAGGCACTGTCAACGCTGCGGGACCGCTTGCGGTCCTCTGGGTCAATGCGGTTTCTGCGACCAGCCCGACCCCTACGTTGTTGGCCTTCTTTTTTGTCAAACTTGTTGATGAGCTCATCTACCCCCGGGATAGAGCCCGTATCAATGCCACGCCCAGTGCCCGGCATGAAGGGGATGTAGCGGCGGTTCTGGTGCCGGTTGACTGGGTCTGAGCTCAAAGTCTCCAGTGTGTCATCGGGAAGAGTCCTGGAGGAGGATGATGGCGGAGTGGAGGACCGACTGGAGTGGCGTGACTGCAGCACAGGACCACTGGAGTCATATCTGCGCAAGGACAGCACATCCGGTTCATGGGGATGGCGTTCCAGACTAGAATTGTTGCTGCTGCTGGCTGTGGTTGGGCTCAGTTGAACCACCTCTTTGGGAATCTTAGACACAGCTTTCGTTTCAGGCTGTGGCTTCTGCTTCTGTGGCTGGGGAAGTGACTGGGCTTGCAGCTGGGGCTTGGTCTGGTGTGGTGTTCTGTCCTGGTGTTCAGATATCTCGGGAATACTAGGTTTGTCCTGGCTTGAGGACTGGCTATGAAATACCTGCGTGGAGTCTACATTCCCAGCCTCAGCTAAAGTGAGAGGCTGAGTGGGAAGGCTGCGAAAGGCATCCAGATCCAGGGAGTTCTTCTCAGGGTCATAGGGACGGAGGAGCTCAGGGTGCCTCTGGAAGTTCAGTAGGGTGAATGGCTTCTTCTGTGGGTCCCTGAAATCTGTTGTGCCACTGTGGGCGCCTCCAAACTGCAGCTGCTTCTGCGAGTGGTATTCCACAAATGGGTTTTCTGCAGGCATCACATTGTCCATGCCGTGGCTGTGTTTGTGAGAGGGCTCTGCATCGGAACTCCCTGCATCTCCATCGGTGCCATGTCCGTTGCTGTGTGGCCTCCCGTCTTGGTTGTTCAGCACCACATACGGGTGCCCACCAATGCCCTGGACACGAATACTCAGACCATAACGCCCAGGGGTACTGCTGCGAGGTCGGCTGGAGGGTTCATGATGCATGTAACCAGTCTGTAGGGTGCTGCCCGCAACACCACCAATGCTGTAAGACTCCATCACAAAAATAATTTTTTAAAAATCAAAATTCTTCTCTGTCGGTACAGGTCACCACTGCAAACAAACAATCTGGAATTAGTCCAAATAAGATTGTATGCAGATGCAGTAAATGTGCAGTTCATGTTTCACAAAATGAAGTAAAATTTGCAGTTTTTCTCAGAATGGCATCTGGACCATTTTGATTACCAGCTCAACCAAATGTTATTAGTTATTAAGAAGCCAAATTATAGGACTTTCAATAGCAGAATGATGATGCATCTTTTATGCTTCAAATTAGAAAACCTAGTCTTGAGGGTTTTTAACTGTGAGACCAAAAATGAGCCCAAATGTTTTGGTACATGAATGCCATGTTGCATTTTACATCTGGGCATGAATTAGTACTGTACTCAAACATTAGTCCAAACCTGTGAAAGACTATCAAACGTTTGGCTGTTTCTGCAGACATGCAGTCATGCGCTTCTTCTCCAACATAATTCTGTCTTGACAGGTGTCAACTGTTGTCTTTTCTGGCAAATGATTTCCTAAATTCTACCCTAGCATCTCCCATTGGGGATGAGTCATACAGCATGTTATCCAGCTGGTAATACTGAAGATTATCATTTAAACATGCATGCAAATATCAAACCATATTCATAGATACTTTTGTATGCACCATCATTTTTACAACGCTTTTACAACCTTTACAACGCTGTAAACGATTGCTACTGCAAAAATACCAGGACAATTTGGAATGTGGCCTTTTTCCGTGGGACAGGGAATAAGTGCAGGAAACTAAACCAGCTTAACTGCCAACATTCCAGCAGTGTAGCTTAAGTTTCAGATTCAATAAGGAGGTGAAGATGCTTCAGGCATACGTCAAGTGCTCTGTCCAGCAATGTTTCACTTCGTGAATAAAACGTTCATGTGCACATGTCCTAACCTTTACAACTTAACTGAGTATCTGGCCCGAGGCTGCAGAGACAAAGACCAAATGGTGTGAGAGCCATGCTGGCAATCAGAAAGCACCCAGGGGGGTGAGGCCAGGAGCAGGATTCCTGTAAATCAAATGGTTCTGCCAGCTTGCTTTTAATCACAACAATAGCCATTAAGAACAACATTCAACTGATGTGGGAGACTGTGCTACCAGTGCTCAGAGTTCCTGTATGTTATTTAACCTGTGCACTGTGGAATGACTGAGGCTTGGGAGAGCTGGTGTCCTACAGCCACATCACTGTCACAACACAGCAGTCAGAGCCAAATCACAGCTCTCACACTCAGTGTCCTTGGGATTTTAGCGCAAACATTCCTAAGGATCTTTATTTTAAGGAAGTGGAGCTGTATCTCCTTTAAAAGGGGGGTTGTATAGGCTCTAAAACAGAGGAGGGCGCAACAATGCAAGATAAGTTGAGCCTATACAACTTAAGACAATGGGTTTACCAACAACTGATAAAAAAGGACTAGGAAACACGCAATATCTGAGAAAAACAAAACCAAAATACATATCTCATCAGTCTACTGTTTGCGTAGTAAAAACCAAACAGGCAGGCTGCTTAATATCCAGGATTTCAACAAGCAAGGTAGCATTGCTATCAACTGTGACATCACAGAAAACCTCCAAAGTCACTGTAATTCAAAACGGTCCTCTGACATAAAGCCACTGTTGCAGACATATTACCCACTGCATAACTGCTACAGCCCAACTGCTCAAATGAAGAACAGATGCTCATTGTCTCTGTTCAAAGCTGCTTATCTGGAGGAGCTGACAAAATCAGTTCAAAACAGATCCAACAGGTAATTTAACTGTTCTAACTGAAACTCAGCTCTCTTAACCCTCTTTTTCTTCTTCTTCCCAAAATCACTGTTCAGTAGCCAGCAGTACATTTCTAATGACAGGCTGTAGATAGAGGCTCATACTTTCCAGGCCCCGTGGAAGGAAAAGGAGAACAATGGGTGTGAGTTATGAGAGCCCTGCAGTCTCTGAAGGAAGGCAGCTTCAGTGTAACAAATTGAAGCACAATAACTGACGTGATTCCACATCAATCCAATGTCATGTATTTCCAGCATACAATGGCACTGAGGTGTTAACATTGCACTCTTCCGCTCATTGTCTTCCATGGAAGCTGAGCCACATGCAGAAGATGCCAGGCCAACACCCTCAGCCCCCATTTCACCCCCTGGTTTACTCTGTTTAGCCCACTTGAAATGAGGGTCCTTCCCATCTGCATCACAGCAAAACTGACTCAAAAGTGAACTGACTACTACCTACCTAAACCAGCTTTGTTCTATCTTCTTAGATGTAAAAATTAAAGAAAATTAAACAAAACAACCTAGTGTGGTCCGCCTTATTTTTTTTGCATGTGATAAAGCTATTTTAAACTCTATTAACTCATATGAAGGTGTCATACAGAGGGAAGACAAGAGGCTGCTTTGCTGAAACCACCCAGAAAGTGTAACAATCATACTGCTGTTTTTGGGCTGATGAAAGGAAACGGAAACAGCGACCGATGGATCACACGTACATCCGGCACATGCAGGTCTCATGTTTGGCTTTCCAAATTATTTACAAACCACAACAGGTCAAGAAAATAAATTATGATGGAGATGACAAAATAATACCTCGGGTGTGTTGGCTGTCCCTTCAAGTATTCTATTTCCCTAAGTTAAGGAATTTAATGTATAGGTACAGCAAGGTGTACTGTTGCAATAATTCAGGGAAAGGGTCTACAGCAGCAGCAGTGACTGGAACTTGAGCCTGCAACTCTCACCGAGACCGGTTCCTTAGCCACTACGCCACCTGCTGCTTGCCCCTCAGACTTTCAATCACACTGAACAGCCAGCAGGGTTAACGATCGAGCAAAGACACGTGTCGGCCGGTAGTTATTTATTATAAACTCCACCGGATTACTTGCGTTTATTTCTGAGGTCACGTGCGTCTTTTTTAAAACTCGAGAGACGGGTTAGAGGTTAGCAGCTCTGCAGTGACTTGTGTGAGAAAATTTAACTGCGTTATAAACAGACACATTCTGTGCTCTTCGCAGCGGACAATATGAATGAAAATCGCTGTCCTCGGATGAAATATGTCCGCACGTCAGCTTCAAAACCCGTCACTGTTTACTAACCGCAGCGCCAGACTCTGTCATATGGAAAAGTTTGCGATGTGCTGGGGAAACAGCTCCGTTCGTTAGAAAAAAAAGCGAGTCCCTCTGCAGGAGTTCAGTTCCGCAACAAGTGGCTTTTCGCGGCTGCGATCGGCGCGCTCACTCTGCGATACACGCGCGAGCAGGACCCCCGTCCTCGCGCTGCCACGCGCGGACCCCCGAGCAGCACAAAGGGTCCGCGCTGGTCCGGCACTCACCGCCGCGAGCTCCTCCGTTCTGCGAACACCGGCGTCCCGGGGCTGCTGGGCTTCAGGCGGAACGTCCCCAGCGCGGAGTCTCTTATGGGGGGCGCGAAGCACTTGTTGAAATCGACCGGACAGCACTGTTCTACTGGACTGGAATCCCACCGCAGCGCCGCCGGCTGGGCTCCAAACCCCCCCTTTGTGTGTGTGCGCGTGAGAGAGAGAGAGAGAGAGAGAGAGAAACGGCCAAACTCGACCTGCACCTCAAGCTGAGCGCCGTGTTGAGCCAACAGGAGGAGCGAGACGAGGGACCACAATGACAGCGAGTGATACGCAAACCCGCACAGTCTCCTGTAGTAGGAGGTGTTTACTAGTTATGGTTAATAGGAGTGTTTAGTATTGATGTTTACTACATTTATCCATTGAATCTTAGTTTATCCACTCAATTCTATTTAGAATTAAGATGACGCCTTTTAAATCCAAGGTGACATACGCCGCCAGACAGACAACCTATGGTCACTCACTCATCGATACACCACAGCAATGTAACACAAACGCACTTCTGTTCACCTAAACACGTGCTTGGACTGTAGGAGTAAACCCACACAGACACGGGAAAAACATGCAAACTCCACCCAGCCTGACAGACAACAGTACTAGTCGCGGCGCTACCCCACCAGCCATGTTGACCAGTTTATGTTTACTAGCAGCCTTTTCTATGGGTGTTTTCTAACATTTGTGTGGAAGCCAAACTTACTAGTGATATTTACTAGAGATACTTACCGTTTATCTAATGAATTATTTAATTATACCTGATTAAAATGTAGAATGAGAATCGGGCGCGTCCTCCTGTCCGTGTCGAAGCGACTAGAAAGTGTCTTTATTACTTAAAAGTTAAGACTGTCTCCTATACGGGAAGAGCGCGCTGCGCGGGCCGTACCTCTTCTCCGGCGCACTGACGTCGTGGCTCCATCTAGTGTTCATTTTCACAAAGCGCACCTGATCGACGCAGACTTCGAGTACAGCCATGACGTCGAACTTTTGGTGATAAACATTGCTGATCAGCTGGTTTTCAGGACAAAGCCTGGCAAGATTATCCAACAGTTGCAGCTAATCACAATATCTCTGCCATAAATTGTCACGTTAAACCTCCTAAATTACCATAGAAGCTTGAAAACTGAAGGAACTTTACAAGGATAATTTAAAATTCATCTTTGAAATTGGTTTTTCCAAAGTAAAATAAAAAATGTATGAAATGTTTTAATATGGGAACCAAAATAATATATATCAAAATATGTTTGCAGATAAATGTAAGTTTATTTTTTAGAATTGTATTACTACAACATAAAGAACCTTGCATGAAATGTGCAGCTGATAACAATACTTCTGCAGCTATCATTTTGTTTTGATACACCTGTTTATTACAAATGATAACAGAAATTACACGTTGTAGTGTTCTAATGTTCTATAGACCATTATACTAGTGTTTTACTGGTTGCACAATGTTTGAAAGACAGCAATTGAATCACATGAACTCTAACTGTAATGCAAAGTACCACCCTTTAGGGTTTTATTGTGATGATGTGAGAAAACTGTGCACAAGCACAGATACTGTTACTTTCACACTGAAAAGAAACACTTTCTATTAGCAGAGTCCACATTATTTTAGCTACAGCAGATGGAAATGTTGTAACCATTCAAATTTCTAAATGAGTGAATATGGCCCAATTTGAAAAATTTTATGAACCGTGGCAACAAATGATAGATGACGACATTTGAAGGATGGGGCTCAAGTCCCTTGTCAACAAAAAAACTAACCTCAGTGCAGTTCCAGAGACGTAGGAGCCACCAGACTTCACATGTGGGCTTCTTCGTTCTACTGGCAGCACACAGACACACATGACATCGGCACACAGCCCGGGTGGTCCCACAGTTAAATGAGAAACATTCATTTCAAATAGTGGTCATAAATAATCCTCCACAGCATTCCCAGGGATCAGAGCAGCTTTTTATTCTTTTCTGAGTCTCTTACTTTAATTGCCTTTATTCAGTGTAACTGACAGTTTTAAATTTACCTGAGGGGCTTGAAACTGCAATGTCCAGATTTCAGCTGTGTGCCCCTGTGGAGTACGCTGCATGCAATGCGTGCTGTTTTTATATTTCATGCCAGTATGAGTATAGCAGGCAACCTCAGCAATACCTATTTATGACAAAGTGACCCACAAGTGTAGCTGGATAATGAGATAGATGTGACTAAAATCTAGCTGTCAGGCACGCATGCATCCTAAATAAAAAACTTTACATGTAGATTCAACAACACATTAAACAGAGGCTACAGTCTCCATGAGAAGTCTGCTTAGTACTGTGATTTACACTCCCTGTAAACTAGAATGGAATCTGAACTGTCATGGGAAAACAGTGATGGTGAGAAGTTGTTACACCCACACAGACACACACACACCACTATGTAGATGTTGTGAGCATCAAAAGCTTAGAAATGAGTTCTTGGATTCACATTTGTCTGTTAATTGAGGTAGCAGGGTTGATGTCACAGAGCAGATATGCTCAGAATACTCATTGTCTATGAATCATGCAAATACATTTTAATTGCGAGTTAAACAAAACCAGATGTCAGTGGTGAGAGCTGGTCATCCTTCACTGTAATACAAGTAATTTATGTTTTTGAACTTTGTGGAAACATGTATTCAGTAGGTAATACTTCTTTCAAATTGTATTATTTATGGAAAAATAAAAACTGGGATGTTTGGTGTCTCACTATTTTTGTAATCTTAAGTACAAGTTAACCTTATTTTATGCACATAACTTATTCATGAAGACACATCGAAATTCCGTGTACTGCAATGATATTCTATGTCATTTTAAATGGGAAAAGTAATTGTGTTCCTAGCCCATCTGACAACTCCAAACAACTTTTCCGAATGTCACCAACACTGTAAAATGCCTTGTAGCATATGTAGCAGAGTGCGCACACACACACACACACACACACACACACACACACATATATACATATACAGGGCATCATACACACAGGGCATGACAATGGGCAGTGCAGCAGGTGTACACACACATAGCACAACGGTCACCAACTCTGCTATTCACAGTAGGGACATCAGTACTATCAAGACGTTTGAACTTTGACTCTCTTAATTTCTTGCAGACCAATTTCTGAGGGCTCCATTATGTTTCTGGGTTATAGTGAGCCTCTATTGCGCAAACCGGGAGCTGGTGTTGAGAAAAAAACGATGACATTTATTGCTACATAAATGTTATACATATTTTTCTGTTACAGACACAGAAAAGTTTAGCTATGTTATAGTGAAATTGCACATACTGGGGCTTACCTGTAACTTAAATACAGAATGATTCAAAGCAACAGCACTTTTATAAATTTGTTACTCAGCAACTAAGTATCATACGAGTTTTGTGTAATCTTAATTGTAAAAGTGTTAAAATTGAGTTACTTGAGAAATTGGTTCAGACAGTATGTTTATATCCTACTTACTGAGTAGTACATTTGTGTTGAACTCTTTAAATCTCCTTGTACAATGCAATTCTGAGCACACTGCATATTACAAGTAAATTAGACACCTGCTGCAGCTTTGAACCTTTCAGAGAAGCTTTATTTTTTTCTTTTAAAGGTACCATTGGTATTTTCAGTTATTATAGGCCTGGACTCCATTTTGTGCATCTCCCATGCGCTCCAGATGTACCCTATAAATGCTGGAGTGAGACAAAAGAATATGCTTTATAGTCATGAGTTCATACTGGATTTCAATAACTGAAAAACAATTAAGTACAGACAGCTGTACTGATTCTAACTGCCTAACTACCTCCGAGATATGTGGACTCTTTCCTAAATCACACCTGAAATTACAGAAGGCAGTAACTGTACTCTCATCCTCTATTAATCAGTCACCGTTTATCTGTTTTTTTACCCCACATATCTGAATGGCTTTACAACTGGTTAACTTTAGTTGGTCCAGATTTTGATTTATCTCATCTGCAACATCCAGCACAGGCACATGACATATTGACACAATAAAGTGAGACTACATTTTCATGTTGCACTGAACTGCCGTGTGAGAGACAAAGACAGACTGCATCGTGGGACCAGGACTCCCCCAGCCTCCATTATGGTTCAACAGTCTATGGTCTGGTTTGCGCATCCAGATGCTTGTGTTTGTACCCTGTTTTACATCAATGTGGCTTTGCTTTTTTAAATAATTCTGTATTTCTAAAACATGAATCTTAAAGAAGTTAAGGTTACCCATAGTTTAAGGTAATGGGGTGAACCTGGAAAGGTGTTGGAATGAACCGTATTTAACAGAATAAATTAATTTGGTTTTATGACATGAAGTTGATTTCAGGAAGAAATTAAGACTGGTTAGGGCTAAGTGTACACTGCTGGTGTGCAAATTTGCTTTGATCTAAAAGATTCCATACCTGTACAGTGTCCATAAATACTTGCAATAAATAATACAACTGGAAGAAACACTTTTCGGCTGTTGCTTGAATGGCTACAGTTTTGTCACTGCAGAAAATTAAGAACCTGTTGTAAAGATAAGACTACAACTTCAAAACAGAATGCTGCTATCACACTTTATTAAAAATAGAAACATGTCATCTTCCATAGTACTTTTTATGATACAGACTAAAGTGGTCCACCAATATAAATTTTAAAAAGTTAATTCGATCTCCCTTGTGAAGAACTCCTGGTTTGGCCAAAATCTGCTTCAGCAGAGTCCACGGGGAAAGAAAAAATATCCTAACAGGATTGTGAGCTTCAAAAGCACATTTCAGCATTGGCAGAATACAACATGGTACAAGAAACGGAATGCACCCATGAACACACTGTACATAAGCAAAAGGGGAAAAACATATTGCGACAAAATGGCCACAAGAACAAAATAAAGGGGGAAAAGAACAATGTACGTTAAGACAAAGAAATAAATGCTCATACAATTTTGTTAAAAAAAAGATGGCACATTTATTGCTACATAAATGTTATATACATATTTTTCTGTTACAGACACAGAAAAAGTAAAACTTGTGGCTGACTTTTCTGATGTGCATCAACGATACCTCATATTCTGACACAGGTACAAGTCTTTAATCAACCAGCAGTGGTGACTGGTGACCTACGTAAGAAGCACACCATTTGGACCATTGAGCTTGTACAATACCCCATACAAACTAGACTGCGACTACAATCCTACTATGTTCTTTAGGTTGCTATTTGCAATTTTTTGATAATAATGGATAGGTTATGGTAAATAACCCTATACCTTTACTACCTAATATAGTAAAATAAAGTAAGAAACTTTTTTTACTGAAAACTTTCGATTTCAAAAATCTAGAAAGAGTAATATTTAGAATTCAAGAAACTTTCTTACAAGATTATTGTATAAAAGACTAACTACAGTAAAAATAAGCCAAATTTTTATTAAGTATTTTTTAAGTTTCAAAGAGGAAAGCTTGTGTGTATGTCATGCTAACTTAGCCAAAGAAATAGAAAAAGAGAAATGAAAAAATGACAAACAATGACAGGGCAGGCAGTGACACAGAACCTTCCAGAAACATTTCGAAGCTCAGAATACTGAAATGTAAAACAAGGCCACACTTACAATCAGGGAAAATATTTCAGTACTTCACAGGGGATGTTTGCATGGGATAGAACCCTAAACAATATCTTGAAAAACAATTAAGTGTTTCCATGTGTTTCTTATAGCAACCTTTGTTCATATGTTGTCTACTTTGGATGAGGCAGCCTTGTTTTGAGCTGAGCTAAAAATGGAAGACAGCAAACACAGAAAAGCCTCACTGAATGCAAAGCAAGAGAGTTAAGACCAGATGAAGAGCTTAAGAAACAAAGATTACACATGCACACACTATAAGACCAACTGCTCTTTACCCTCAAAATAAAATCAACAAGAAATTGTTCAAAACTGTTTTTGTTCAGTGTTTCACTGCCTGTACGAGTGGGTGGCTAATGGCCTGGTTCCAATGCCCCACCCCAGGAAAACAAGGAGCATTACATGCACAGGTTACCCATTCTTCACTTTAACTGTATTAAGTACTTTGTTGCTTGGAAGAAATAAGAAAGCCATTCATAACTTAAAATTTCGCTCTGCTTATTCTCATGGACATTATAAGCTTTACTAATGAAGCCTAGAAAATTTTTTTGCAATTAAAAAAGTAATAACTTGTACTTAGAATAATGCGGTTTCTCATGTTTTACATTTTTTGACAGGAAAAATAATGCAGTAACACTTTCATTCAGGCCAGATGATGTTATGGTCATCGTTTTGATTACAATTCCTCTCAAAAAAAAACCTCTGATACCACAGCAAAATAGCATAAGTACTTCAGAACATAAGTTGAAAATAAGAATGACTATAGCTGAACCAGAGACCAAAAAAGTACACATTTAAATGAAATTGCAGTATCAGAAATGTTTTTACACTGAACACTATATGGCAAAAAGGGTAGAGAGGCTCCTTTACGACAGTTAAGATACTAATACAAAGGTAGGGAATGCTAACTGTTTGCTCTCTCAAGGTTTCTCCCTGTAATCAAGCTGCTGTAGGAGGCACCTAGGGTCATTCTCTGAGAAAAAGTGCCTGGGAGTGTGTGGTTGGACATGTCATCCTGTCAAACAAAAACTTTGTATGGGTAAAATTTAAAATGAGAAATATTTTTAAATGACAATATTATAATGAAGCTGGGACTTCAAAAAGTGTTGCAAGTGTTGCACTGTGGCATTACTTATGATATTCCTGACTATAGTCATTAATTTCAGCTGATCATGTAGCAGAACTACACTTTTCCACTCCTCAGACACTTGAGTCACAGAGACGCCAGCCCAATCTGCAGCATTTGCACTGTACACTATTGGCCTTTTGCTCTTCATTCAAACTCAAAACACAAAGCACAAACTAGATAGACAAAATGTCATTGTATTTGGTTATCTGCTCTTATTTGTGGAATGAATTTAATTATCTATATATAAAAAAAGATTTGTTTTCTGAAACTGGTAAAAACAAGAATTCCTCCCTGCTCCACCAAATGTAATCAGGCTGGGTTGCAGAGACTTGTGTGTAGCTCTGGGAGTGAGAATAGGGTCCTGGCAAATTGGAGTTTAACTGAAACACTATTAGCCTCTAAAAGTAATATCTAAACTTTCCCTTTAGATACAGACTGTTCTTAAACTCAGTAACACAATAAATAAAAACAAAAAATAGAAACAAAAATTCGAATGTGGTTACAATGCATTCGTCATTTCATTTAGGCACAGGTCCACTCCTAAAATGTGGAGCAGAGAAGATGGCCTCGATCTCCGATTGTTCAGATGCAACACACTGCTTGCCAAGAGTGATATGTGTTAAATTATCTTTTTAACTTCTGGGCAGAAATTTGCTGAGCAACACAAGGGAAACTGTCATAGGGACCTGGACGCCAGTTTTATTCAATCTCAGGATTGCTTTTGCTGGATTTTTGCTTCAAGTGGTTTGTCTTCTCAAATTTTTGTCACAGATAGTGAGTCCTCTCCGTCCTCAGGAAGCAAGGTCACCCATTCTTTATCAAAAAGACTTAGATGGTTTCATCTACATAGAGACAAAAAGTTTTGACATACAAAAGTTAAATTCCTCATTATCAAGCTGTGCTTTAAAAAAAATTATCAAAATGTGAAGCACACATCCATACTCACAATAGCCACTATTTTTAAAACGTAACAAATTCTGTTAATGCAACTTTAAGTCTGACATTTTAGTATCATCAGTGGTAACACTCAAGAGGAAAGGATCCATCTTAGTACCTGCAAGCTGCTCACAGGTGGCCCATGGGATTGGCTGTGTCAGCCAGACCAGGATGGACTGCTGAGTGTGCCTGCTGTGGGTCCACTGATACTGCCGACACCTTCTCCTCCTCCCTCCTCTTTAGGCAGGCTGCTTTGGGGTTTAGATTCCTCTCTGTAGGATGATCAGATGTAAACAACTATCACTGCACACTAGAAAAAGACACACCGAACCCAAATAGGTTCGGCCCTCAAACACTGCGATCACCTTTTCCTCTGTTCTGATTCCTACTAGTAAAATACACACTCTGAGAAGCAAATGGCCTGATCTTAGATGGGTGGGCCACGAACTGGTGTACTCACCTCGGACCTGCTGCTCCAGGCTCAGTATGACAGCAACGGCCTGATGCAGGATGAGCAGCTTGGTCTGTGGCTTCTCACTCTTCAAGTGCAGCTGACACATGCGGCCCAGCTCCTTGAAGGCTTCGTTGATGTCCCGCACCCGCAGCCGCTCACGGGCATTGTTAGCCATCCTGCGCTCACGTTCTCGTTCTGCCTTCTGCTCTGGGTTCAAGTCCTCATCCTCATTGATGCTGCTGCAGGGTGAGCAAAATGGCACAGATATCAGTCTGTTACCAAGACACTAATTCATAAAAAGAGCACTGGTGAAAACGCATTCTACCTTGTCCGAGTTCCTCCTCTGGGAGTCTTGACATCCCGCTTGTCGCTCTCATCATCAGACTTAACATCATCAGAACAGTGGTTCTCATGTAGTTCATCCTTCTCCTGGCTCTCCACCTTCAGCTCCAAGCCTCCTGCTACCCGACCAGGCAAACCTGTGGAAAGACCTATAGTACACAAGGCCAAGTTAAAGTAACAAAGAACATGTTTTTCACTGTGTCAGTAACACCGCTAACAGAGACCTCTATTTACTCTTATACTGTAGAACCATTAATTATACAGTGACAATAAAAGCAATCACAGCAAATGTAATTCACCAATGTTGCTACACAGTTTTAAATAGTTCAGAGTAGTCCCAAGTACATACAGTAGTTCAGGGTGCTGAGGGGGTCAAACAGCATAATGGTGACTGACCTCTGAGCCCATCTCCCTGGTGGTTGAGCTCTGTGCTTGGAGCAGGCCCAGAACTGGGCAACCCTGTGTGGCTGGAAGGTTCATCACGATGAGCCCCAGTCTGAAAGAGGGACGATGGGACACCACCACAATAATGAAACAGTAAGAAAAATACCAGTAATAAAGACTGAAAAAGTTGCATTTTACTGTTTCAGGTGTCAGAGCAGGGGAATACAAAGCTGTAGGGCTTTTCTGCCACTAAATTCAGCTTTCTAGCTTTAGTTTATTGAAATTTTGAATTATAAGATTCATATGTACATGATCAAAAACAAAAGATCAAATGGAAGAACCCACATCCATATAATCTCCTTCAAACTTCAAACAAATAAGTTCAGCCAACTGCACTTAATGAACCTCCTAGAGGATAGTGTTACAGGACTTGTAAATAATAGGTATGCTCAGCTTATTCAATGCTCAGTGCAAACACTTGGGGGTGCTTAAGTGCCATGCTGCACCAAGCTTGTCGCAGCATGAACACACACTCACACACCCTGGGAAACATGAAGAGGTAGTTTTCAAACTGCATCCATTCATATAGCACACACAGAAACCTTAACATGTTTAAAAATCACTGTGTCTGTCTGATAGAGCACAACTATTTAATAACTTGTAAATAAGCTTTATGTAGACATACAATAAAAAAGGGACCCCATGGTACCTAAATAATTTTCAATGTCTATTAATTACATGCATATTAATTACAATCCATTTGTTCCTTTTTATAAGCATTTACCAGTTGGACAGCTTGGTATCTATGGTTATGAACATCAATCAACAACACCAGATGTAGTAGAATCCATCATTTTTCTGATCACCTTTTAATTCCACTCCTTTAACTACTGCACAACTTCCCTGGATTACAAAAGAAGAGGGAAAAGCCTGCAGCACCATGTCACTCCACAGCAGGGTTTATCACATATTCTTTGCCTATCTGGTTTCATTTTTTGGAACACATGGAAAGTTGAAAGGAGAGACGGCTGCTGAAGGCCCCTTCCATTCTCTAAAGGAATCTGACTGCAAGTCACTGTTGGCCTCTTAACCTTAGCGACCCCCCCATCCCCCACCTCCCTTCAACACACTAATCTTTGCTGCAGTCTCAACAGGTGTCCAAACAAGTGTCTTTGTGCTGGGAGGAGGAGCAGGAGGAGTGCACAGTCTAGGGAGAAGGAGTGGGGGGCACTGGGGTGACACTATGGATAACTAGGAAAACCACACTTGCCATTTTTGTAGCTGAAATTCATTACCATACAGCTGAGGACCCACATAGCTACAATACTGGGAGGGGACTGTGCCTTCACTTACAAAGTCACTAGAAACTATTTCAAAGGCAGGGAATGAAAACAGCTTCTACAAAATGAAAAGATGTGACCGAGAAGCTCACAGAAGGACAGAAGGGTCTGTCTGAACACAGCCTCTTTTCCCACATGCTGCATGGCTGCTGTCAAACTCTGTATCCACTGAACTGCCACCTCCCCTGGAGAGCTTCCTGGGTGTAACCAAGGCTGCATCTCAGTTTTAAAACACATCCATTCTGCCACCCACTGTCTGCAAAAAACCAATGCCAATAACACTTTTCCAACTATAGAAAAGACCACGTAACACTAAAAGGAGGTGTATATTACCAGCTGCTGCTGTAATAAAGGATGTTTGGTCAATATGTTCTAGTATAAACAGTAATTAATTCTAAGTCCTTATAATATAGTCATTACATAATAGACTTGATTTTATAGTAATCATGGGCCAGTAAGTAAACTTTAAACAACACAGCTTTTTACAGAATTTGATTGCAATGTAACATCAGTTAACTTTCTCTGTATTATCATAAGGCCATCACATGGTAAAAACGGTTTTGAACTGGTATTCTAATGGATAAAAAAGCATTTTAACTGGTTCTGAAAATGTAAAGTATATGTGTGATCAATACAAATAGCTCTGGCTTCATGTGTTGCTTGACCTGGGGGGTAGGAACTTGCTGTTGGTGAAACAACCAGACCCAAAGTTTTAGCTATATTAATTACATTTACATCACAGCCAAGCCAGCGACTCACTCTGCAGGACCCGGTGCCTGGATTTTCAGCTTTCATGATGGTGATGTTTAAACACCAATGGGTAAAGGTCTCCCTAAGACCAGCGGGTGTCCATAACAGCCTGATTCATATCATTCCCTGTCTGATTCTGAGTGGATCAATTTTTACTGTCAAATTCTGTTTAACCCCAATAGATCTTAATCCACCCCCATCCCCACCCTAACCTGCCTTCTCTCCGGGACTGATTTCCAAAATTCAGGGAAAAATTATTATGGGCTGATTATTTCATAATACTGAGGGATTAATCTAAAAACTGCTCCCTGAGTTGTTACTTCCACTACAGCTGTGCATAAATTCTCTTCCTCCTCGAAGGAAACGGGGCTGAAATGAAGTGTAAACAAGGCGTGGTGCATCCAGCACTGCATTTATACTGCTCCCTACAGCCAGTGCCAACAGCCCCTCAGGGCACTCAGCACACCAGCGTTTTCCAGACCCCAGTGAATGAAATTTTAGCCGTATAGCCTGGTTTCCCCATTTGCTCTGTATATTCTACTTATGCTTTGAGGAGAAAAAGGCCTTTGCCAGCCGTGACACATGTGGAAAATATGCAAGTATAAGCTGTTTCTCCACTGAAGAGACTGTTTCTTGCACATGGCTATAGCTCTGTTTTACTAGCAGTAGATTTTATTTTCCTATAAAACATGCGCAAACAGACAGAAACCCAGACAAACATACACCCAGACACTAAAAACATCCATACATCAGGAGTATACCAACACACAAATTTTGAAAAAGCTCATATGAGAACTAAACAAGATACACGATCAAAGCTTTTTTTAAAATTAATTTTGTACTGTTATTTCTAACTTTTTGCCTAACTGAAGCCATAACCAAAACAACTTAGAGCATTTGGTGTATTTTAACAACTGGCAATTTTACTGGAGCAATTCAGAGCATGGACTTGCTCAAATATATTAAAGTAGTAAAAGGAGAGTGACTGGGACTAGCAACCTACACGTTGAGGTCCTTAACTTCTAGCTCACCTACTGCTCAAACTTGCTATGATGTATTTTACACTGAATTACTTGGGATACACATGGATATACTGCATATGTACGTTACCTGAAAATATTCAAAGGATTTCAAATGTGTTTTGGAACCAAGAAAATCATTAAAAAACGCCCAACAAAAAGAGTTTTCTGTAATGCTCTGTAATGGGTTTGGTGGTATTGTGGACAGCACTGCTGCCTCACAGGGTCTGGCAGTGCAACTGGACTTGGGTTCAATTCTGACTGTCTGTGTGGAATATCCATGTTTATCCATATGTTTCTGTGTTTTCCCTTGATGCTCCACATATTTCCCATGGTTCAAAGATGCATGGTTTCAGGTAAATTATTTACTTTAAAATTTCCTATGTATGTATGTATGTGTGTGTGTATGTGTTACTTTGTTTTGTTGTATAGGTAGGTGAATTATTGTAGGGACTGTAGTGTGTCCAGTATTTTTCAGTAGCACTGGGTAAAGGTGTCAGCTGTATGTCACTTTGGAGAAAAGCAACTGCTAAATGAATAAAATGTACATGTAAACGTGTTGCAAGAGGGATAGTCACCAAGGAAGGTGTCCGATTTGGCACTAGTGCAGATGCAACATAGTTTGCTCCAATGGTAGCCATGGACCCGCTGTGTGCTTGACCAAGAAGGCCCTGTATGTCGCTGGGCAGGCTTGTAGTCGAGCCCACTGCATGGTTCCGCAGCACGTGGATAGCATCATCCAGCCGATCCAAACGGTCCTCCATCCGAGACTGGGGGATGGGAGGGGATTTGCGGAAGATTAGTACGAGCAAATCAGCAGAACAGAAAAATGTTTTGTTGAAAATAATAATGACAACTGACAAACATGGAACAAAAAATAAAACAGAAACCGATAATGTTTTTGGACACACAAAAATTAAATGGAAGTGCAAAGCCATTTCAACCTAAAGAAACAAGAAATAACCTGAACTCACATTTTAGCACACAGAATATAATTTTTTTTAAAAGGGTAACTTAGGGCACTAAAATTATGGTCACTATGAGTTCACTGAATTATAAAGCAGTTTATATTAATTAGTCCTTGTAGGAAGCTGAAATGGCAATAAATAAAATAAAAAACTAAAACCAAGCAGTGAATGTTGATCAGTCAAATTTGTGGAAAAAAAAGGAAAAGACATAGGAATGTGTAAAAGCAGGAATAGACGAAAGGACCATCTGAAAGCCAGCAGTACCTCACACACATCCTTTAAGAAAGACATTGCATCTTGGAGATGCTCATGAAGCTGCTGATGGACTCGGTTTTTCTGTCAGAAGTGGGACAGGAGCAGGACAGGAGGATACAAGCACACATTTAGATTACCGAGAAAGGAAACAAAGAAAGCCAAGAGGTTTCATCAGTGCCAACATGTTAGTCCTGTTAAAACAACCCAGGAAGGCTAACTGCTTTTAATACCACCACGACTATTCATTGCTCTTAATACTGGTGAGGGGACAATAAATAGAAATTAAAGTGCAAGTCGCAAGGGCATAGCCAGCATGTAAATATTTATCCCTGCACACAATGGTGGGAAGGCATGCTGAGCGAGTGGAGAAAAGGGGGGTGGGTGTGAATGAAGAGTGATCTCCAGCACAAGGGTTTCTGCTCCCCAGCAATTCTAGGAATCTGGGAGCTGTGGCTAGTGGGTGGCAGGGGGTGGGTGGATAGGGGGGAACAGCAGCTGTCTCCACAAGGCCAGGCAAGGGGACCAGACAGCAGAGGAACAGATGGTGGAGACACACCCAGAGGGACAGGTATTGTTCCATCTATGTAATGCTATCCCTGCCATACACCCCCCTTGTGCCCTCCATTAACCCAATCCACTCTTGTGGTTGTCCATTAAAAAGTGCTCAGGAATGCAGTATGGAGATGGGGAGGCTAGTCTCACAGAGAAACACCGCAGTCTTACCAGAGGATGCAGCGCATTCTCAAAGCCTGGGGATGAGGGGGTCTGGCTGGCAGCACGAGGCCACTGGCTGGATCCTGGAGAGGGATATAAAGAAAACAGTTCCCTTCACTATTTGGGTGGCTTCCTCCAACAAACACCCTAAACAAATTAAATTTCTGTTAATGTCCTGACCTAGTCCAGTTGGTCTTTTGCAGCTTATTTTTCCCATAAGCAGAAAAGGAGCCACATCCTCTTATTAACGAAGTAATGAGAAAGGATCAGAGAAGAACAATGTGCACACAAGTGCAATCAAGGATCGGGGCTCAGCTTGCCAGCACTCCCCGAGGAGCTCCATGACCGGGCGCCTCTTCCCCAGAGTATTTGACTTATGTCTGCATAATGTGGGCTGGACATAAACAACCCCCCAACAGTTGTACACAGAGCAAAAAAATACAGCACATGGTGCTAACTTGTGGGACTCACAAAGCTCTAGTTTGAAATGAACTTTCAAAACACTAATAAAACTAAAAGATTACACTAGATATTTCTAACTTTTAACACAGACTAAATCAGTTGTCAGAAACTTTTTACTTATTGGATATGTTCAGCTCATGACTCAAAAACCTTTGACACCGAAAACCTACTCCAGATCTTCATGGTATACAAGGCTTAATCAGACCTTATCCTATAAATTAGGCAGAAAATAAAAGTACGCTTATCTCCTGGTCACTTTGATTATTTTCATCTTTAAGGTGTCGTCAGTGGGGAACAAAGGTGGGATTTTTGCCAAATATAGATGCGATGCACCAACTGGCAAACAAAGCACAACAGGAAACAATGCATCACACAGTCTATGGTGTATATAAAAACTGCTGAAGTGTGTCTGCAGCAGCCTGATGATTCATAAACGTTCCGCTTATTTATATAAAGCTGCAACTGTGGGCCAGCTCTGGTTCACTATCCGCATCAGGGCTGCCCGTTCTCCAGTTCCATTTCAGTGGAGAGATGCCAGCTCCTCGTTGCAATTACTGTAATCTCCAAACACAAACTTTGTTTAGGTTGAGGTTTTTTATTTAGTTTTTTCAAGGTTGTTAACGAGTGGTTTCACAGCCCCACTCTGTTTCGGACAAAGTTCCTCTAGTGTGCTGGGAGATGGCCTTGAAAGGTCTCTGTAGGGCCACATTTCTTCTTAGCTACCAGAGCGTAAGTACAAACCACATCTGACAAAATTCCATTCCTCACCACAACATAAAAAAACTGCCTTTAATTAAAAGTCTATTAAAAATAGCTTGCGGGCAGGGGATGGAGGGTTTGTGCTACACTGTATCGAGTTTTCCCTCGTGTGAATGAAAATGGATCTTTAATACCTAGACCCGTACTGGGTTACAGGTTGAAAAATGAGTCTGGGGTTCGAGTACGGACTTGAAACTGGGGTTGTTTTAACCACACTTGCAATGGGAATGAGTGATTATGACTGTATTAGGAACCCAGTCCTAATGAACAGATGGATGTATTTAAGGTTAATCTTAAAATCATGCCAAATTGTGCACAATCTTATAAATATAGCCGTTTTCATTTATTATCCACATTCATTTTAATGCTACAAACGGATGATCAAAGGATAACAAAACCACAAGTTTTAATCACTACCAATGAAAAACAACTAAATAAATAAATCCTTTTTAAAGGTGACTCAGTTGCCCTCTAAGACAAACTTAGCCATATATGGGCCTCTTTAAGGTTGTATTTAGTTTCCTAGTACAAGGAAGATAATAATTGTTTTCAAGTCTGACCTGTAAAGGTCATGATGTACTTATTCTTTATATACAGAAAAATAGAGGAACAGAGACAGGGTATGGCACTCAAGTCACACAAGCCTCTTAATTTCCAGTTTGGGTAGGAAACAATGCAGCTCAGCAACACTGTCATGGCTCATTATTCATTTGCCCTTCCATAATTGACTTCTCGACATAGTAGTGTTAATCACACGACCAAAGTATGGTTTCATGACCCATCATAAAAAAAAAATACCAGGCTCTGTGTGCATCTGCAAGTGACAGAGAGAAAGACAGATCCACAGAAAGCAAGAGTAGAGAAAGATGAGGGATAATTGAACATTGCTGTTTAAGTGTTTCAGTTTGGGGCTCTAAACAGTTAAATCAATACTCTCCCCTAACAAGGCCCTCATAAACCTGAACACATCCTCTATCATCTTTGTGGCAACTGCAACTGAAATGGTGCCCAGTCCTTGGGGAGCCTCTGCTTTCAGAGGCGATAACCCAGGGGTTGACTGCAGATACACAGCACAGAAACGCACATCTTAAAAGAGCTTTAAATAAGTAGCTCAGTGCTGTATTCATTTACTCTGTCCATTTGTCCCTGTATATCCACTGTAGTCAAGCTATAACAACACATCTAAAACCAGCCAAGACAGCCACACACACTGTGGCCAGAGGGTTACACACTGTCAATATTAAATCTTAAAAATAACCATTGGCTGTGACAAACTGTGCACTACTCCCTCACACATCCCTATCAAGAACATCGATAAAAAAACCTTTACTCCATTCCCTTGATCCAATTAAAGGAGTCAGCAATGACAACATTAAGTACTTTTAATTTAAAAATTTTTTTCAATCAAAAACCAGCAGGTACATGATACATAATTGTTGAGGGTATGGATGTGTGATAACAGGAAGAGTAGATTCAAAATTACACAATGCATTTACATAACATAAGAAAAAGTGAAAACCAAATCCATTGCTGTTTTGAGTACCATTTACTTGTATAATTCATTCAGCACCTCGGTCCAAGGTACCTTCCAGTGTCAGGTTTACACACTAATCTACTTAGAGCTATTTGGCCAATCTAAACAGCAGCAACTGAAGCAGCAATTCAGGATAAGTACCTTATTGAAATGCACCAAAATGAGAAGGTGAATTTGAACCCTGGACCTTTTGATTGCAAAGTGACGGCACTAACCACAACACTAACTGCTGCTTCATTGTTTAATAAGATCAGCAAAACACAGATTAATCCTGTGATTAAAAAATGTAGCACTGGGAAACGATCTCCATACACCAACTAGCATATGAAATTTGCAACTCATCTCCATCAGCAGAGCGCTATGCTTGCTCTCAGAATCCCCCACCAGACAGCCTCTAGTGGGGAAGGGGGGGGGGGACAACAGCTGATGGGGGTGTTACACATGTAGTAGCAGCTGTCTTCACTACATCACCCTCCACGCAGACCCAACACAACTGTTTGGTCACAAAACAACATGCTGGGCTTTCACTATGGACTTCACAGCTCACAAGTAACTTCAGCACCTCAGCTGAATGGTAACAAGTTTCCTTCCATTTTCTCAGTAACTCTGCCAGGGCTATATTATTGCTAATTTACTCACAGAGAACCTACTTTGGTTTTAACACAGCCTACAAGTAGAAGGTTAACACATATACAGCACTGTGGAAAAAGGACCATTAAATTCAACAGGTAGAACACAAAGATAACCAGTATAAACAGACTGATTTTTCCACTGAGGAAAGTGAGGAGATGGAGCACATCTACATTTAGAATCAAGAATATTTACATTAAGTCTGTGAAATGTTTACATGTGTACAACACTCATATAGATACAAAGTAATAGAGCATATTTATACAATAGCTACTACTTTAAAATCTTTTGGACAGTGAAGAACTGAGTTTTCCGATTAGGAACAGCTTATGATCTACAATAAGGGTGGCTAGCAACCCATTCTAAAGGGGGGCACCAGAGCTCACCACTGTACCTGTTGTGCCTGCTGTGCCAGCGAGAGGAGACGGAGAGCCCACAGGTGTGGAAGGGTTAGATGGGAAGCTGCTACTGGTGTGGTCAGGTGAATAAATCTGAAATGGATAGAAAGAGAGAGACAGGAGAAAGCCATCAGTAATGCAGTGCACGAGGCCCATAAAGAGCAACTTGTCACTCCTCGGTACCTTTTATAGTTGCTATTGCTGCCCTTCAGCCGGCTTGTAGCCAAAATTGGCTCATCAATTCTGGCCGCTTTGCTTCATGAGAGCCTGTAAAGACGCCCGCGGCATACAGATGGGACATCTCACAATGCGGGGAAGTGCCTCCCTACAAGGGCTTCAGAGTCCATGTCACAAAAACTCATTGTTACCCAGTCACATGGCCCCTATTCCTCCTGGTATCCTCTGCTTCTTCTTTAACATTAAGAGTGTTTTTGAAATCAGAGAGCTTTTTGTTTTTCTTCCTATTCACGTTTCACCAGCGAGACCAATCCAGCACCAAAAAGTCATTTTGTCTCCAAATGAAACAGAAAACACGGTAAATATTGTAATGCATTACTTTAGTAAAACTGCAAACATACAGCTGACAAACCTCTTTTACCTATATCTGTGTAACACGCAAATAAGATTTAATCTTCATTTAAAACAGAGTACAAAAGAAACTACCTTGTTCAACATGGAGGAACACATATGTTTGTCCAAGTACACTCTGCATTATTGCTGTGTGACTGCCTTCAGTAAACACCACCACACAATGATCCTGAATGGTTCTTTCTCTGCCCATCACTGTCATTGTGGTTCTTACAAGCTAGGCCACTTTGAAGCCCAACAAAACCACAGGCCACACATTGGAAATTATAGACTTACAGCCGTGTAGGGGACATTAACAATACCATCCCGACCTATCACACCTCCATGTCCCATACTGCTTGCCCCTCTTACAGAGAGAAACCATCAGGTCTAAGAGATGTTCATAAACAATGGGTGTTACATTTAAATAATGACCGGGCAGGGATCTTTAAAGACTAACACTCCATAGTTTTGCCTGATACATTTCGGCATAAGGCCACTTTTTTCCTTGTCAAAATCTATTTTGTGTAAATTTGTACTGTTGCAATGGTCGCATTTTCTGACCGTTTCTCCTCTTTGTCACTTCACTGTTGGTTAACAAGTGAGGAGCTGAAGTTGTTACATTCCCATGGTTTTAAATGTTAGTTTCCTCTGTGTTCTGACGTCATCCGTGTATGGGCAGCAGGCAGAGTCTTTGCAGCAAGGTTCTGGCAAACAAAGAGTCTCAAAACCAAAATATAAATGGAGGCAGAATCTTAATGTTTTGTTATTGAGTGCACTAGTTTATTAGATGTTCTCCCTAGAGCTTGTTTACTTGTTTGCTTCGGAGGTGTATGTCAGCAGAGGTCAGTTAGCCCTTTCTTGTTCTGAGTTTATGGAGTTTTCCCAACTGAAATATTAATTAGTTTTGTGTTGAAAAAAAATCAGATGTTGGCAGAAATTATGAGAGGGATCCATAAAAACTGCACTAAGGCAATGGAGACTGATGGAAGTATACTGGCAAAAGTCTTACTGATTCTATGTTTGATAAAAGGGGGGATTTTTCCCACACAAGGGGGGGGACAGATGGAAACAATGTTTTTTTTGCTCGGATCTATCCCATTAGTTGTAGGACAGACAGCATTTTGACTAGGACTTTTTACTCAGCTCAGACAATAGGCAACAACAGAGGAAAGGAGACAATATGCAGTAAAACAAAACTGATTACCTATTTAAGTTCCTAAAACACAGAATTACACTTATTAGTCATATTATACCTCTTGAATCCTGAATTGCATGCGTTTGTGGCTCAATCATCCTTTAGAAATGCTATGCAGGATCTAATGACTACAAAATAATGGGGACAGGGGACTGCTGGAGGAGGGCTTCTCCGTTTCACTTATTATGCAACATCCAGACTGATCCAGACTCATTCACAATGGACTGCAAATGTTAACTGACAAACACTCCAAAATTCAGCTGGACGTGTAGCGTGGGTCGCTTCCTCAGACTCTCTCCCTGTGGCCGTATGCCCTGACCCCACAGGGTTGAGGTAGTCTGCTCCTTCCATGTCCTCAGCTGTATTCAAACTGCACCACCACTCATTTTAGGACAACAAATGTGGCTCCGCCCTATCATCGGTAACGCACAGGCAGCCAACGGGGGGCCAATAAGCGGGGCTCATTGAAAAGGGCAGCTCACAAAAGCTACACAATGGGCAGCCTGCGGAGGCAAACCGCAGTGCTCGTAAATCCCACTCCCCATCCCCCCTACAATATCCCCCCCCCACGGCTTCCCCAACCCAACCGTGTCCATGTCACAGAAGCTTTGTCATGCTAATGGAATTGAGTCTGTGAATACAAAAAGACTTAATTTGTGATTACCATGGTTCCCCTCTCCTCCTTTTAGCATGTGTGCCAGTGTGCACACTCCTCCCTGTTCCTTATTAGATTTGCTCTCTATCGCCTTTCCCCATTGTGCCAAAAAGAAAGCTATTAACATTTTTTCTCTGCAAAGTGAAATGCTGGTTGTCATACACTGTATGAGCGTTAAAATTAAAGACTTCATCACAAGAGGTGGTACAAAATCACATGTTGCCCCCCCCCCCCCCCCCCCCCCCCCCCCCCCCCTGNCTGGTTGTCATACACTGTATGAGCGTTAAAATTAAAGACTTCATCACAAGAGGTGGTACAAAATCACATGTTGCCCCCCCCCAGTCCCCCCCCCCCTCTGTTTAATGCATTACTGTAACAGGACCAAAGTGCACTTTGTTTTGAAATCAGTTTCTACAAGGAATAATATTTAGGAGACCTGTTGACAACTGGTGGCAGAAAAGGACAAAAAATTGCCTTGCTTTCCATCAAGATGAGTTAGTCATTCAAACAAATACGTCAAAAAGCTTTGCGAAATTTTTTTAGCCATTTCATTTCTTCTGCACTCTACCAGACTACAATTATTCAGGTTTAATCTTTAATCTTAATGCTGGATTCAGCAGTTAATACCAACTGTAACAACAAAGGTTACTGCCTCTGAAGTAGGACATTATTTCATTGTGCAGCTCAGTTTCTGGTAAATACTACACTGTGTTTAAACCAAATTATCACAGGAAATCTGCACCCTGTTGTTGCTGTTAAATAGGTTGAGTGTCGAGTGTGACTAAAAATGCATTCTACACAGGTGGTAAAAATACCTCCCTTTTTTGCTCATCAATTAAATAATTTCTGCTACAAATCTCTGCTTAATGGAGCCTTTGCCTCCAGGACAGTGTACATATTACATACACTAAAAGGTCTAGTTTTTTTGTTCTCAAACACTAAGCCTATTTATTTACTGTCTGCTGAGAGTCACTACCCAAGTTTTGTCTTCTAACTTTTTAACTAATTCATCTAAGTTTCTGCTGACTGTCAGGAAAGAAACTGAGGCATCACAACAACACCTGAGGGGGAGATGCTCATCTGGTTCTTCAGAGGGGGCACAGGATGGTCAAACTCCTGATTTTATAATCATTTCCCAACTCAACCAACCCTCTTTTCATCTTGACACCTGCATGCTTTCTCTTTGCTGAACCAGTGACATAAAATATTGCAAATACAGTGATTGTTGTGACAGGAGTTAGTGTGTACAGCAGTATAGGATGTAGGACAATCGTACTTACAGAGGCCAGGGCTTTGCCCAGAGCATCTCCAGTCTGTGAACTTCCAGTGCCATTTCCCCGGTTCCCTGCTGCTAAAAAATGACACAAGAAATCAGCCTAAAAATTTGCACTACAGGTGCGGTGGGGGGGATGCAGAAGTTACGATAATGCTGAGTTTGAGTTCAGTATAGGTTTGGGCACTGCTGGCCAGTGCTGCATCATACCCATGACACTCTCTGCACTGTTGGCGGGAGAGCTGTGTGACACGGTGACGTAGGGCGAAGTGCTGGTGCTGCTGCGATGGAAGCTGGACATGGGAGGAAGACTGGCACTCACATCTGTCGGGGAAACTGAATGTGGAGGGTAGTTCTACAGAACAGAAAGGTGGGGATCACAATCATATCACATGACTGTGTGCATTACCAATTAATTCAGACATATTTTAAGTGCTGCAAAACTACTGACAAGTAGGATTTAACAAAATGCCTAAAAGGACAGAGCTCAATGGCAAAGAGACAGTTTTGTGTTGAACAGCCTGTCTCTGAAGGGGGCCTCAATGAAGGCTATGCGGGTAAAGGAGTCAATGGCCTCATGTCCAGGTCTAGCAGTCCCACTGCTGGAGCAGCCACACCTGGTGTTCCCCAGAACCCCTCTCCAGTAGCCTAGCACACTAGCGTAGATGAAACACTGATACACATGGGGGGGCTGGCAGTAACTTGCGCAGATAACACCCATACAGGGTTGAGGGAAGGAGAAATAAAAAGTACAAATCTGATACAGATCTACTATATCCCAAGAGGATTGCCTTAAGGAGAAGTGAAATGCCAATCTGCTCTGGAGATGTACGTGAAGACTGCACCACATTAGATCTTACACACGTACACAGATACTACAGACAAAAGCGTATTCATGCAGATACCCATGCAAATTTTGGAGAAAAAAAATACCTGTACAAGGTTGTTAAACACAGACTGAATGCTGTATTAACGTTTACCAACTGTAGAGTAAGTTAAGCTAAGTACCGTAGCCGAATTTTTCATCATAACGACTTGAATAGGTTTCCATTGCTACACATTTTCAAACTATGAACACCAAGAGACCACGTATACTCGACACTACCTGAACCAGACAAACGTAGTTTGTGAAGCAGCAGTTTCCTTTTGTGCCACTGTGCCATGCATCAACCATGACATGCAGTAACACATCACAGAAAAACTGCCAGTAACACTGGTAAAAGCTGCTTGATCAGGGCGCAGAACAAGATGCAGCAAAGACTGGCCAATCACTCAAGCTCATAGCAGGCTTTAAAAAAAAAAAAAAAAAAAAAAAAAAACACTTACCAGGCGCTCGTGAGAGTGCAAATTGCCATAGTTTCCTGATTGCGAGCCTGCAAGCATCCCACCATAACCAGGCTGGCTGATTCCATTAGAAGAGTTCCATGGGTCAGAGGAATTGTGGGACCCATCTGAAATAGAGAAATACATATACTCAGAATTTTTAATACAAAATATCATACCTTGTTAACAACAGAAATGTCTGGCTGAGAACAGTTGCTGTGTGATGCTGAGTGAAATGACGATGGTAAGTGAATCTCAGGTAGCAAATGGGCCTGTATCGCTGGCTGTGCTTAGAGTAGATGCCCTTCTTTACAGAACCCAAAGCAGCTGAAAAAACACTAGTCTGTTTAGCCCAGGAAAAGGGACAGGTGCAGAAGGGCTCTGTTTCCATGAAGACTGCAAGTCTGTTCTATCCTTGGTGTTTTCAAAAGCCATCACTCAGTTTGAAACTTCATTAATTTTAAATATAAATATATGTAAATGGATATTTGCTTCAACTTCATACACAACCACACAAACACTACAAAGATGCTATGAGTCAACTGAACAAAATAATAATTAAAATACACATGCCTAAGTCTAACAGTGTTATCACTTCATCTACTCTCAAACTAATGAACCTTGCTTGCTTTGGGAGTCCAATAAGACCTATAACTTAAGCAGGTTCAGCCTGTGCTGAGAGACCACAGCAAGAGGTCATTAGAGCAGTGTGAAAAGTTATACTTCAGTACCAATTCCACTGGCAGTGGAGGATGGCAGTCATTGCCATTCTAGTGCCTCAAGGGTTAACATTGAGGAACGTATGATTTAAGAGCCTGACATCATTGTCTCTGCTTCACACTAGATGATGTCTGATGAACAGATGTACTCTCACTCACCAAAAAAAGTGCTCCCAAACATACTGCTGGGAGGTTTAGGAGATGGGAACGTCGGAGAATCTCTGTTGAAGTCATCTGAATTTGGAGATGGTGCATAAACCTGTCGAAAAGTGATAAAATATTGACAAACGTAGGATTATGAAATACCTGACTCCATTTGTGCAACTAATAATCAGATTTAGTGCTTTTAATGTTTATTACAAGCTTAAAACATTGTAGTAACTTATTCTGAAAGCAACTGAAGTCTCAATGAGAGAACTCAACATGCAGAAAACAACGCTGAAAGAAAAAGAACACCAGCAAGAGGGCTTATTCTGAACAGAAAAATGGCAGAACATGCAGCTGTCGGACAGGCCAGTGGGCCAGAGTTTAGCACTATTTTTATGTACAAACATGGGATCACAGAAAAGGTAGAAAAATAGAGATGCAAAAATCGTTTCTCCAATAATCTCATTTTGCTGCGGACCATTTTTCATTGTGGAATACTGACAACCAGTAATCATACTCTTCTAAAGAATGAGTGAAGCTGTAATTCACAAATTCTGGTCCAAACAATAGACATGGTAGGGCTACAGTGTTCACTGAATCCTGTACGGGAAACTGTGACCCTGCTAAATTAATTCACACTATGGAACACATGCAAACTGAGTGGGAAAGGATCTCATATAGTTCTGCTCTGAAGCTTCGTGGCTGATGCGTGGAAGAAACTGTACTTGATGCAGCACAGACTACAGGTATGATGTCAGGACATTAATGATTTCACAATAAAGTCATAGTAAATTGAGGCAATACAGTAACACGACTAGGAAACACATGAATGAATGCACTTACAAAGTCTTGGAGGTTAACATGCAAACTTTCCTGGTTTCTAATTTCTTTCTGTGTTCCAGTTCCATATTGAAATATAATGCTGACAATCGCATCCTTAAATTAAGCACGGAGCAAACTGAACAAGTAACAGATCAAAATAGAAACAAAGCAGGAGCACAGAGGGCCTGTGGTGCTTTAAGTGAAACTAAGTGAAACGAAACAGAAATGTGACTGATGTTTGCACGCGTGCGGATGCCAGGCAGAGTGGGGCGGATCAAAGGGGCCCATGCTGGAGCACCAGTGCACTGAGCCGCGACTTCACTCGCTCCAGATGGAGGCAGGACGGCCTCCTTGCGCCACAGAGGGAGCTGGTCTCTCTCTCACTTGGAATCAGAGCACGCCACAAATTAAAGCCAGAGCCCTCCTTTTGCTCCCGCTGTAATGGCCTAATTTTTTGTCCTTGTGTGTGTGTAGGACAGACACACTGTACCACCCATTTCAGCTGTGTAGCCACTTGCAGCAAAGAATGTTCTTCTTATGGTTTTCTGAAAATAAACTGAATAAACAAACCTAGAGTTTTACACAGGCCAAGAAACTGTTTTCATGTTTTTTGCTAAACCAAATGACATGCACACACCTGCAATAACATTTTTTCCTCCTTTAACTCCACTAATAAGCATTTACTGAACCAGTCCTTCATAAGCTGAAACAGCACACCATGTCAAAGCCCTTATTTTGAGTCTCAAATTAAACACAGCTACCATATCTGTAACAGTATAGTACAAAATTTACCAACAGATATGCATTCACACGTATACACACACACACACACACACACACACACACCTAGCGTGTTGTGCACCTGCTCCCTGTCTCAGGCCTTTGATGTGGTCATGGAAATAAACAGGAGTGGTAGGGGGTGTGGGCACCTGGGCCGGTGGGCTGTGGGCCTGGGCCAGAGCGGTTAAACAGCTGAGGGTTTGGCTCACATGACGACAGAAAAGATGACTCCCATGGTGAGCCGGGGGCAATCCCCAGGCAGCAGCCCCAGCTTTGTCCTACTCTTGGGCTGAATGGGCAGCATATGGCAGTAGATAAAGCTAATTGTCCTGCTTAGCCTAGGCTGACCAGCAGAGCCATTAATAAAGGCGCCCCAACACCAGGCGCCCCTGGGGTGGGCACCCCCCCTCCACATACTGCTTCCTGAGTTGCAACATCCCAGACGTTTACTAAACCAAAGAAATATGTACTCTGCTTTTTATCTCTAACATGGAAATTTTTCAATTCCTGTTAATTTCATTTTAACTGTTCAAACTGTAAACCCAAAACATAAATCTGATTAACTCAAAATTTATATAACCCCCATATTCTGTATATATTTTCAATGTCATTCTGTTTTTTGGGGAAGCCTAGATGCTGCTTACCCACACTACTGCAACTAGACTGTATAATGAAAAAACAACATTGTAGAAAACAGAGTTGTAATACAATACCGCTTACTTCAATGAAAATAGCCCAGAGTTAAAACAAGGAAATTTAAGCAAACTGTTTGATTTTTTGCGTTACAGCCAAATCAGCCTATATATTATAAACACTAAAACTTTAGAACTGCAACCTTACTGTCCTTCAGTTTTACAAAGAAGGCGTGGGCCCCTTTGATCCTCCCCACTCAGCCTGGCATCTACACACATGTAAAGATTTACTATATCTTTATATCTATATCTATGTCTTTGAACAACAAATCAGACATGCAACATGCGCAGCTCTGGAGCCAGGAAATTTATACAATGAACTACTTGAATAAAGTGGTACTGGCGTCTTCAGGACTTCAGAAGTTCAAGCCTAGCATTTTTGACATAAGAATCTGGCCAAAATTTAGCCTTGAATGCAAAGATATCTGCTTACTTTTTAAACTTCAAACACAAAACCTGAGAATTCAAACATAATTAATTATAACTATTTGGATTTAGATATGAAAAAGATGGTAGTGAGATAATTATAAAACTTTTTTTAAACTTGCTACTCAAATTAAAGGTACAAATTCCTTTCTTCATCCTACATAATAACTGCAAGACAATGAAAACCTTGACTCAATCTCCAGCTGAAGGAGACCAAATATGGTTCACAAACCATAAAACTGGAGAAGTTGGGAGACATCACCACCCCGCGCTACAGCGTCAGATTATAAAACTGTAGGTGACAGCATAGCAGCCAAATGGGGAAATAACACTTGTATTTTGACCACTGCTTAGAAAATTGGCCACTCAACTTTCTTTTGAATACTGGAAAAAGAACCACACATAGCTTACTATTTATGGGGTATTTACCATCTACTATGGATCATACTGTTCAACTCAGACCAACTCTAGCCACATGCTACCAATTTTCTTCTGTCTTCCCACTTGTGATACATGCCTGGAAATACTTAATATAAAAAAGATCAAAGCAGTGCTTTTGAACAAAGAGAACTGTTGCAAAGCAGCACAAGAAAGGCTATAACTGAGGCTTGCATGAAGTCATTCTTCCATTCAAAAACACTATTACTCTGAACATGAGCTACAACTTGTTTCTGACCAATGTAATGAAAATAAGACTGACACAATACCTCTCAGAATTTAACATCACTTACATAAATATCCAATAATTTCAAACAAACTTATGCAAGAAAACTAATTATTTTAATGTCTAAATCATTTAATATAAATTTAGAGTATTATATAGTATACAGGTTATTCCTGATATAGGGTATTATATATACACACACCCTATATCAGTAACGTTGTGGCGTAACATGTATAAAATGTTATTTCGGAGACATACTGAATAAAAAGTTTATCTCCGTTAGCCTACAACTTGAGACTGTCTCCTGTTCACTTCCAACATGGGACCAGCCTGGGTGTTTTTCCTGTTTCATTCTGATTCGGGACACATTACATGGTCTCCACCTGGCATCTGTACACCTGTGGCACACTGCAGTTTCTCACAGACACCCAACAAGGCTCCTTACAGAGACACTACACTCATAGTCTCATACACAGACACATACAAACCCACAGACACAAGGGTAACTAAATAAAGTTTTCATCAGGCAGTATCAAAGAGTATTGCTGAGATGGGGAGGAATGGTATTTAGTCTCCCTGGAGAGTAAAGAATGTTGATTAAAAACAGATGGAATAAGAGTGATGCTTGTGCTTGAACCCCAGTCTCCTAACAGGAAAGGCTAACCTGAAAAGGCACTCTCGTTCCCATAATCATTCCCAGACTCATACTTGTTATTTCAATGTAGCCTCTGTGCTATCAAACTAGCCAACCAAAACAAAGTCAAAACTGCAAAAAACAATTTTTGTCTACTGAACTGATTAAAGAAGTCTACAACAAGTGGAAGAAAAAACAATTTTTGTCTTAACTTGATTCAAATTCATAAGATCAGCTTCCCTCAATCAACAAATCTTGTCAGCAATGTTACTTTGCAGGTTTGAATGACAAGTTTGTAGTGAAGGGACTGTCAATTGTTGTTTAGTTACACTTATCAAACAACATTTCACTCAGCCAACTTGACGCAGGGTCGGTTAAGGCTAAAGGAGAAGAAATGTCACTGCCAATGAAGCAATAGAGCAAACAGAAACAAGAGATATCATCACACAGTGGATGCTGAACATGAGAAAATACAGCTAAGCCAGTAAACCTACAATATCTGAAATGCGAGAGCAGGAGAATCCTGACACAAGCATGTTCTGCATCTCCAACTCTGAAGCCCACTCAGAAGCATGCACACACAGGCAGGCACTTGATGTTCTCAGAGAAAAGTCCACTCACTGATTTCCCGTTGTAGTAATACATCAGAGAGTTGCCGCCCATCCCAGGCACAGGGTAGGCGCAGTACATGGTGGCTTCAACAATTACAGTGACAACTTGAGCTGGTTCAGGGCAGCAAACTCAAACAGCCCTGCTCCCAAGACACACATCCAACCCGTTCAAAAACACTAATTCCTTTAGTCCTGGCCCTGCACACATGGATCTACTCAGAGGGAACTTATGCAAATCAGGACTGAACCATTCCAGGCAGCAGTTAGGGGTGGTTGTTTGAAGGAGGGGTTTATCTGTCAAACCCCCCCCCCCCTAAGCCTCATAAGTGCTGATGCACACAGGAATAGCAGGAGAGCAAAGAAACACATGGGGAATGAAAAAGCACAAAACATACAGCTGGATTTACCTTAATGCAGAAAAATGCTGATTTTCTGGTAGAAGCCCTGAAGAGTTGGAGCTAAAATTATCTGAATTAATGAGCGAGACATTATTTATTTGCTTTTTATTAAAAAGCAACTAAATGGCTGCCGTGTGATAAATGTGCACACAGGCTTAATCCCGGGCCAGTTAATCTTGTGTTACTGTTGTAATTAAATCAGAGCAGTACTGGAAACCCCTACCTCAACACTGCCATCTGGCTCTGGTTTTAACTTGCCCGTAACTCCACAAATTTTCCAATTAGCAATCAACAATTGGACATGGTGACCTCTGAATAAGCAAGACAAATGACAAATGAGGGCAGAATTTCCTGTGAAAGCTTAATTCTCCTCTCCAATTGAAACCAAGTTGAAAATATTTTTTTTCTGATTTAATATTTTTAAAAGAGTATAAACATAGAATGGTAATGAGTATTACTGACTAACAACTTAAAAAAATGCATATGCAGAAGTATTACATTTTTATAACAGATGCTTTCTGTGTGTATGGCCCTGTTCTTTCACAACAAGCCTTAGCATAAACTAAGGCTGTGAACACAAAGTTATATTAAAATGGACAGCAGCTAGTGAGGGACGGGACACCGACTTGTGATTTTCCTTTTATCTGAAGCTGTGAACACTAGCCAGCAGAGGTATAGTGTGGGAACTGGTGCCTTTTCCCAGCCCATTTCACCAAAATCCCTCAAGTGCGTGCCTGGTGCAAGATACCCTGTCTGAGAACCTAAACTGCGTAAGGTATAACTGGACCATCAAAAACATGCTTCATGCAGATATGGGTGCCTTTCATGTCCATCAGGGGATCTTCATGTAGCAGACACAGCCCTTTGTTCATAAAAAAGCCTTCACAATGATGTCACAGAAAGGTGAAGGCTTCTTATCCCTAGAAACCTACAGTATGTTTCTTTCCTTAAAGCTATCATTGCTAATCATTGTCTTCTCACAGAGGATCTTTCAAACCCTTCCAAGTAACTTTATCAACATACTAGTATCAGTTTATAATTGAACCCATTTCACATCACTGCTTTAATCAAAATGGTAAAGATGTTTGAAGTCTAGCAGCAAGCTTAGAAAACCAAAATAGAATGGGGAGAAGAATCAAGAGAGCTTTAGGCAAACTTGACATAAAAGAGGCCAATTCCATACATTTCAGCACAGTATTAGTAAGAAAACAAAAACAGTTTCCTGAGTGCAGGAACAAAAGTAGAGATTTGTGTTTTGTTGTATCGTTGAATGAGAAAATGTGATTTTGCTCTGGTCTGGACATGTGAAAGCCAAGCCAAGCCCAGCTGTGCCGCTCTGGGGCAGAAGCCCTTCCCAAGCTGCCTCAGCAGTGTGTTTTCACTCAGTCCTGACACACACCAAGCTGCCTGCATGCTGTCATTGGCTTGTGAAATTTTGAACCATACAGAAGACAAAGAAATACATTAACACTACATACAATATACCTTCTTAATAGCCAATAAAATACTGCAATAATGTAATAATTTTTAGAAAAAAGCAAGTAGTATTTTTAAGGCTATTGCTTGATATACATGTGAGTAAATGGCTGACAAATATGATTCCTTATTTAGTGCAAACACTGTAGATCACTGTATGATCCAGATGTGGCCAGTTTAGTTGACCGCAATCATGACAAAGTTTCAATATGTACTTCATATGTACGCTACAAGACAAGTATGGAACATGAATATCAGTAACTTGCGTTTCAGAAAAGAGTGCATGCAGCATCCAGAAGTAGAGCCTTCCCATGCTGGATCTAAAAGGCTCTTTAGAAGATAGGATTCTAAAGGCACCACAAAGTGGACCAGGCACAGAGCTCTGTTCCACACCCACCCTCTCTGCTGACACTTTCCCCCTCCAATTTCTGGCAACATCTATAGAGTCACTGGAACCAACATTACATAAAACCCACAGGACTAAACTGAAGATGAACTCCTCCTGTATTACAAGGGCAATTTTCAAAATTAAGCCTGTACAGTGACAGAAATTATAATATTAATTTATTTCAAAAGCACAGTCTATTTTCATGTTAGAAATAAAGGACAGGGAGTCCAACATGACACGACAGTGAACACGTGAAGGAGCTGGAGGTCTTTCCTAGGACCACATGACCTCATTCTCCTAATTCCTGAGTTGTGTAGTGGAATGGCCAGGCAATAGTCAGAAGGTTTATTTATGAAGCACTCTGTCTTGGTCTCCATCAGCAACACATAACCAAGCTCATCCTATAGAACAGTTCCTATCGGACGTAATCCCCTACTCAGCATCTAGTGGGCTAGCTTTCTGGTTTTTCTGGGTTGGAGAACAGGTCAGAGACAACCTCCTCATCCACCAAGTTGGAAGGTCACCCTACAGCACCCCAGTTTAGCTTATGTTTGCCCTGAAAAGTCCCCACACAGGAGGCACCCTGTTCTCACTGCTTCACAAAGCTAAGGACCCAGCCCCCACTTTCCTGGTCGGGGCTCAGACAGGCTTGTTGTCGTCTCCCTCACTGCAGTCTCCACTTCTAGGCCCCATGTCAGCAACAGCACCAAAGCAGCTTTGTAGTTCTGCCTAAACACTTACTTTACATAACGAAAGCAGGTACAGCACGTACAATAATATAGAACCAACTAAATCCGTCATCAGCATCACTTCACAGAAGGAGCCCAATTTCAATAACTTCACAACGACCCAAGCTCCTCTTAAGTTTCACTATTTTTACATGTAAGGAAAATTTTCACATTTTCAATTAATTTTGGAAAGAGCCGTTGAGAAGGAAATTTAACAACTAACTGTCATCTGTTCCACTTAGCAAAACAAGGAACACAAAATATAAAATAATACTGAAGCTTAGTTTTGTATTTTTAGCAATAAACACAGTAGAAGTGTGTTAACACGGAGCTGCTGAACACACCAGGAGTGAACACATCCCTTTAAAATTCTGAAACAGAGTTCCACACTTAGAACACATGTGACTGACCAGAGACATGTAATATTTAGGTGAGATGTGCATCTGAGGTCAACTGTGAGGTGCCAGTGCCACTGAAATCAGCTAGAATGTGATACATCATTGCGCCAGGGACCTGAAGAAAATTCCTACGGATGCAACTTTTACTCCAACACCTAACAAAAGTTGCTAAATTCTAATCTGACTACATAACACACTATTTATGCAGGCAGTAAATGCTGACACTAAACAGAGTATGTCTGCTACACTAGTCTGTTCATGTCCTATGCTCACTGATTTCGACCAAGCAAAGTCATTTACAATCGCTAAGAACATGGGCATTTAAATCCATGGATTCACTTCTTTCCACTACTCTTTTAACTCTTTTCCCAAGATGAAAGGTAGCTGTCTCTCTGCTGTTTACTTTACCTGATTGGTAATCTAAGCCACTCTCTTTAACAGTGCATTATAAAAGGCTGAACAGAGGGAGACCCATGGGTCACCGAAGAGCCTGTTTCTGTTCAGCATCATATGAGTCAAGATAATGGACATCTATCTAATCAGCTATCTCAAGACAGCTGGACTGAAATCCAAAGAATGAGCTTTAAAAATCCTGCCCCCTGGTGGCAGCTGAAGAATCAGTAGGTCTATACACATATGGCTATCAACAAGGCTAACTTTGGAAAATTAAAAAAAAAAAAAAAAAGAAGAAGACTGACATGTCATTAAATCATTAGACAGAGAATAATGATTAAAAATATTTGGCATTTTTAAAAAGCTTAAAAAATCTATACCAAAAATGTTTTTATAAAAGGTTTAATCTTCACCAGAACAAAGGTTTTTAAAATGAATTTTTATGTGTTTTAAGCTTATTTTTTAAAACTTGATTATATATTCTAATGATTCTACCTAGAAAAATGTTTTCCAAATAAAACAGCGAGCAGAAGGACAAATCACTTGAGTCTACTTATTAAATCTATATTAAAAACCACCTTCAGTGGAATTAGAACAAGTATGTTGTCAGCCCTTTGAAGCAACAAATCCTTTGTTCACAAAAAAAATGTTCACTAAGTGAGTTCCTGACCTTGCATTAAATGCCAAGCTTGAAAATAACCACTAAAAAGGAGGTTATCTGCATGTGCCTGTTTGACCTATAGGTGGCTCTATTAATCAAACTCAACATTTAACGGAGTACTGAATGAAATAATCAGGAAACAACAAGCACCCATTTGGTTTATCTTACAGATTCTCACAAAGTAAAGCAGTAGCCATATGTGTCATTCTCTCTGTGTCATTTGATAAGATGCACTGCAAGCCTCACCTCTGGTCTTAGAAATCCTAGCTTCCTCTGCTGGATGCCCATGTCTGTCATAAGTACAGCTCACAGAAAGAGATTTGTCTGAATGATGTATCAAAAGCAAATGACAATCTTTTTGTCATTCACAGCCAGGGTTCTTGTGTATACAGTTCCCTCCAGGGATTTCTGGTCCCTCGGCATCCATGTCTCCACTGTAGCCTGCCATTGCTAACAGAGCAAGTGTCACACAAAGCCACGATACCAGTGACAAGGAGAGCAGGTCGCCAAAAAAAGCCCAGCTATTTCCAAATAAACCATTCCCTCCCAGCTAGACATGAATGCACCAGAAGCTAGTGCTTGCTCCCAGAATGCACCGTGGGTCCGTGGCCCCTGCCACCCTGTCAAATGGCACTTCAAAACAGAGACACGCAAGATGCCTGCTGGCATCTTCCAATTGTGTTTACCTTACTTATTTTTATTTCAGTTCTAGGTGAAAGAACAAGAAATGACTGTCAACACAAACCTCACACTGTAACCAGGTATGACCTTGATTGCTTCAGCTTAGATTGTGACATCCTGTTGTATGCAGCATCTTAGAGGAAAATGTGAAGAATTAAAGTGTAGACTATTATCTTGTAATACCTTGAACAATGCAAGAAGCTGTTTGATTATTTTTTGGAATTCTATGTAAATCTTTTTTTTTTACTGTTAACTGAACATTACACATTTGTATTTATTATTCAAAACTACCGGATTAAATTATTTAGTCATGGATATTAATGTAGAATGCTCACATATATGTAAATCATATTACACACATTCTCAGTGTTATGGCTTAAACAAATTTCATTGTTTTCTGTGGAATTTTTCCTGAGCAGGAAGAGCATAAATAGCAAACTTGGTACAGTTAACCACCCAACACCCATTATGACAAGAAAAATTTAAGCAATTGGGTGGGATACAAATAAAATTCTTTGCAGAAAACGTTCATTATTTTAGCATTCACAAAAACATATCCTGAGTGCTGTTTCCTGAAAGACACTGGACAGGTAACTTTGGGAGCTATTATTCTCAGCATGGTGTTGGTACTGCTTTTAAACACTGGCAGTGATGCCCAGCATGTCATACTTATATCTGTAATTACCCCAATGCTACCAAATCCTAAGCCTGGTAGCCTAATTTTTTCTGAACTATGGTGAAAAGGTATGTTTTGTGAAACATGGCTCCATAGGTTCCACACTGCTGGCAATGTGTGTGCATTTATAAAAACACATCCATACCAGTTTAAAGATCATTTGAAGGCACTGGGAGAAGAGCAAAAGCAGCATTTCTCACTCGCTGTCTCTCACGTCATGGTAGCACTCTTGCCGCACTGTATTCCTCACAGTTGCTCATATCCACAGCTTCCCCCATCCCAGCTACCGGCAGCACATATACTATACATAAACCGCTTCTACAAGACATGAATTTAAACATTGCAGCACATTAACTGCTAACGCCAGCTGGCCTCTCCTGATAGGCTTCACATATCTTCCTATAGAGGGCATGCATTTAAAGGCATGTTGTGTCTTTCCAAAGGGATTAACATACATATTTTCAATCTACATCCATTATCACATTCAAAATCGTATAACTGCTCAAATGTAAATTGCTGGAAACTATTTTTATGTCTGGAGGAAGAAGAAAAAAAACAGCCCTGAAAAACAGATAAGTTTTCCTGGGCTGGGAATAATGATGAGAAGCATTGTGTTTATTTTGTTTATCAAGCAACCGCTGAAAGCAGTGGTTGGGCCCTATGCTTACGGAAGCAGATGCTTTCAGGAGTGCACACAGCTGAATTTCTGCCTACAGGTAGGCCAGAGGCTCCACACGCAGCTGACAAGTCTCAAAGGAGGAGGTGGGTGAGTGGATCAGCCACACCCTGTCTGCTGAGACAGGAGACGCAGAGTTTTTCTACGATACCCACTGGTGGGCTATACCTGCAGTTTAGCCAGACTTTGTGGAACATTCATTGCCTGCTCTGGGGTTGTGTGCTACTTATTCAGGATTCTGATGGTCCAACTTATGAGTCACAAGAGCACACCTGCACCCATGTGTTAAGTGCTGACAAATAAAAGCCCTGTGACCATTTACACAACAAAGAGGTGTGCCTCGCGAGGCAACCGGACTCTCCACCATCTTTCCACTTGCTTACTTAAGGGAGAAAAATACTTTACTTTCCCCTACACTGGTATTCATATCCAGTCTATTTTCACAAAGTATTCCAGCATAAATTCATAAAATTGTTTTTCCCCTCCACCCATTCCCATCACATAGTGTATGCCATATTTATTTCCATAGAAAGGTGCAGCAGCTTTAGAATATTGAACTCAATAATGATTTTCACTCCAAAAACCAAACCACTGGCTTTAAAGGCTACATCATCAAAGCCCCCCTTTTTGTTTTCCAAGGATAAATTTTCCAGCAAAGTAAGGATATTTGCACAAACTAGTTGCTTTCAAAGCCTGCTTTGGTACTTGAGTACTAAAGTTAAGGCAAGGCTTAATAAAGGCTTTGAGAATGCACCAGGGTATCGGGGGCGAACAATATGACAATGATTTATGCATATTAATAACCCCTGGCCCGGGCGGTGGCACACTGAGCTCCTCACTTCCTCAGAATCTTAATGTCTCTAGCTCTGCTGGGATTATTACACATGGAAATTTCTGAGATTCCTGCCTATTAATCTCTGTCTGTCCTCCTGTTCAGTAACATAATGACTAATTAAACATCAAAGGGTCCATGCAGGGGATCTGCTCTAGCAGTTTAGGCATCTTCTCCTCCTTTCCCATCCACCCAAGGGAGGTGTCAAGGAGTCCGTGCTGTGACAAGGCAGATCCCACAAATCACATTTCTGAAACACACACATACATGTACACGCCCCAGAAAACAATGACAGAAGGGGGACAAAAAGTCTGTGCGTGATAGGTGTGTATGTGTGAAACAGACAGATTAACAGAGGCTATGTTTCTATGCATTGACATACCACGTAGTATCTCCAGAGGCACAGACAAACACTGTTAAGGTGGGCTGACACCAGAGATGGCAGCCCCCTTTGTGTGTGTGGGGTTGACATCGACCTGAGATTGGAACACAGAATAAGATGATTTACTCACAGATGATGGCAGCCCAGGGGGAACCTTGCGTATCTTTTTTGTCTGCAAAGGATCTGCAAAGAAATGAAGTGAAATTCAGTCAATACAAAATGGCTATACATGAAGACTGACAGTTCTTGAAATGCTTTGTATTTAACTGGTTGTACATACATGTTCCACAGAGTGGCACTGTGAAAACCGATATTAAATATCGAGGTGTACTCTGCATTTGCTTAGCTGAAGTACAATTCTTAACAAACATGCTTTTGAAACCATGATTAAACACAGCAAAGTGCTCATTAATTTTAAACTAAACGTAAACCCAGTTCTTCCTGAAGTCAGAAGGCAAAAATAACCATTTGCATTTTTATTAAAATATCATTTTAAAGTTTGCTAAATTTTGTAGATAAGACCAATTACATAAATAACGTAAAGTATGTGTAAATACAATCTGATGAAATGGCATTGTTTTTGATTTGCAGATGCCAATTTTAGTTAAAATGTCTTGCATTTCAAGTAAAGAAAGATGTCCTCTAAATCTATGTGGAGAAACTAGGCTGTTCAAAACTGGCAGACCGAGTGGGGTTGATTCCTGAAGAGGCCGTCGCCTTGGATTTGTGCCAGAGAAGGAGAAGAAGGGAGGGGCTGTCTTCCCTGCTGTGGCAACAGGGGTGGGGCCAGTCAGCCCAATATCTGTGCGAAGACCAGACTGGAAGATACAGTAGAACAGAACATTAGACCATACAAAATACATTACTACAGTATATGTTGCACAGTACAGCCCCCCACACAAATAATTATATCCATCATATTGAGTAATTTCACAAGCATGACTAATGGAGGCACTTGGATATCAACTGGCCTTCATGTCATTTCTTGTTTTTTTCCAAGGCCTTCCAGAGCCATTTTAAACAGATAAATAATGCATCCCTCCATCTCTGATCCTGTGTGTTTCATTTTGCTACTTCCCGTTAAAACATTTTCACTCAAGGCAATTTTTAATATTATAAACCATGTACTATAAAGCAGAAAATGGATGTGCTTAATCACAAGGCATCATCAGATGTGTTTTTTAACGGAACAGTACTAGGACAGAAATGCAATCAAAGTGCTTTAGAGCTTGGCTGGCAAACTATGAATAAATTTATGCCTGATGATTAATATATTGCTGCATCAAAAGTTATTCACTCTGTTTATGCACATCACTTCTCAAACTAGGATTGTGAGATTTATAATTATAAGAAGCAACATATCGTTTCTACAAGCATTTCTGTTTAATAGAAAGGAAACCACCACTATATTCAAGATATGGAATTTTTCCATCAGTCTCTAATTTATTAAATCATAGATCTAACACATTTTTTTAATTCAGTTACTTGATACTTTTATTTTCTAGAAACTATATGTCATTGATTGAATGTCTTTTCCAATTTTTTTCATAAGAAACTATTTTACAGTCTAGATGAGAAAACTTTCTCAGCCAAACAAATTCACTCTTACACCATATTTTCAGTATATTTACAACTGGACACTGCAGCTGCCAGTCTGCACACATTGCAGAAATATGGCAGAAAACCAATTTTATCACACTGACTTTATATGAGCAGGATTTACACCACAGCTATCATGAAAGGTAATATAATTTTATTTATATTATTTAGTAACCACAATGTAACAGTAGGAGACATGTAAATACAGGATACAGACTGACAGCAGAATGATTTTTAAATTCATACACAGCGTGCATATATATACCTGTTGCAATCAGTTAGTTCTAACATCGGCTGCTATGTGATGCTGCTCTGTTGAAAACGCTCATCGTTTGAATTGCAGCAGTCAATCTTAGAATTTACAGCTTGTAACATGTAAATACATGTGTATACTTTCTGATCTGCAGGGCCACAGCTGAGCTGGGACACTGCTGACCTCCTTCAAGAAAAGAGCTGTACAATGACCATACTACTGTACAATGACTTACTGATTTTTCTCCATGGAAGCTGTGGTAGACCTGCAAGATTACCAACACCTGCAGACCACAGAATTACAACTATGCCTCTGCTCACAAGTGTCTCATAAGAAAGATGGAAGAGAGATTCAGACAAGGTGGGGTAGCACAAGGGCAAGCAAGGTGAGAAGCAACTCATGGTTTATTAAACCGTCTGACCTGCAGGCTACCAGCATGGCCAAAGCACACAGATACTTAGCTGAACAATGAGTCTGCTACATAACCAATTGGAGTGTACCATCCACTACACTGCTGGACTTCCATTTTCACAAGAATATCCAATTACCAGAGAAGCACTCAATGAGGAAAGCCAGTCCTGGACAATGTCTGACAGCAGTGGATTAACATACTAATCTAGGTATACCGACAGGGGACAGGGGAAAAGGAGAAAAAAAAAAAAAAAAAAACTTAAGTGGTTCAGCTCATGGTGTTAGAACAACCTAAAGCTAATGAAAGCTAATGGACCTATGACCCACATCCACTGAACTAGTCAGCCGTTAGCAAACTGGGTTAACAGGCCAATTAAGACTCCATCTTAATTAGTGTAATCATCTGCTTGACCGACTCTCCTAAACGTGACCCACAACTTGGGCAGAAGAACAAGAAAGGATTAGTAGTTCTGGACTTCACACCCACAGATATAAAATTAACTCAACAGGGACGAACTGTCCACAGCTGGACTTTAGAACTAGGCTACTGACATCTAACAAACACCAGACAGGACACAGTGCATGCTGCACTAAATATCTGCAGGCCAGCTGGCTCCAAAAGTGACATATTTAACATACACAAATGGGGTAAAATATGGGAAGGACCCACCCCACAAATAACAATTCTCAACCAGTAGGAGCCAAAGTGAACTTAGTGGACAACTAAAATAACTGTAATACACAACAATTAGTAGTTGCATTAACAGATTTGTTACCATTTGACACCAAACAGATCAGTTTGGTGTTACTTTTCTCATCAAGGCAAGAAAACAAACATGTTGTCTAGAGGTGCCAAAACATAACATACTCTCTCTGTATCAACAAAAACACACAAGAAGCATATATTATTAGTCATACATTTTTTACTTGTGCATTGCTCATTGTCTGATCCTATTAAATGCAAAGAATTAGTCTGCCTATGTATATAAAAATCAATGTAGATTAACACATGAACAAGGACTAAAATACATCTAAGATGTTGTGCTTGGCTGGGAGAACATGAACAAATGTTCTATGGAATTATTTTTTCATTCCTTCTAGTGCCCTTTTCAAGGCCATGTAATCAGTATCAAACAAAGCAAACTGGTGATAATACATAGCATAAGTTTTTGAGCTGGTAATAAACACCTCAAAGCACAAGTCTATATAGTATAAATATGAATGTTCTAGTGGAAAAAAATTAAAAGTAGCAGGTCCACTTTAAATCACGCATACAAACCAAAAATCACCAAACAGCTGTTTTATACACTTAATGACTTCCAAATTATTTTATCTCCTGTGAACTAAAATACATATTGAAAAATAATATTGCAACCTAAAAGCAATTTCAAAACCAACAATATAAGCTCTGCATGCAGACAGACAAAATTAAGTTTGTTATTTTTTTTTAAGTTCCTGACTTACATCCACCACCTACAGGAATCCTGTCAAACTAGAAGTGCAAATAATGTCAAACTGCTAACTAATTAAAATGATCAAATGCAATGGGATAATTGTAAACAATCTACTGAACTGCATATTGAGATTGAGACTGTAAGTGGAAACAGTTAGGACCAACTTACAAAAACTGGGTAAATGTGTGCGAATACAAAAAATATTTACCACAGCATCAAGTTAAACTGGCTATATGACTAAAAATATTATTAGCTATACTGGGCCACAACTAAAATTAAAAACCAATATTCATGTTAATGTCACCCAATAGCAAATTTTATGAGTTTGAGACAGGTCATTCTAATTTAGATATATTCTACATCCTAATTTAGCTACATTAGTATGAAGCCTATCAACTTGTGTGAAAATCAGACAGAAGCATCACTGCACTGTCTGACAAACAAACACAGAAGGGTTTGGAGTGACAAGCTGTCAGAGAAACCACTATACAGACACTGACAGGCTACAACCAAGCAACTCACCCTGCTTTTACTTGGGGTCATCAACTCCTTGTAGCAAAGGTAAATAAAAGTCATTAGCAATCACCAGCTATCAGTATCCACTGCTTTTTCAATGCCTTCTAAAATCTCACAGTAAAGTGAAAAGGGGGGATGAGAAGTACCAATTATGAGTCTAATCTTCAAAAAAGACATTTCACATTCCGACAAGCTGGGTCAGAATTATTACTGTTGATTAGAAATTTTAAATCAAGAGAATCCTATTTAAAGCTCAAGCATAGCAGGACAACAGTTACATGAAACTTAAACCTTAATCTTTGATTCATAAAAAAGGTGGAAAAGCTTTACTGAAATGAGAAACTTTAATGCTACTCCCACCATGTATCTATTACAGAAAACACCTTCACCAGCTGCAAGTCACACCAAACTGCAACAAAGTGCCTTGTATGATAAAGCAGAAAATTGTATCAGATTCTAATACTGAATACAAGTGACATTACCACGAAGGCCTCGCAAATCACAAGCTTTCACTACAAACCCCTGACTGAATGACCATCTTCCACAACAAGAAGATAACAGCAGTAATCTGTCAAATATTTCATGTCACAGAAGTTAGATAAGTGTGTCTCAGCAAGAGCACAAACAGTCATTGCAGAATCAGCCTCTGATCCAGACGACTCCTGTCTCCACACCTCTGAACCCGTTGTTTCTGACAACAATGGGGAATAACCACTTCAAACTGGATGTTCAAGCCTGATATACAAAGTTCTCCACTCCCTCAACACATCTGATATGGTCAAGCATAGGTCCCTGACACACGTGCACACCCAGACCCTGCCGCCTTGTAAACATTTCCATATATTATAAACAATCAGGGAAATAAATAAATAAATACCATGAACCAGAAGTCAACTGTATTAGAGTAAATAAAGGTTGATTTTTTTTTTCCTGTATAAAAATACAGTATAATATATATTTCCAAAGATACTATACAGCACAGTGTTTGCCTTTATCATTAAAGTGAATTTTACAAATGTTTTTCAAGAGCATGAACTGTCCAGGAAACTTTGTGCAGCTGATGGTGTACTGTACAACACCAGTCAAAAGTATCCCTGCCTGAAATTACTTTTTTTCCTTCAGGCATTTGGTTTCAGCAGGAAATCAGCCAACATGCCTTCATAGCTCTTCTGTAGTACTTTCCAGAGTTGTAGGATACTTGTGAGTTGCTTTTCTTGACTCTTCTGTCCAGTTCAAGTATTGCCCAGATTACCCAGGTACATTCAAACTTTTGATTAGTACTGCAAGTCTGTCTGTAGATAGAGTGAGTCCTGGCCTACTGAGCCTGGTCTTTGGGCATGAACACAAGGGAGGTAGGGCTGCCACTAGCAGCGGTGGGCCACAGCTTGCTGGAAAACTCCACAAACCTAACTTAATAAGACCTGTCTCCCTGCATGCTCAAATGATAGAATAACACTGCTAAACCAGTCACCTCACCTTAACATGATGACAGGGCTGTAACGGATGGCTCGTTCTGCAAAATAATCTGAGGCAATTGTGTTGCTGCAAACTGTGATAGATTGCTTGTGTGGTGTCTTGCCATTTTTTTGTGTCAATGTCTTTTTTTCTTTTTTATTAAGTTAGTTGGGTGGATCATAAAAATTTCCAACACAGGTGAAGATTATGAAGCTAGTACAAAGCATTCTTTAGCTCATTAGAAGATAAACAAGGTCTGATAATCTTTGCACCTGAGACAGATTTGCAAGGCTGCTACAGTACAACTGTAGCTGAAAATTCAAAACACAATTAAGGAGATGGCAGTGACAACCAGCAGGCTTATACAATATTAATATAATGCTTCTGTGGTCTGCATTCCTCCTCCATTCCCTCTGAAGCAAAAGAACATTTTCTGATCTTCCTGTTTTTCTTCTGCAACTAAACAAACTGAGTCTTTGCCAGACTCCGATCTCAGCAGCTGTAAGATTACAGATTCGCCTGCCCCCAACAAAATGTCTGCAATGGATTCCACGTTCTGAAGCAGTTTCAAGTTTTATAACTAAAAAGACGGCATCTTTTTAAAGTGTTTCTAAATATGTTTATGTTCTCACCCAGTTTTTATCTGCATTAGGTTTTACTCCCTGCAAGAACTTAAAAGTTATGACATGCTGGCAAGACACAAAGCAATGATGATTAGTGCAGGCTGAAATCATTGCCTAGGTTCATAGTCTAGAAAAATCTAGTGAAAGCCACGTATACCACTAAGAAAAATTAAGGGTAAGCCTCTAGAAAAAAGGAGAGGAGGTCATTAAAACCTTCCACATAATATTAGAGAAACCAAGATTGTAACATGGATGAAACGTTATAAATAATGATATAAAAAGTTAAATTCGGGTTTGAAACATCTCTGTACACATATAATTGTGTCAAAGCCTGTCCCATCATAAAATTTGCTGGCATATTGTTAAACCTAAAATCACATGAGACAAATTGTGCTATTACACTCATGAACGTAAACGTGTATTTTGGAGAAGAGACTGCTAATCAGTACAGAAGGAACGTTACTCACCGGGCATGCCGAGATGCTAGGCTCCCGACCATACGCTGAGAAGGGAGCACGCTCTGTTTTACCTGCACAGACACATAAAGAGGAGCAAATTCAGACTGGTACCAACATAATAAATTCTATCCCAGACAAATTCCCACAGACTTATATTTCCATGAGCATTATTAACATGATTCTGATAATACTTAATTCACCCGTTTACTCTGCGTGGTAGGATCTTGTCATATGCAGCATTTTGTGTTGAATAAGAATTCAGAATAAAAAACATGCACATTAAAGTACATTTGACAGAAATCCAGCAAAATATCATCTTTTTATATAGACACCAAAAAGGTGCTATAGGATTGCAGTTTCTTTCCTGTGTATGGAAACGCATTTAATCTATGTTTTCTTGAAACCATGCACTAACAGAGTATCAATCTTGTTAACAAAGGCCTCTAATGCACTGTGCAATGGTTCATTGCTCCCTATCGTCACAAAGATCTATGGAGTGGCCTTATCGCTGAGATATTGATTGTTCTAACAGATCCCACTGGCAGACTCCAGGCGGAAGGGTTCCATCAATGTCAGGCATCCCATGTGTGTTCCTCTGGAGTAGAGCCTCCAAAAATTATCTAAAAACTCACACAAGTTATGAATCATGCTCTTCATGTTATCTAAACTCAGCAGTTCTAACCCTATGTAAAAAATGTGAATTGTACATAAAATGATAAACAACTTCAACAACATCATACATTATTCTTGTCAGATTTTCAAACATTTCTGGAGCAAATGGAGCATTGAAACTAAATTCTGTTTACTCTGGGGAAAGGTAAATATTTTACTAAGTAAAAACTTGCATAACACAGACTTTGTTTCACCCCTTCTGATCACATTTTGTTTAAAAGAAAATAGAAAATTATGATTTATTGTGAGACATACATACAGATGTTTCTGCATGTTTGTGAATTTGCAGAATTTCTATAGAAAATGTCTAAAAAAATTAACAGGTAAAAACATTTGTTATGGTGACTCAAAAGTACACAATGAGTTAGAAAAATCACAACTGTTTTAACTGATAATGGTTTTATTTACACAATCCACAGAACTTAGTATGATTTTTCATCTGCTTCTCCTGTTTACCCACCCTCTCCCCTGCTGCAGTGGGATGAGATGCTGCCTAATACAAATAAGAAGGTTAGCGAAAAAAACCTTTTTTTGTTTTTTAATCCATCCTGAGCAGCTCTTCAACACCATGCCATCCTGAATTCGTATCAGCTCCATTCATGCTTTTCCCTCCAAAGGAGCGCTGCTGTCAGCCCATGAAATATTCATCCACCGCATGTTTTGTCAGAGGCTAACACACTGATGCTTTGCCTCTGTATGGCCCAATGGTGAATAATTCATTGTAGGGTTTTTTGTTTCTTGCTGTTTGATTTAAGGCCAGGACTGCTTGTATACCCCACCCCATCATTCTCCAGGTAGTCTCCAGTTTTGGGCCAAACACCTGATGACATGCCGAAATTATCAGCACAAACTACAGTATGCATGGAAGTTCAGGTCATTACTCTTTGACTTCCAAAGAATCAAACTGTAAATAGGTAATTAACTGCTTGGTATGCTGGCAAGCATGAATACATACCTGTTACAAAAAAGTACAAAATACCACGAGATGAGATGATCGCTATGCTAAAGATCAGTATTTACAAGGCCTCTTCAAATGAACACTGGAAAAACAATGTGTTGCTGTAATTATGCAAATGTATTCAGAAATTAGATCTAAATGTGTACAGTCCCTTAATTTCTAAGTTTAATGTATAAAAACTTGCTATAATGAAGTGTCATTTAGTGTTGCCATGCCGATTTGTGATTTGGGGGGGTGGATCGCCAAATATTAAACAATAATCCACCTCAAGTTACTAAACCATAATTAACATAAGAGACTTATACACCCAAACATTTACGGTATCTTCCAGAATACAAGTCACGGTTTTTTCTTACCTCACAGGCTGGTGTGACGTATACATTTTAAAAAATCTTCATAAAATCTATTGTATTGTATAACATGCTGCCAATACTGGTAGTTTTTCTTAGTTGATTACAAAGAGTTACTACTGGCCTAAAATGATACCAACAAAAAGCCAGGAAAGCCACGCTGCTGAGATACAGTTGTGCGTTTTATAGGTGGTAGCAATTGTGCAGTGGAAAATGAATTTGGCGTGAGTGAGAAAATTGAGACTGGCACAAAGGATAACAATCTTTACATCAGAAAAAAACAAAGAAAGAAAACCAATACTGAAGACGAATATTGATGGTTTCAGCAGTACTGGTGACGACTTGGACTAGTGAGCTCATAAATTGACATTTGATAGTGCATACTTTACACTGATTAAATTTATAGGCGTGGGATTGCCCTTTATGTCTGCTAGTAATTTCAATGCCTTTATGTTACTGTTTTTTCAACCACTGACATGCCAGTAGTATTTTATTTTTAATTAAAAATGAAGAAAGTGTCCAATGCAAGATCAATTTTTAAAATTGGCCTACAGGGACCAGTTATGAATATGAAGGCATAAGAATGAATATGAATTGGTCGTATTGTGATGCTCAATGCGTGCTACTCTGTCAGACATCACATGTAGAAATAAAGTTTGTGTTCTCCTTTCCTCATTACTGCATTTATTGTAAATGGTTGAGACAGGTTGTAAAAACCCTTAAACAATTTCCATTAAACCTAACGGAATTTGTGTTCAATTGACAAATTTACAATTTTTAGCAAAGCATGAAATTCATAAAATGACAGACTGCTGTATTCTAAAATTCCACTGGATTATTCTTAAAATTCAAAACTACTACGTACTTCCTCTCACCTGTTACAATACAGAAACTTTAGGAAAGTTAAAAATCAGCACCATGAGACAGTCCTAGAACTGCAGTTGCATTATGTTTAGGTGTCATTGGCAGGCATTTCTGCCAGGCAAGCATGCTGTGAGTCAGGTGCCACTAGGCGCAGCTGCAAAGCCACTGCCCCCCACCCGTGACACCAATCCCCCTCTCCAGCCACACTGTCCCTGCTGCATGCCAAATGAGTCATTCAGTTAAGAGCAATGTAGCAGTGGAATAAGGATGCAAGCTGCAGAGTGGAGAGACATAAACCTCAGGATGCAGTGTAGAGGTCAGTGACTAAAAGGAGTGTCTTCAGTACCACAAACTACTCCTTTCCTTCATCCTTCCATTTGACTTGCCCCACAAATTTAGGTTAAAAAGTATGGAATCCAGTAGCCCCTAATGAACATGACTGTAGGTCAAAAGGCCTGTTCACTAGAATAAACCCCTATAACATACAGCATGGAGTGCATGTAAGGGTGCAAAAGTCACATTTATAAACACTGTACGAGTATGCAAAGAACTGGCCATGCACATGGACACGCACGCATGCGTGCACACACAAGCAACCTCGGGAGGGGGAGGAGGGGTGAGACACAATTCGTTTTGCATGTGGATGAACATACGTTGGAGACTTCACAAGACACTGGTCCTCACCAGGAAACAAAACATACAACTCCACAACAAACAACAAACAAAACTATTTAACATTCAGCTCAGAAGGCATCAACGGAAAGTGGGAAAATAAAAGTAAATACAGTGACAAGCAGAATGACTTGGATTAAGGAGAGGAACCGATAAAGGATATATATATTCTAATAAGGGGAGGCATATTGACACCTTAAAATAATGTATTTTTATTTCTCAAAAAGCACAAAATCATCCATGGCAGGCAGATTCGCTAAATATTCCTAACTGTTTCTTAACTTGTCTCACCAAAGAAATCACAAAACTCACTGATTTCTGCTTTCATCTGTTTTGCCATATAAGTTTTTTTAAATGTCAATGAAACATTAAGAAAAATATTGAGAAACCTGGTCAATACCCTCATACCCATAGCAACAAGTCAACAGTTTACTTTCAGTATTTAAAATACACTATTACATGACAGCTCCAAAAACTGGTATTAATGCTACCTGTTGTCTAAAGTCTCACTTTTTATGAAATGCTAAGCAATGACAATACAAACAGGTGAAAGCTCAGTTAACAGCCATGTATATTCACCTGATTAATATTTACTGCAGTGTGAATCTCAGAATTGGTAGTAGCTGCTCTATTTATTTTTCCAGGCATGCCCATAAATTACCTATGGTCTAAGGAAATGCATAGAGGATATATTCATTGTGGAAATAAGTCATACATCATTCACTCAAGAGCACTATGTACATATGTTCCCTGGCCCACACAGTGCCAGTAGATGCTTCTCACAGTTTTTAGCGGTCTGTGAAAACTGAAAAGGTATTTTTGCCTATCAGCTCAGATTTTGTTCTTGTTTCTTAACGTTGATTGCACATGATGCCCATCCTCAATCTCACCTTTACCAGGCTTGAACAAGACAGCCATGTGTTGCAAACCGACAAGTTTCCATTTGTACAGATGACCAGTTAGGATTCCCCTTCTTCCCTCTAACTGATTAAGGAGCTCATCGTAAGTAATTGTATGACAGCCCTGGTTGCTGACAATGCTAACGCTGCGATGAAGACTCATAACTTTTTAATGTTTCTTTCAGAAATAATGTGTATATCTATACATGAGATTGCATAACTGTTCATACTCTTCTTTCCACAAGTTGAAACTCAATCTTTTCAATGTCTGAGTTCCTTTAATAACCCACGTTTAGACAGCCAGAACAAGACACAAGCCATTAAACTGTAATTGTCTCTTATGATCCACTGAAGTCTGAAATGAGCCTATCCATCAAAGCCAACTAACCTGCTGCAAGAAAATCATTACAAAAAACAAGAGACCAATTTCAAATGAGCTGCTCCATGTCTTGTTTATTACCGTCTAATGCAGGCCTACATTATCAGAGCATTGAATTCTGAAGAGCTTTAATAACATTACCGCTGTCCACATTCGCAGCAGGTGCAGCCAGGATAAATGGAGCAATATTCTCCAACTGCTCCATTATGCCATTCCTGTCTCTGACAGTTTTGGTTTGTTTTTCCATTTTTAATGAACAGCCAAAATTTCAGTCTGAACGGAAAGCTTGAAAATGGCTTCATGGCTCTCTCAGGCAGGAACACACTGGAGCTGACATGGTGGACCATTTAGAATAATGTTGGCAGCTACTGCAAACCTCTGACACACAGTAACAATCACTGCAAATAATCCAGGTTAATTATAGCCACTACAGAGATTGATCTGGAAGATTTTTGCAAGGAGAGCCATGCTGAGTAATGGAGTCCCTTCAGCTAGTTATTACCAATAACCTTGTAAAATATCTTTCAAGGTAGGTGTAACACAGCATTGTCATGATACTATTTTATTAGAGACTTGGTGATCTAAGTTCCTCCTGAGACCAATTCAATGCACAGGACATAAAAACAACCAATTAGTACACGTGTTCTACAGACTAACAGCAGTGCATGCCTTGGATATCTGCTCTTTGCTGAAAATCTCCCCTTTTCAGAAATATCTCCCACCCATCCCTGAAAAGGTGTCCAAGAAAACCTGCACATACAAACAAAAAGAAAAAAATAAAATATAGAGTTGCATTCATACGAACATCTCCTAAAAAACCCTTTTGGTCTCAATTCACTTAAACCCAGCTTGGGCTTGTGTTGGCAAACCCCAAGATCTGCAACAGTGGTGCAATCCATTATCCCTGTCAAGTTAATGTTCCATGTTGGCCATATGGCAGGGCTACACTCGCAACAAAGGAAATTCCTTTAACTTGTTATAATCAGCAGTTTCAGCTGTCCAAAAAACTGACATAAACAGCTTTATTGTGTTTGGTGCATTTTCTGTTGATATCCATAGCAAAAACAGGAAAGCAGACAGGAAAGGGGGTGGGGGCAGGGGGAGGAGCACTGCTTTGGCTATTCTGACAGGACAAGACCAACACAAGACACAAATTGATGCAGTCCCATAGGAGCTTATCCCCACACAGACATCATGACGCTACTCATCACACTGAGCGGCACTGTTGTATCTAACTCCTGCCCCTATGTGGCATCACATTCTGCCATCTCTCCTCCCCTGAGTAATTACCACAGGTGTGCTTAGTTGTGGCTGCTGATGTTCCAACAGGTCATCTACACTCAGAGTAAACAATAGCTGGCTTAGAGAAAGTACAAACACTTATCCAGTCACTTCTGATACACCCAATCTAACAGTCATTTTCCACTGCTCATATCCACAGAGACCAGCAGCGCTTTACTGGGTTGCATCAGGACAAGAGCTCTGCACCACACCCAAAATGCTCTATACTCACACAGAATCCCGCATCTCTTTCAGTTAATTATAGCCTTGTCAGCAATATGATTACTTGAATACCTCATGCAAATGTTAATGAGCTCTTATTTGCATATTTATTTTTTCCTTTGTTGAAATGTCATTGATTATTACATTCTACAATGATGAATGCTGCTGCTGATATGCTCTGATATGTAATTAGTCATCAGGTGGAACAAATAGATCAATTACATAGAAAGACTAGGATTAACTGAAATCAAACAAAGAAGGACATAAAGAAAGGAAGAAAGGAGAAAAAGCATAGTCTTTTAAAGGTGAGTCACAGACTTAAAAAAAAGGTAAAACGTAAGCACTACAGTGGCCCCCACTCTCTCTCTCCAGTGGAGACTCTTGGAAATAAAACACCAGTGTTGTATCAGGTTTCCAGTAACAACAGTGATTCTAAATATTGTCTAGGATCAAAGACGACCTTTGGTATAATGCACATAATTCAGGGTTGTTTTAAAACTGAGTACAACTGTCCGCTCACATGCCTCAAAGGCCAGCAGATTTTGTCTTCATGTCTCCTTGCACCCAATCAGGGTTTAAAAAATAGATTAAACAAACAAACAAACAAACACACACACACAAACACATATTTATGTATGTATGTATTTATTTATTTGCCTTTGTGGACTAATCAGGCATCATGCTCTAGTATATTCTATTTCCACTGGTGTTTAAAGAAAGAAAAATGGAGAGTAGGCGGTGTTTTCGTTTGGCCTTTGCTGTTTCTGAGTTTAAGTATCCTCCAGCCAGTACTTGCTATTCACAGATTAAAAAAAAAAAGAAAAAAAAAACGCATTACTGCAGACCAGATGGGAACATTCCACATGACCAAACCAATCAATCACCTTGGTGGGACGCAGGTGCGACACAGCCGTGCGGCAGCGCACCATTTCACAGTCTATCGGGCACAAACACATGGCCACCAATCAATGGACCCCCCCAAGGACCTGTGGGACAGGGCAGGCTCTCTGGAGCCCAACTGGCTAACGGCTGATGACTTCATAATCACACATCCTGGACCTCACCATAGGACACTGACCAGCCGTCTAATCGTTAATGTGTGAACACTAAATATGTTGTGGAGGTAGTGACAGCAAGGCAGTCACACACAGGCTTTACTCATATGTGGTAACAAAACTGCAACCGTGATCCTACTGAATGGAAACAACTAGAGGACAAGGACAAAAATGAAAACAGAAAATGCACTTAAGAGCCTCGGAGAAGTACAAAAGCTTGCCTTGATATCTCCGGAAGGATATTTTAGTCAGCCAAAGGCATCAATGACAGCACTATTCATTATGCCATATCAAAAATCATGTGCTCAACCGGTATCCGCAGCATGGCAGTGGTTCAACAGCAAGACATCAGAGTGCCAGGATAAAGGACAAGGAAGGATGAGAAAAGATCAGGATTTTTGGTCTTCCCCTATGTCACAAAACGTCATGGGTATATTTTCTTAACCAGAAATCCCAGACAACTACATGGACATGTAGGGAAAAAAAGAAATATAGTAGCAGAATATTAAACAGCATGGTCAAAATGTAAAAAAGCTAATACAAAAATAAAGTCAATAACAAGTATAAGTGAAGCTGGTTATCATGCAATGACACTTTCACAGCTTGTGGAATAATCAATATGGGAGCGATGGTGGAGCATTAGGAAAAAGAACATATTCTATGCTCATTATGCATTTAACCTCTCTACCCCACCCCCCATGCAGCCAACTAAGTCCCCAGCAGGGACTGTGGGTGTTGAGTTAGCTGCACGAGATACTCCCTGCATAGTAGGCTGCTGAGTGACAGGAGCCTGTCCCCGCCTACAGCCACTGCAGGGCTTCCAATTATGGCATATTTAATACCAGGTAATTTATGGCAGAATGTCTTCTATTCCCCCCATCCTTCCCCTCAATCATCATGCAACAAAACAAATTCAGCTCCCCAAAATGGTGTAAACAAACAGACGCCATAGGAAAATAAGAGCTGGAAGAAAACGAAAAACAGGCAAAGAAGAGGGGGTGATGTTTGTAACAGAGGAAATATGCCATTCAGCTGAGCATGGAGGAGGGGGTACAGGAACACATGTGACCATAAAAAGGAAATTAGACAAAACAAAAAAAGAAAAAACTAAGATAAATGTATGTAAACAAAAATCACAAAAACATAATGCTTACATTCAATTAAATGGCACTGCCTCAGGCTTAGTTGGGTAGTAATAAATAACAGAATGCACATCTAATAAAGATTTGATATGAATGAACAATACTAAGTAGAGGAATTAAGAGGTACTCAAGGGAGACATGCTAAACCCTGCAGGCTGTGTTATATTACACAAAGTGTAGCTCCTGTGGATTCCATCTGCATGACTACAGAAAAAACATATTACAATGTTTACATGTTGCTTCTGGGGCAACCGTTAGGAATACAAAAAGGCAATTATTTTGATTCATTGGCTGCACTCTTTCCATTTTATGAATCAGAGTAAAGCATTTATAGCAGCACATCAGCCACCATGTGTACGCCTTTCATCAGGTGTGTGGAGCCGGTAAGACTAAGAGGCCAGCTCCACAGCATTGGAAGAAACACCTGCAAGACTCTCCAATGGGGATCCCCTGAGTATTAGTGCTTCAACAGACACGTGGGAATCTTGAGCTCCGACATCATTCCCACTGTGTTCTGGCCAGTTAGCAGCACAGGCACATGGTCACAGCTCTTGGATAACACCCACATCTACTGCATGGCATCCACAAAGGGGCAATTCAAAATACTCCTTATCGCACACCTCTATCCTGAGTTTATATACTATGCTACTTGCATTTTAATTCAGAGAACCTTGATCAAAAGTATAGCAGCAGGAAAATGGATTCAAAACTGTGATCTTCCAACAACAAGGTGATAGCTCTAACCACTATGCTACCTGCTGCCCAATTAAACAAACCTTATCAACTGCATAGACTGGTTAATGGTCAAAGAGACGGACAGTGAAGGTGAAAGGTATGGACCTTGCCAGTAGGGTTATACAGGGTCAAGTAAAGACACAACCTCCTATCTTGAAAAAAATCCTTCAGTCATTGGGAGGTAACTTGTTTAGTCAAGCTTCTTGAAAAAGCCTTCAGGACAAAGCATCAACAAGTTACATGACAAACTCCAAAGGTCCCAAGCCCAGAAGGCTTAAAGTCTCTCACAGCAGGAAAGGGCTATAGCTTGGCTCCTAACCAGAAGGACACTCTCTGGCAGGTGTCCCATGCGGTAGGAGTTACAGCTGGCTGCCTCAGAGGTCAACAACAAGCAAAGATGATTCATTTGTTCCATCAGTACCATTCCTTCCTAATGAATCACAGCTCTTTCATTTAGAACTATAACAAAGGCGAACATCTTTATTGGCATCAGCTGCCAGTAAGTGCCAGGCTCTCTTCTGCTACACAGCAAAAAAATCACTAACCTGAGTTTGTACTCCCAGCTAACAACACTGTGTACCTTTTGTTTTTATCTGTCTCTCAAAAATACTGTTAATGGTTACATTTTATGTTGTAATTATAAAAAACAACACCTCCACTACTCCAAAAATCATTCCTTCGCATCATTAAATATAGTCGCACATCCTGTTATGAAAAGCCTTTTCTGTTTCAAATGAGGCACAGATACAAGTGGGTAGGAAGGCTGCTGTTACAGTACTGCTTTAAATTAAAATAGCATGTATTTTTTGCTGTGGATACAGATTAGACAAAGACAAAGAGAAAAGAAAATGTGGAACACAGCAAGAAAAAGCATTATTTAGCCTTCAGGCAGATATTTTCTGGAAATTCTGCGATCTTAAGTGAAGAACTAATAAAAATGTTTTCCTTTACCATGATTCTTGGTGCTCCACAAGTGTGTGAAGATACCCAAGCTTAGTATAACTCCATATTCCAGAATTACTACTCTCAGCTGCAGGAATGCCCAAGCAAGCCCATCCCATTGAGAGTTGTGATGTCATCATACCCTGGACCAACCCCAGTAAGCTCTGTCCCTGTTATTTGGACAGTCTAACAGTACTAAGGGAACAAATTGGAACTGAACGGACATGAGATGGATATGCTCCTTAAATCCCTTTTCTACCCTCTGCACCCTACCAAGAGCCATGATTAGATAAGGACCCACTTGAGTCCTGCAGTATGACAGGCAGCAAGGGGAGAGTGTCAACCTGTCACTGCACCTGCAGAACCTGGGCCACTCCAGTCAACCATCTCTGTTTTTAGCAGTTGTGCCCCAGCTGTACCAGCATCACGAGACCAGCTATACAGCTCCTACCTTTAAATTTAACAATTCAACATTGCCAGCATTTCACAGGCCAACATTCTCTACAAGTATGGAACATGAACATCTTACCACACAAACAAAAACCCTAACAATCAGCTCCTCAAATGGAACAGAACTCACCACATGGGTGATATTCTCCATTTGCTGTCAATCAGGTTGATACATTGCACAAAAAAGCTATTTCTCATTGTGTGCATTTTATGTACAAAAGCAAGTATTTTTTAAGTCATTGTTTGATGAAAACAATACATTTTATCAATGTCATTAGGAGCAGTTAGTACAGGTTAAATCACATTGTGCACAAATATGCTGCATATAGAAGGCCAATTACTTATATAGCTTATACTGTAATGCTGCAAGCTAGCACCCCTTCTTTACACCTGTGGGACCCTGAGTTCTCTGTGAGGAACAGACCACAAATGGGACCAGAGTCTCAGCACAGGAAGCTATGGTGCCCCCTCACACTCAGAGCAGCCTCTCTAGGAGTGTTGTCAAGGGCAACACTGGGGGAGGGGCTGAGTGCATGCTGTTTATGTATGTGGGAACAGGAGCATCAGGCTTCGATGGCAGCTGTGCTGGAGAGGGGATGGCAAGGAGGGAGGATGGGGGAAGTGAGCTGAAGCCTGCGAGGATCCATAGCAACACCTGTGACCTGCACACCACCTTGCAAACGGTGTGCACTCCTGAGCCACACCTGACCACAATCACTGTCACAGCTGTCACCCAATAGCCAGGGAGGGGGAATGGGGTTTGCTCTTGAGGGAATGCACAAGAGAAAATGTGCAGTAAGCAGGCACCTGCTCCAGTAAAAAATGCATGCCTGTGCAATGTGTGATTTGGTGCACCGGAGATCAACCTTAAGGAACAATTAGAGACAAAAAAGAAACATGCAGCAGGTCCCAAAAGACACTAGGTTTTGTACTCCCCTGAGCTAAACAAAAAGCAAGCATATGCAAACTGGTGCTGCTGACCTTATTCATTTCTAAAACCTTATATTTTGTAATGTTTTGCATACTTTGCATGGTCACAAAATAACAAAAAACTGCATAACTGCATTTCCAAAAAACCCATTAGGGTATTATGCCCTTGTCCAAGAATTTGTATCACAAATACTACTACTTACATTTTCAAACATTTCAAACAAAACCCAATAATTATCATTTATGAATTTATTCATATTGTTTAAAATCCTTTTGTAAAAAATTAAGAATATCTTCTTTTTTAACCTCAATCAAAGTGCAAATACTTGAAGAAGTAGGCACGGTTTTTAACCAGCTTTTCCAGACATATGCCACTTGTGATTGTCAGCAAAGAAAACAAAATTACAGTAACATTTTCCATTATTCATAACCAGGTATGACAATAAATATTTCTATGATTACAATCACATTAATGATCTCATTAATTCATGAAAGAAATTAAAAATTTCACACCAGGAGAGCTTAAACTCTGATGTTAGGCTATATATGGCTCTCTCACTTATGTCAACAGAAGTTTTTACATTTTTTAACAATTAATCAAAACAAAAAGAACAGAAATGTATGCAGCATTTACTAAAACATGCATAAATATAATCCCAATGAGAAAACGGTGGAGTCTTACTGCGACACATCTGACATTCTGCTGTATGGCTAGTTCAGGTAAACAAGGATTTACGCAAATATTCAGGACATTTTGTAGTATACCTATTTCAGTACTTCCCATGAGACTGCATATTGAATGATAAATTAAGATCAGTAACTCTGAAAGAAATTATGCCCATTTGACAACTTGACTGTCTTCAAAAGAGGCACAGCAAAAATGAGAGAAAATAGTTAAGGCAAAAAATAAGAGAATATGCCTTTTCCATGTGAGACCACAGTACAATATTACCAGAGTAAAGTCATAAGTTGCCCAGCACTGGATTAGCTCTCCGAGTGACTCCTGTGTGCAACATTCCCTCCTCTATTAATAAAAGTCAGAAATTAATTAGGTGAAACTGCAGGCATTTAAGAGCTTTTCACATGTGCTCATGGGCATCGTGGTCAACAATGGGCTGAAAGAACCCTTGCTTTCAGTATACTGACAACCTGCCAAGATCAGCTCAGACTGAGTCAACTTAAACTTAATGTTACAGGGGGCTTTTTTGAGGCTGGTGTTATGAGGAGTCATGGAAAGTCTGATAAAGTCAATAAAGGTGAATCCTCATGTACTGAGATCAACAGGGGCGGATTACACTAATACAAAATACCAGAAGAAGGTCTGACGAACATGCCCACATGTAACTGCAGGTCAGCAGAGATAAAAATACACACTCAGGCACGTGGGCCAAGCTGCTGGACACGCATTCGTCTTCCTAGTCAGAGCTTCTATTAATTCACCGTGAAACAGACAAACCATTACATAACAATAAAATGAGCATATCAGGCAAAAAAAATGCTGCAATGAAAAGGACAAAAACGAACACAATTCTCAGCAATGTCTTCAGATGTCCTTGTAAAAGCATCTGCTCCATTTTCTCCTTTTTTTCCTCTCTTTTCCTTAATGCTTAGTCAACAAACCCACTCTGTAATGAGACTCTGGACTTGGGACATGAAGCTTTAAGGCCAAGGCCCTGGCAGCAATGCCATATGATTCTAAAGCTGCAGGACTCTCAGAGTGTGTGAGAAAAAAATCAAAACCTTAGTGGATTTATTGCAAAGGACATGGTAACAAAAAGCTGCAAAGCTGGTAAGACTCCAATGCACAGATTTTATACAGGGTACCAGAGGCAACAATGCCCATTTCAGAGTCACTTCAGTTTTTACCATGAAAGGTACTATCAGATTAGAGATGTATCTGAGAATCCAAATGCAATGTATACATCACATCCTGTCATAGACCTGATGATAGCAGTGCCGTTCCATGCAATCCATCTGCTGCCCGTGCCCAACATACATAATACAGAATGAGAACTTTCTCTTTATTTGATACTTTTGTTTTTCCCATCAGTGTTGTTTCCGGGAAAAGATACTTTGCACTATCATCACTGAAGCTCAGAATTTATGCAGAAAGTGGCAGTGATGCTCTTTTGCTACTTAAGGGGTATCAGAATTTTCCAGAAGGAAGCAACAAAATTAACATCCTACAGATCATTCATTACAATGACTGAAAATGGCTTTCGCAAACCATGAAAAAGTACATGACTTAAGGTACTTTCAAAAATGAAAAGGGAAAGAAAGGCATGCAGTGCTATACACACCTGTGCTGGTACTACAAATCAGCAGCCACCACTGACCAAACAAAGAGCAGATCAATGAAGATGCAGTGTTAAGTGCAACTCATTGACATCAAAGGCCAAGATGGGTTGTGTCACAGAACCCCTGTATTGTGCAGCAAAAAACACAAATTACCCAATTCTTCATACTGCATTTGAAGCCCTGAAATACAAAAGGGGTTAAACCAAGGGGTTATACATTTATTTTATTTGATGCTGATGCAGATATGTCTCTGAGGGTTTAAGACTTTTAAGATAATTATGAGAATAAGCCAGATACACTGGCACAGCAACTTCACTTCTAAAAGACTCTTTTGTACAGACCCAGTACACACTTTAGTATATACTTTGTGTATCTTGCGTATTACAGCAACTCTGAATCAGTGTTATGCTGTCTCAGTGCTTTGGGACATTATATTCTCCCAGCTACTACTAATTATTTGTACAGTAATCATTAAAGCCTAAACCAGTGTGAGTCTGTGAACACAATCTGTTTGACTTATAAAAGCTCCATTTGCTGAAGAAGCAACATTCTTTGTCTGTGAGCACATTCTTCTTTAATCTAAAGCTGGATTAAATCTGATCAATACTACTGCAAAACAATGAATCACAGTCATCATCACAGTCTGCCTTACAGAATGCACCCTGCACACATTGCCTGTGATTTTACAGGGAGCGTAGTTTTCAGGGAATATATTTTACATTTGGGTAGAGCACAGAGGAGAGAAAACACTAGCTTTGGCCAGCTAAGGTCTCCTGTGTGATGCCCCCTGCAGACAGCACACAGCATCACAGGATTATACACCCGCCAGCAAGACGGATGTGTGAGTCACAACGGGCCAGGCGTGGGCAGCACGTGGAGGGAGCAGACTGACTGCTGAGCCTCGGGTTAAGAGGATTGGAGCAAGGCTGTGGCACGTGTGGCTTGGACTGGTTGACCCCCTGGCCAGTAGTGGCTTGGGCCAAGATCCAAAAGGCTCACAAAAGGACAGAGTTTATAGATGATACTAAAAATGAGGCAAGAGAACATGAGAACATTTCACTATTTCAATTTAAAATGTACAGATTTAACCAGTTTCCACTCCCTAAAATAAATTTTCTACTTCACAAAGGCTTCAAGCATGACCTTTAAACTGAACCAGCATTCTTGAAACTGAGTAGCACTTTCTAGTACCAAAACTAATTAAAATATTGTGTCAAATAAACAGTCATTACATACCATCTGCTAGGTACTGGGAAAAAGAAATAACTTCATTAACACACACAATGCCTGACCATGAGTAACCCCAAGCTGTTTTCAACATCCTATAAAGATTCTTCTGATTATGTACCTATGCATAAAACATCCAGCCTTTACTGCTCAGATAAAAATAAGATAAAAAAGAGATACAATGCACAGCAGATCTCACCAAGAACTTAAGATTTCCTGGCTAAACCAAAGTAGATTCAGATCATTTTCTAATGCATGGTTGTCACATTGCTTATCGGTTCAAACTCTCCATGTCTACAACATTCTAAATCCTGTTTACCATTCTCCTTTAAACAATTTGTCTGCAATTAGTAAAGTGGTCTTAAAAGCAAAACAAAACAACAAAAAAAACTAATGTTTATGATGTATGTAATTCTTGTACAAATGTCACTATGCTGTAAAAAAAAACAAAAAAAATCAAGCAAACAAGCTGCTTTCAACTTGCTACACTGAGCTCCTGCTCAATGCAGTGTCATCCCTTGGACACTTTACACTTTTTGGCAAAAATTTCTCGCAACCAAAGCAGTCAAAATCACAAAAAGGCTTTTTGCCCTCAACTAAGAAACTGCACAGCAAAAATTTGGATTTAGGTAATCCACTTAGATTACCATGGTTCTGTCTTAAAACTACTGCAGTAAAATTGCACAAAAATGGGTCATGTGTGCAACAGATTCCTGCATTCCTCCTGCAAGTGCCACACATGTGACTGTAACGCTTAATTTTATTACAACTTGTGCACAGGTTCCCCCTCGTTCATTGCCCAGTAACAACCTTTAAGACTTGATTTAATACAGCCACTCAAGAATACATAATTCCATGTAAATCTTAGATCTTTCTGCAGCCAGATAAGCCAAGACAATTTAGAGGCCCAATCAAATGGTCCAATTCCCCAGCACATAGTTGTGGAAAATCATTTCCATTTTCTTTTTGTGAAAAGCATAATTAGATCAGGAGGTAGGAGTATAAAAACAATCCCTGCTCCACCATGCATGTATACGTGAACACACACACGAACAAATACTGTGATCAATAAACATTCATATTTCAGCACTGATAGCCATCCATAATAAGCACCCTAAATAGTACCACCCTTGGGGGTAGATGTACAATGAATTATCAAATAAAACTATATCCGACAAAATAGTTTTGCAAGTGTGCCAACAGCAGTAAATAGCCTTACCTTGAGTAGTCTAGTAAATATGAAATAATTATTTTTAAATTTTTTTCATACATTCCGTTAAAATATATACCACCTACAAAGACCTGTTGCTTTTACTTTACATTTTAAACAAAAATCTTACAAAAAGGGGGAAGTAAATAACTGAGAAGTAAAACCAGTATTTGCCCCATTTTCCAGTTATAAATGGGCCAGAACCAAGCAGGTTTTTCTCCACGGCTACCACTGGGTCCACTTGTCTATCAGGTGCCTTTGAGGAGTATGCTGCTAGCAGGACATTTCAATTTCTTTTATTTGTCCAGTTGGCAGAAAACCCTGGCAAAACACTAAACTATTCAGACTGAGAGCAAAGAGAAGGTCTAAGCAGGGGTGAGAATTGAAGGAGCATCTCACAACACAGCAGGCCATTTCAGTACGGAAGTCAGACAAATTAGTTGCTACAGAGTGGGAATGGGAAACTACTGCACAGGGCAGAAAGTGGTGAGTGTTGAAAATTCATTTTCTTTAACATTAGGTCTTAGTTGATATACATTTTGAAACAGCTCAAATTACTAAACAGGGCCAGGGACAATACATTGGTAAGAAATACAAAAACAAAACAAAACAAAACAAAACATCAAAAGAATTATTTTACATCTGTTCACTTCAATAATTTTAAGTAACACTTTCTATTTAGGTAATGAGAACAGAGTGTTGCAACAATACTATACAGTTGGAGGAAATTAAACAGGAATTTAACAGGAACAGGAATTTTGAGATTAAGAGGACTGCACTCACACTAACTTATGGTGACATTTACAATGCTGTAGTCAGCTAGCAAAGAGAAAGCACTGAAGGCTCACAAAATACCAGACTGAATGAGAGTGTAAGATCAGGCACACTAATTAAACTGCACCTCCATGAACTGTGAAATAACACCCTACATGTTATGTAACATTAAAAAGAAGGGTAAAATCACAAAAATTGACATTAGAAGCCCCTGATGTCAGATTAACTGTGCTTTATTTGTTAACTCTCCAATACCAGTAAAAACTGCCTCCCACAGAGACTTGCTGGGAGCCAGCATTTTGTGATGGAAAGTTTAACTGATGGTGTGACTTCCACCCTAGGGGAGGGTCAGAGTATGAAGATTGTCACCATGGGAAAGAAAGGATGGCGGGCAAGAGGGAGTCAGAGTTGGGGGAAGAACGTCTCGCCACACAGCAAAGACATCCACCAAACAAGGGCATGGGGGTCGACTTCACAAGAGTTACCTACTTACCCATTAAACCAGAGTTCATAAAAGGTGTTGGGGACAATCCTTCATGGGACACTAATCGACTGTCACTCAAGTGATCACCATAATGAGGGCTGTCTGCAAAACCCTGGGGGAAGAAAGATCACAGAGCATTAAACGCATTATTAGACTCCACCACTAATTGAGTGCTATGACACTCCTCTAATTACCAACAGGGGGACTGCCATTGGTCAACTGTCCCCTGAAGTTGATTCTCGTATTCAAATCTTTAAAAATAAACAACCTTTAAAACATATTTTTTCATAAGCAGGCCAAGTTATTGTTTTGAAAACCAGAGAATAGAAACTAGAAGGTTCTGCATTATGTGTTGTTTTGACACACACAGAGATACGAGAGACAAAGCTATATGCATCAACCTGTATGGAAAAACACACTTGCATTATCTGCTACAGCCCAGCTGTGATAAATGAACCTGGGTCATATCAGCTAATATCAATTACAATAAAACCCCACCATAACACAAGTGGGGTCCAAAAAAATCCAACTGTATAAAATGTGGGTTTATGTTAATGCGAGTTAATAAAAAAAGTTGTCATTTGGTGTGACAGTAACTGTGTGAAAACAAAAAGGAAAAAATGTTTCTAATTACTTGTGCTCATAAAAACATGTGCAACTTATACATTCTGTCTTTTAACAATCTGTTTCAATCTTGCTATTAGTGGCGTTACAGTGGGAGGGCTCAGGAGACTGGATTGTGGGAACATGAGCTTTATTTCTTCATGGTATGTTTAAACACCAGCAGACTGACCCAAATGCTCTCAAACACAGGGAACAGAGGGAGAATAATCCCCATACAATTTCCCACAATGGTTAGACACATTTATTTACAAACATTCAACAGCAATGCATTATTGGAAAGTCATGGCTACCCCCTCTGATTCAACAATAGATAATACTAATAACACTACTACTACTACTATTAACAATAATAAAAACTTTTGTTATAATTTCATAAATACCACAAAAAACAAAAAGCATAATATAAAGACAGTAAAACTTACTGTACACAACAGACAGTCCACTGCACTGAGGAAGTCCTAATTGATGAGACACTACCTAACCCCACCCCACCCCCTGCATGAGGATGTGATCCAACTGCCAATTATGCCATATCCAAATTTATGTGATAACAGGGCACTTAATTGGAGGGATTTACCATATATTCCACTGCAATACAGAGACATTGGTGGAGATCACAAGCTGGTTTTTAACCTGTAGTCAAAATTTCTATTACTTAAATTAACAAAATGAAAAATTATGCTTTATTGTAAAAGAAATTATATATGCTTATTTGATAGATGAATCTAGACAATGTTTAAAAAATGGTACAAGGAAAAACAGGAATATTTCTGAGGTAGTGGCAAAAACCTGACTGTGGTGGAGAGGTGCCTTTTCATTCCAGTTATCATCTCTGTGGCTTTGGTCTAAATATCGGTCACAGTGAAGTCCTACAGTACTTGGGCTCCCCTGCTATAGAAACGGCTCTGCAGCAGCCCTAATCCCAGGTCCTATGAAAATGTGGCTGCACTCCACTCAAATGCATTTCCAAAACTACATTAACTGCCATCAGAGGAAATGCACAGCTGTGGGCCTCCGTTTCTGTAAGCTTCTCCCAAAAACTCATATCCTGCACAAACATAGAAAACAACACACACACACACACACACACACACACACACACACACACACACAATAAATGGATGAGGATGGCATAATTTCATAGGCAGCTGAGCGATAGCCTAAACTGTGGCAGCTGAGAGATTGCCTGTATTGTGCAACTGCCAGGCCCACCATTTCTATTAATATTGGCACAAGCTGATTCATTATTTGTTCACACCCCCCACTTCTTAAAGAGTTTACAGGCATGCCATGCTAACAACCAAAAAGGTTTAACTATGCTCATGCTGAAAGGTTTTTGACATTCTTCTAGTAGCAAACACTAAAGCTACTAGCTCACAAGCAGCCTTAACCTTCCTTTTTCCTTTTTGTGCCTGACAGTGACTCCCGGAATCTAGCAGAACATGACAGGGAGGAGAGGGCAAGACCAGGATGGGAAATGCCAAGGAGTAATGAACGGCCTGAGCTCAGAGAGACAGAGTGCTGTATCCCTGCTCCTCTGGGGCAATTAGATCATCAATCTCAGAACATTCATCATTCCCAAACTCCACCAGCTCTTGTGCAGAAAGACAGTAATGCACCATGGCATTCTGACCAGAGGGGCAGTTACCACTGGCTAAATAACTGTCAAATCACTACTTAAGAATGCATGTCACACAGCTCACCTTTTTTTGCCCCCCCCCCCCCCATTTAAAAAGTCATCTTTCAGATGAAACTAGCAGTCCCAGGTGAAGCACTATGATGCTGTAAGTGCTGCAGAAGGGATGACGGGCATAAGTGTGGGGCATTGACAATGTGCGCACAGACAGAGGGGCACAGCAGGGAGGGTATCCTGCCGAGGCATTGGGCACAGGCCTGCCTGTCAGACGGTCGGCCTGCAGCCACGGTTGCCCAGGACACACCAAGAGGCGTGCAGCCAAGGTCAGCCTAGCTGGCTGGAGTTGGCATTCACAGCCAACTGGCTACACACACACACACACACACACAGACAGAAAGCACTAGCAGGGAAAAAGATTAAACCCCTGTTTTAAATTAAAGGATAGTACAATAAGATATGTATTAAATGAGATTTAGTAAGCAGTCTTCTATGTTAAAACCCATATTGGATACCATACATCCCATAGCAGAATTAAGAAACTGAACATTTTCTTTAATTCTACAAAGCTGGTTATAGTGCAGAAAGAAACAGTAGCTAGGCAAGACTAGATGACAGAGGTTATAGTATGGAACTAAATGGGGCAAAAAAAACTGGTAGAAAAAACTCATGTTCCACTGATGACATTAAGACTTCACTTGTGACTCAACAGTAGTACACACACTACAAATATCAAAATTGAAAAGAAGATTAAGACTGATGAATTAGTTAAACAGATATTGATTTTGGCCATGATTCACCAATGTCAATGGGAGAAATTATGTTTTATTGGATAACAGAAAAATCTGAGTGAAAATAAGCAGCTTCCCACGAGCTGGCTTCTGTCCGGCCCTTGCTCGTGCCATGAAGGGGTGCCAACATCTGTCCATTTACTGATGCCTTTCCCTCTCAATGTCATACAGGCTGATTTATATGCACCTGAAGCAAAAATATCAAGCGTCTCAATCTTGCAATTCAAATCATTCTGCTCGAGGGGCAACAGCCCGTGGATGTTCGTCTGGGAAGGGCACTGGGAAAATAAACAAGGTAACGTCAGCTGCGTTGACCTGACATTTCACTGATATCTGATGGAAAGTGACAAGAGATTGACGTTTAATGAAATTCATACAGGGCAGCAATAACAACCAATGTGTAAAAAAACAAACAAACAAGCAAGCAGGCAAACAGGGTGACAATCTTGTCACTTTGGAACAGTCTAGAAAACATTCACAGCATGAGTAAACAATCATTAAGGAAATATTAATCATTCTTTTAACTCTCTGAAATGCTCTAAAAAGATACATATACATCTTATACAATCTTACAACTCACACCTTAGATTTCATGTAACAGGGTCCCATTAAAAAAAAAAAAAAAAAATCACCAAAATGGCTTAAGAAAATACACTGCTTTCAGAAAGTATTCCATGGGCTCCACACCCCCACTAACAAAATATTTCAAAATGGAACTGATTGACTGTTTTTTACCAATGGAAAAATAGCTTGTAATGAAAAAGTGAAAACACATTTTCAAATTTTTGCAAATTAATTAAAATTAGACTGAAATTCCCCATTTATAATGCATTCTACATTAAGGTCAGATTCACCGTATTTCCTTTGATCATCTTTCGAGTTATCTCTTGAACTTGACTAAGTCCAGCTGTAGCAAGTCACTTAACTAGACATGATTTATAAAAGGTACGTTTCTGATTCCAAATCTCCTTAAATCTGCATTCAAATATCGGTTATTAATAATGAAGGAAAGGACGTAATTAAAAGGAATGCTAAAAGTAATAATTTTGTTAGGAATATTACAAACTATGTTGGTGTTGTAATGCGTTACAAAAGGTTTTTGTCTCAGAAATTTCTCTAAGAAGGTGATTTGGTGGAATAAAATTAATCCCTTTTTGAATGTGATCAGTGTTTTTACAGATACACAACAGAGTTCTAATGTAAACTGAATTGGGTACTTTAGTATAAAATTGTGTCTCATGGACTCATGGAATTTTGGGAACTGTTGCTTATTTACTTTTCCTGCCTTACCATTGCACACTTTTCAGAACTTGGCTATAACAATTGACTGAATAAACTATTATAATATACCTCAATTAGGATTACAGACAGTACAAATGTGATATAAAGCAAATTTAGATGTATTAAAATTAGCTCTTTTTTGCATAAATTGTGCTCAAAACACAAAATCGTTGAAGACAACTACAGCTGTCATATCTGTTGAACATGTTCACTGCCTAAAACAAAGTGGGCTCCCTGGATCAAGAAACAAAGGGCTCAGCTTGCCACAGGCCTCGGAGGAGTGAGACTTCTCTGCCAAGTTGGAAAAAGACGGCTATGTTGCATTTTTGAAGGGGAACCTGTTTTATAGTGGGATAAGGTTATGTTCACCAATGAGTGGTGTATCAATGGAGACTAAACCAAATTCAAGTTGAGCAATGGCTATCTTAACTGATTCAACAACCATCACACTTAAAGCAAAATTCTTGTGTGTGGAGGAAATCTACCTAACTAATACAGGGGCTGCTCTTTAGTACCTAAATGAGCTGAAAAGTTGATGAAAGAAATCATTTACAACTGCAGTAAGACTATACTGTGCTTTAAAATGTAACCCCAAGACTGACACAATAATGCAACCTTGCCTTTTTCATAATCTAATTTTTTAGACCCCAATTATAGTTTTATAGCAGAGTTTTATTGCAGTTTGTTATCAAACTAACTAATTTGTCAAAACATAGCTTTTTAACCCATGGCAAACTGAAATTTTAACATAATGAGTTAAATATAATTTACAAAGCCATTTGAAAACCATTTTGAATGAATTTTATAATTACAGAACTGTAGATTCTACTAAAACATCCAACAAAAACTGATTTACTGCAATATGGCAACCTTTTTTATTCAACTCTTGAGTAGTTCATCCTAACATGTTGAAATCAAATTTAACACAGTACTGTCTACATCTAACCTGCTGAACATTAACAATCTTTTTAAAACTATGTGTACAGAAAAAATAATTTTTAAAGTCAATTAAAACATATTTAGCATAACACTAGAAGTGATGTGAAACTTACATAAGGACTATATAATCCCAACTAATCAACAAAATCATTGAACCACTGCAGTTCTTAACTATATTTCATTATCTAGGTATATTGTGGAAAAAAGACGTTCTACAAAGAACAACATTTTAAAACCAAACCTTATTTGTGCTATTTTTATATCTAAATTCAAGGTAGTCTATCTCTAGAGACAATGAACAAAATGAAGTGGAACATTTTAATACTAATAAAACAAAACATCTATGATGGCAGTTCTACATTTACTCAGTTCCTCTTTCTTTGTTTTGCTCTTGACAGCAACTGTTAAATAAAATTCCGGAAAAAGTACAGATGCGTAACAAAAAAAAAGTCCTAAAAATATATTAAATAGCAACTATACTTATTAGTTAACATGAGATACACACATTTTAGAAAATATAATTTTCATGAAAAAACTGACCTTGGCAAAAAATGGAATTCATACAACTAACTACAATTTACACAACTCCAACAGAAAAGATGTAGAACTAAAAAGACTTCGCAGTTGAAAATTTCCAGTTCCTGCTTCTTTACCTACTAATATGTTTGTTTCCCTGCTAATAAACTAATAGCTGATAAAGTTAATAAACTCGGGCTGCAGATAACAATGGTTAAAGCTGCTATCTTGCACTTGGACAACCCAGGTTTGACTCCTATGTCTTGCTGTATTATGCCTGAGCAGGTTATTTACCCTAAAATTCTCCAGTAAAATTTACTCAGGTAATACTTTGTAAAAATAGGTTAATGTTTGAATAGATAAATAAATGCATCTTGCTTTAGAGAACACTATCAGTTTAAAAAAAATAAATGTAAATGTAAAACTGAAATATCCTTGAACAATAAAGATGCACAGCTGTATAAGAGTAAAAAAAATGCTTGGAATAAAAACATTAGTTCAGCTAATAATAATAATAATAATAATCTTGTATCTTCCTTTGTTTATTAAGGTACATGTCCAGATAATGTATTAATGATTTTATCAACATTTCAGCTTTAGCAAAATAAATCATTCTTGTATTTAACTAAAATGTTAACAATAAGCCATGACAGGAGATGCACAAGCTGTGCCATATGTGTGGTGGCAAAAACGAGTTTCTGTTAACTGGTAAATGACCGGTTCCTGTCTTGATGATATGGTGACTCACCCTGGAGGACTCGTAAGATGGACTTGACTGGCCGCTTGCGCCCCAGGTCGGCTGGCTGGTCCTGTCCTCCATTCCTGCCAAGAGAAAACACATAGCTCATGCACTTCCCAAAAACAACTCCCAAAGCACTCCTCAGCACAGAAGGACAGGCACACTTACATAGAGTTGTTCTTACAGGATTTAACATTGCGACTTTAATCCATCTGTAATAATAATTCTAATTTATATCAATATTTCAAATCATTAATTTGAAATGATCTCACAAAAAATGCTCTTTCACACTTTCCAAGAACTACCTCTTTAAAAGAATCAGTCCAACTGAAGTATTTCTCATCAGTTGGAGGACAGGGATAAGAGCTACATTTAACTGGACAGAGGATAGGAAAAACAGGAATCGCAAGAGCTTGTGACTAATCATTTGGATATCTTTTCAAAGGTTTTGCTTCATAAGCATGAAGTCAATTATGTCATTTATTTTGGTTCACAAATATTGCAGAGGAAATTCCCAAGGATACATTAACATTAATTTCCTTTTAACAGCAACACTGACAAGTTAATCTGGTAGCTATATGAAACACCTAACTCTTTCCTAAAGTACTAAAATAAAACAAAATACTCCAGTGTTTTAAACAGTCTAGCTTGTGACTGAACAAGGTTACCCATTACTGTTTTTGTGCTTGACTGCACAAAAACTTTTTGCTAACATATTCTGGCCTATTTGCATGCATTGTGGAACAAAAAGCTCAGAACTGAGGCTGGATCTTGGCCTCCGAAAGACGACTCAGGTAGAACATACAACTAAGACTGTGGCTGAGCTGTGAGGCTGCCATCTTCAAGAACCCTGGAACCTTAAGGAGAAACATAAGTTTCTCCTGTGTCAAACTGGTTGTCGGGTTGCTCCAATGAAACAAAATTCAGTTTGGCGCATCATCCTGTCATGAAATGCTGTGGCAGAAAGCATATATTTCAGTACAGTAAAAACTTAGTTGTAATAAATTACGGTAAAAACTAAAAAACAAAAATATTTTATGTGTAAAATGTTGTTGCATCACAAAATCAATGATTAACCAGTGGATTAAACAGAAGGTTTTGAAACAAGAACATACTCATCTTCATACAGTTTTTGTAAGGGTAGACAACATGACACCCCATTTGCAGGACATGTCAGGCAGCTCAAAGTACACATTTGTTGTGACCTGATAGATACTGGGTGCTTCAAAAGGACACATATGGCAAAGGCCACCACAAGACCATATAGGAAGTGATTGTGATTACAGGTCACATAAACACAGACACCTTTCAGACTACATTTTGAATAAATGCATCATTTAATTCAACATACCTTTCAGCCTGATACTGCAATACAGTCTTAAATTTTCACTATTTTCTATATTCATATTATCTAAACAAAATATTCATAATCAGATACAGCCAAGGGTTTAGAAACACATACACTTTTTTGTTTTTAATACAGCTGTTATTGTGGTACAGTAGACTCAATCAGGAAAAACCGCAAAATACACATAGTAGACATCCTGTGTATCATAACCATGCAACAGTTTGCTCTCCAGTTGGTTACTCTGCCCCAACAGACCAGTATCCCCTTGTCAACCCTTTCACAGAAATTCAAACATGGACAGCCCTACCCTTTCAAGCAAAATCAGGTACCTGTACTGAGTTGGGTAAATCTACAGTACTGTGCAAAAGTCTTAGGCACCTGTGGGAAAAATGTTATAAAGCGAGGATGGTTCCAAAAATAATGCCATGAATACTTATTAATCAATAAACCTTCTAAAAAAATGCAGTAGACAAAAAAACCTCAATCAAATCAATATTTGGTGGGACCACCCTTTGCCTTTAAAACAGCATCAATTCTCTTATGCAAACTTGCATGCAGTTTAAGGTAGAGGTTGGTAGGTTCTTCCAAACATTTTGAGGAACTGGCCACAGTTCTTCTGCAGACTTTGACTGTCTCTGGATGTCCTCCCAGACTGACTCGATCATGTTGAGATCAGGGCTCTGTGGGGACCATACAATCTGTTGCAGGATTCCTTCTTTTTGCTGAAGATAGTTCTGTATGACTGAGATTGGGTGTTTGAGGTCATTCCCAGGCTACAGAATGAATTTGGGACCAATCAGAAACCTCCCTGATAATAGATAAGAATCTACCTGTACTTCTCAACAAACATTGAAGTTGCATGCCTAGGACTTTTGCACAGTACTGTATGTCAGCTGAAAAGCCAAAATTTCACTACTCCAGTCTCTCAGAGGAGGACTTTCCCTTAGATGTCAATCAGGATAATAAAATGATTTACAAAGGAATGAATGCTCAGACCAAACTAGGGTGATTTGCCTTTTTTCTGCTTCAGCTAGCATCACATAAAATATATTTACATACAACGTCTGCCGAGTGGATAATGTGAGTATAGATTTTAAACATGGCAGACGACTTGCTCTCCGTACTGGTCTACTGACAGCCCTAAGGGATCACTTTTAAAAAGCTGTATGAGCATTACTCAGGCATGTTATTACGATATTTACAGCACCTTCAAATCATTATGCTCATTAAGCTATTGATATAAACTTGCTGGCACCATGTAAACATGCAAATCAAACCAACAAATGGAGTTGTGTGGTAAGTTTCAGCACTAAAAATACCAACAAGTCTCTTATCCTTAGTAACAGTGGCAGGGATTGACTGTTTATTAAAAAAAATCTGCATTTTATTGTTTGAATTAATATAAACACAGAGTTAAATGGCATGTTGTCCATGGCAACATATTTACAATCCAGTAACAGTGTTGTTTGGCAATTGACATGTTGAGAGCTACAGTTAAGTTTGGTTTTAAACCTATTGCGAGAGGAAATGTTGTGATGCTTTAGAAACACTGCTTGCTTGCATTAGAATTTGTGTGCTCTTGCTATCTGTTGAATCTGGATCAGATGTCAGCACTATGATGCTATGAAGTTTATTTTCCACTTCCTTATACAACAAACTGCACTGACTGAATTTCACAGCAGGTCTAAGAAAGGGACAACATTACTTGTAACACAATCACATTGCAAAAATGAGTACAGGGGCACAAACTCAGGGATATTATCTATTCCATGAATGCTTACAATATTTGCTCTTTCATCACGACACATTCCAGCCTGCAGAGAGCATAAAGTGAAAGGGTTTGTCCAAAGCACAAACAAAGGTCAGCTGGGAGTTCTTGCTCTGCACCAATGAAGCATGTACATGAGTCCAGAGAAACAACACTGTTTGTCTAATATTTATTTCTTGCATCTGGTGAGGAATAAGTTACTAACAGGGTATACATACAGACACCTTAAAAATAAAGTATATATACAAAAGTAAAAACTGAGTATGACAGAAAGCTGTTTTAGCTACACAAGAAAAATATATTTGGACAAAACATATTGGATAGCAACTGATAAGTAACACGCATTGGGATTTTGATGAACTTCCTGTTGTCTTTTCAATCAATTCAGCTCAACTGTGGGGAGGAAAATAAAACAGGCATTACCACTCAACACACTACTGCTGGAAAATAACTTTAAAAAAAATGATATATATATATATATATATATATAAAAATGTCTTTAGCATCTCACAAACACACACAACCATGAAGGGAAAACATACTTCCCCCCTACCATAGCCCAGTGTCCCAAGAGGGAAAAGAGCAGATCTCTATCTCCTCCAATAAATACACAATTAAAGGTTCATTAAACAAGTACACCTGACAATCCTGACAAGTGCTGAAGAATGAGAGAAAACTCTTTGTCACTTTGACCCGCCAGTAACTTGCTGTTTGAGCAATACTGAGGAAACAGCTCTCTAGTTGTCATTTTATCAGGTGACTTCCTAACCCTTCATATATGTTATTGGTTGGCTTTAAATCAGTGTTAGGGTGTCTAGCAGCCATTTTAAGTTTCGTTTACAAAACTGTTCCTTAAAGATTCTCTTCCAGTTAAATTTTTACTTAAAATGGCTAGCAAAAAAAACTGAGTTGTTTGAAATGAAACAGTGCAAGTGAAAATAATGCGACATTAAAATATAACATTACTAATATGTTATTGTATTTTCTTTAACATAAATAAAGCATTCATGTATTTTAATTGCATATATAGTGTGTTTATTGTTAATATAAAGAATTTTGACCTGTGAAGTCCACTTACAACCAGATTGTCAAAACAAAACCTGAGGGACCTCTCATCAAGCTGTAGAAGCAAGGAAAAAGTAAGGCAGTTAAATAAGGCAAGTAGCACATACTTAAAAAACATAAAACATAAAAACAGCCATTAATTTTGTCTGAGAACACCATGAATTAATTCTGCATTTCTACAGCGCCTTACAAAAGTATTCAGACCCTTGATCCAAAAAAAACCCCCACAACATTTTTACTGGATAACAAAATGATGCTTTAATATTTCTTTCCATGTAAATTTTATTTCAAAATAATAATACTCAAAAGTGACAAATTATTTTTTTAAAGAAAAAACTTTAATATGCTATTTGCATAAGTATTCAAACCCTTTCATTGTAGCACCTTAATTAAGTTAGATGCACAAAATTACCTTAACAAGCCATCCAATCAGATGACTGGCCTATGCTGGTATTCAATAATAGTGGTTCACAATAAATAATCACAGATTTCAAGAGAAAAACACCTGTATCTGTGAGCGTTATGTTTGGTCCACACCCAACACTGCATCATTTACTACAAGTAAAATGTCACAATGAAGCATGGTGGTGGCAGCATCACGTTATGAGGTTGCTTTCCATCGGCAAGAATGGAAAGCTTGTAAAGATTGAAGGAACAATGGACACTGCAAAGTATTAAGGGAAAACCTGTTAGTCTGCTAAACATTTAAAATTGAGGCAAAAATTCATCCTTCAAAAGGATACTGATTCCAAACACAAGGTCAAAGCTACCCTGGAGTGGCTTCTGAAAAAGAAAACTAGTGTCCTAGAATGGCCTAGTCAAAGTCCTCATCTGAATTCAATCTGTGGTAAAACTGGAAAACTGCTGTCCACAAGCAATCTCTAAGCAACTTGAGAGCTTGAACAAAATTGCCAAAAAGAACAGGCAAAAACAACACCAAACCCATGTCAGTTCCCCAAAAAGACTTAGTCATAATTTCTACCAAAGGTGTTTGTACCAAATGGTGATTTCAAGGGTTTAAATACTTATGCAAATGGTATATTTCAGTTTTTTCTTCTTTAAAAAATAGTTTGTGATGGAAAACTTATGTTGGCTTAAAAAAATTTATCTCGACTGCTATTATTCTGAATTTAAATTTCACACGGAAAGACATATTAAAGCACCATTTCGTTACCCAGTAAAATGTGTGATTTTGTCATGGGTCTGAATACTTTTTTAAGGCATTGTATCTGAAGTTCCTCACATTTTATAGGAATCTGCTAAACTGTACGGTTCACATATATTGTTAAAATGCACACAAGGGCACAGAAATAAAAGGCATTTGCAACAAAACATAAATCTTAGCTTTACAAACACACAGTGATACATTATCAGTGAACCAACTGAGAACAGGGAACCTTTCAGAGCACAATGAAAGTAAAACATTGGCTTCCCCTGATGATAACCATCTGACATGTCAGACAACAAGCGTCTCCCACATGACGTGGCACAAACAGCAGCTCTGACAGGCAACGAATGCTACAGCAGATTTGAAAACACAGGTACTGGTGTGATAAGGCGACGGCGGGATTTTGTCAAGTCGGAGTGGCGGGTATGCGTGCGCCAGAGCTCCTGTGCACCTGGATTGCTGGAGGTGGGGGGTGTCAGGTCTGTCAAGGTGTCTTCATTAGACAGCCTCAGAGCTCCAAAACTCAGTCATCCACAAAGCACTGTCAGGAAGAAAGGGACCCACAGCACCAAACACAGCCACACAACTCGCAACATTACACTGCAGCCAAGGGAAACAGTCAGACAGATTACCACAACATGGTATATACAAGGTTCCGAGTTTATTCCAATGTGTCACAGCAGCTTATCACCAATAAATAAATAAATTAAGCAAACATCAAAGACGCCACAAACAGGCCAGATAGAGAGCAGAGCCTGGGGTTATTGTGTTGCATGCAGAAATGAAGGCATTTCACGTCGTTTGCTCCTCCAAACCTCCTGTTACTTAGTCATGTGATGAGATGAATGACTGCCAGGAGCAACAGGCCTAAAATGAGTGAGCACGCCATCAAAGAAAACAAAACTGTTAACTATTCAAATAAAGAGCAGCAACCACACTAGCAGAAGTTCTACAAAGAAACTCTTCAGGTTAAGCATAATATAGTGCAAACTATTCTCAATTTTACAGACTATGTGTGAGGAGGAGGTGTTCAGATATATTGAAAGCATAATTTAAAATTAATATTTTTTCTACAGCATTGTATAAGGCACTTTTACAATCTAATGTAAAGTGTAATGAGCATGTAATGTGCCTAATAAAATGAAATAAAGTCAGTACTGTAACTGAAACATGCAGTAAATTATATGCAAAAACCACTCTCAGCGACATGGCTCAATCAAAACGCTGCTACAAGGGCAATAGTTGGTGCTTCACTGTATTCATTATTTTATATAGTAATTATTTTCTCCAAAAAGGTTTAAAACTAGATATTTACACTTCCCTTACAATATGTTTCACGAATTTTTCAATATTTATTATTTTTCTATTTTTTCTAGAATAATTTTGCAACTGTCCATAAAATCGAAAATCTGTAAAATCAAAGTCCAAAAACATTCAGGTCTATATACATATTTGTCACTGGAGTGCTATTGAATCCAAGAGTTAAACTAAACATTACTTGTGGAATCAGCCGCATGAGCCAAATCTATTAAGAAGTTCAATAAATCTGATCATCGTCAAGGTTAAGGAGACTGACAAGGAGATTTACAAAGGCAACTTTTCAGTTTGTGCTGTGAAATTCACAGCATAGAAGGGGTGGAAAAAAAATCAATGCCAGTTCTCACTGTTCAAAAATGTAGTAGAAAACAAGTCTCACCTAATTCTTTCTGAAACAATAACATACAGGCAGGCAGACATTGAGCACTGAGTTTATTTTTTTATGATTTGCTTGCATGAATAATGACTGAAACTTCACAAAGCAAAGATGTACTTGGCCTGAAAGTTTCTAAATGGAAAGCATATCAGACCGGGGAGAGAGAAGTCAACATCAAAGAAAAAGCTGTCATAGACTTGCCAAACAGACTGCCATCATGCAACGTCAAGCAGGTGAAGGACCCAGTGCTGAGACTGTGTCATATTGCAAAAAAACACCCTAAAAGAGTTTATAAGAAGTAAAAAACCAATTATGATACAAACTACCATCAATGCAACATCTCTTTTCCAATACCTATGTTGATGGACAGGCTAGCAAGGCACAGCCCTAACCATCCTTTCAAGCTTCCCAGAACTAAGAAGCAGAGAAAATCGGGTTTAATTTTTGTGTTCCCATCTGTTGTGGTGCTCCTTCCTGTAGCATGTTTTTGGACAGCTTTGAGTGGTCCAGGCAGCATGGTTCCTCTTCCATTCTTTGGATATCTCCAGTTCAGACACATTAATCCTAAATTCTCATTCCCAGCAATTTCCACACTTCCTTCCTATGCTGCCTTGCTATGTGCTCCCCCTTGCCACATACATGGGGAAGATGTGCTGACAACCCCCCACAAACTGCTCCAGTTTAAGCACCCAGGCTACAAACACAGGAGATTCTACAGCTCAATTATTCTAATCAAATCTCATCACACACTTTTTCTGGATGTCAACCACTGTGCGTTCCAACACTCTCCATCCCAATTCCTGAAACCAAGGACATCAACTACAGGAAGCAGTTTTTGAGGTCCTCCATTGCCAAAGACAAAATTAAACCACAAGTCATACAACATGTTGATATTCATGCATCAAATGACTTGTGCACCAGCAACCCTTCCTATGCAACAGCAGAAACACATGGAGCATTGGAGGACAAGCCTGGAATCAGAGCCAAAAGTCCATCCAAAGTTTACACATCGGAAGGCCTTACTTTGTACCAAGCCATGCACTAAAGATGCTAATCAGAGCCATAAAAGGTAGCTACACTATCCATAACAGCTTAAGTACAGGGGGAAAGACAAGCTTCTACCTATCTGCATCTTCCCTCACCTTTGCCACAAACATGGAGGGAATGTGTACCAGACCATTTCCAGATCAATACAACTCTATCAGACATTCTCAATAATGAAAACAAGCTAATGGTGGTGAGGCATCTGAAATAAGGTACATGAATGTGTGTGAGGGGGCTGCTCCACTCTGTGTTAACGGACTTGCTGGGCATGCCAGAACAGGAGGCTGCACTTGAGCCCTGCATGCCATCTCCTCCACAGCCCTGTACTCTCACCCTCCCATCATCACACAGGCGACCTGCCAATGCCTGTGAAAGCTTCAAAGGAGAAGTATGTGCAGAGAGACATTTGGTACAGGCCTTGCACAGTCTGCTGTGTGAACACAATGGAAATAAGGTACCCTATCAAGCACTGTTATCATTATTAATATTATCATTAAAGTCACTAATGGCCCATCTCTACCGCCCTCAGATTCGGTTTTTCCACTGAGCAGACACACTAAATCAACATGAGGAGGGTGCAAGTTATTGTTTGAGGACATCACTACAAAACACACAATTTGGTCAGCTTCAGTGATGCACAATTAACTCACAAATTCATACAGCAATAAATACTTAAGAATTAACAAGCTGTTAACTCTAAAATTAACTCTACAATACATGACTGGGTACACCAATTTCCACATGCAAAAAACATAAACAAACAAAATTCCAAAAGTATACAATCATTTAAACATAACAAAGCATTAGCTGCCCGCAAACGATCATTTATAACATTTAAAAGACAAAATACAGCAACATACACTAATTCACAACTTAAAAGCAAGACTGAAGTTAAATTTGAGGGGCATATTGTACAAGGAACAAAAGCAGTTTCAAACCCCAGTCCTAAAAATAACCCACCGGTTAAGTACAAATGCACCAACAAATCGGTGTTCTGCAGGGGGGGGGGGGGGGGGGGGGGGGGGGGGGGGGGGTTGGGGGGGGGGGGAANGGGGGGGGGGGGGGGGGGGGGGGGCTGAAGCAGCCAGTGTTGGGGATTAGGCCAGCACAACAACAATGGCTTCTCCTCATCAGCATTTTCTATATCTGAAATGTAAATCCTGATAAAAGTATCAAGCCACGGGTCATGCTCAGCTGCACACTCTTCTCGGTCCACTTCACAAACAGGCTGCTGAACCTCGAGTGTGACCTGTGCAGAGGGAAATGATGGGAAAAACAGCTGCAAATAGCAGCACTCTTCTAAAACAATGCAGAGTTACTGGTCACATCCTAAATACTTTTGTAACAATCCTTCACCAGTGCCATTGATAGTTACCCAAAGCAATTCCAACCAAGAGCACAAAAATGAGTTTTCAAATTAACCAACAGAAAGGTTAGGAAATCTGATCTTTTACTATCAAAATATTTGATCAGCTGTATTTTTTGGCTAAGTGGAAGTATACCTAGACTGCACCCTGCAGTTTCAACCACACACATTCTCACACCACCTCAGCGTGCCCCCGAGATTCACACAGCTTATCTTAAAAGAAAAAAATTGAGGCGGGAAAAAACACAAACAATGAAGCTGGCAGAGTTTGCCTTAAAAAAAGGAAATACAAGGCAATGTTTTAGTTACAGCATACCCAGAACATGTCCCAGTGTCACAGCCTGGATGACTCACACTCATTCCACAGGAGACATGCAGAACCCATATACAGAGGTAACCAGAAAAAGTGCTAAACATTGCACTCTACATGCTGCAAAGCAGTACTGAGATTTGAGGGCCAATGTGTTAATACATGCAACTCCTGAAAAATGTACAGCGCAACATCTGAAATACTGAAACAGGGTAGCAGTGCTGGACTGAAATAGGCCTAGACAATATCAGCACACACAATCGAACCTGAACGCTCTGGCTACCTGTACAGTAATAATCATGGGCTGTCATATGACCAGACCAGGGTAAGGGCAGTACTTAGCTGGGGGCCAGACAGTGTGTGCTGACAGAGTGTGCAGCAGACACTTACCCCTCATCTTCCTGACAGAAACGGGGGACAATCTACAAAAGCTAGGATTCCAACACAAACCACCTATCTGCAGCCATTAGTCCATACAAGACATAAACAATCCATTTGGGTAGCGCTAATGATTAAGACGCAACAGAATATATCAAACATTCTCAATCTGCAATAAAAATTAATTGGAAATCAAGCCACTGTATTACAAAATTTTATTACCACAATTCAAAAAGCTTATATTATATGACTGGCTGCAAAATTTTTAACTAGCAAAACATGTATGTGAACATAACACAAAAAACTAATGTTTAAGGAAATAGAAATTCCCTTAATTTATGCTTTGTACAAAACTATCAGATAAATAAACAGCTGTTAATGTAGGACCCAATACCTTACATTTGACCACACATTCACAAGGATTCTAAATTTTAATAAATGTGTAATAAAACAAAAATGTTCCCAGCCCAAACAGCCTCCATGTTTTTTCCAATTTGAACTTTACACACTAAGTAGAGAAAGGTCTGCAGATCTGCATTACACAATAGTAATCCTTCCTATGGACAAATAAACATCTGAGTACTGGGCCACTGCTAAATATTTTGGGGTTTCACTGTAACGTTGAGTCCATTTATCAGCGCTACACTAACAAAGACAAGGCAATAGTTTTTTTTTAATGCAATCTTTAACCTAAGACTTGGAGCATAAGACCATTTTATAGAGGAGATTTTCCATTACATGTTTCAATTACACAAATGTTTTGTTTTAATTAAAGCCATTAATATGGAATTAATATTAATTTTCTTTTAATTTAACATCTGCCATTACTATCCTTTAGTGTGATAACATGCACATGAAGGAATTATGACTATATCTGTTGTGCCAGCTTCCCTTTTCAGTACTATTTCTCTGCAAAATCCTCTTAACAGAACTGCTGGCACAACAGTAACAATTACAATTTGGCAGCAGGAGAGATAACTGCTGGGCTACACATCCAGCTGTCAAAGGGCATTCTGTCTGCTCCCAGCATCTCAGATGCTTTGTCCTGCCATTTACCTATTTGATCCTTGTTTTTAAGAAAAAATTTGGTATTGATTTCCAGATGTTTTCCTTTAAAAAAAATAAACAACCTTGGAATTTAGGACCTGCCCTTTAAAAGGAATAGAATACAGCACATGAAGCATCTTTATACAGTCTCTGGAAATTAAGGTTATGGGGTCACACACCTACACTTGTGCTATTCTAGAAGGATAAAGAGTTGCAAAGTCATAGACTACAGGCCCATAGGGGCAGAACTTGCCCCTGGAGGGTCCTCAGATACAGCAAAGGGGGATTAAGTTAATAAATTTTGTCATTTAAACAGGTGGAAGCTTTTTTTTTTTTAACAGTACCCAATAATGATAACAAAGTACTTTGCTCAAGGGTGCTGCAGCCAGGTACCTATTGTGACTTTAGACAGGGCATGTCAGGCTACTCTTTCCTGTCCTTATGGCACTATCTGCTTCCTAGTCCTCCACACAGAAAACAAGGGGTCAATCACACTAGGGTTCAAAACTGCCCAATTGCCAAGTCAAAGTCTACAAGTCAAATGATTCTCCAGAACAATGTGATCATCTGTAAAAGGAACAGACAGACTGGCTAATACATGACATTCAGAGGTTCAAGAGCTTTGGATTTGCTTATTTTGTTGTTGCCCCTTGTCTCAGTGCTAGCAGGTCTCAAGGGGAGTTTGTTCAAGATCCAACAAGAGCCCCCAAATTGCCTCAAGTTATCCCACATGAATACAATAACCCTTATTCATTTCCTTTACTTCCTCTACTCCCTCAGCATGCTGAAGTCTGGTCGTAATCCTAAACACTTTAAGTTACTCTACATAACTCAGTCAGGCAAGCAAGGCTTCAGGAGGGATATGTGTCTATAAATGACCCATATTCCCCAGCCTGTGGCAGCAGGGCGGTCTGGCACACAGCAGGTGGTCCAGTTGGGCTGGGCTGCTTCTGCACTCAATGTCAGTGTACTGTGCTCCTCCTCCTGCCCCCCCCCCCCCCCCCCCCCAACCCCCCCCCCNTGTCAGTGTACTGTGCCCCCCCCCCCCCCCCCCCCCCCCCGCCACTCCAACACCCACCTCTGCTCCCCACCTGAAAAAACTTCATCTTTGACCTCACTGATCTCAAAGTTTATAACTCGACTAGTGGTGGAAAACACAGATGTGGAAGTTTAGAGTAACCCAGCTTTGTTTCAACAGGAGCTGTGCTGAGCCAAGAGAAGAGAGTTGCTTTCAATGTAGTGCCAAGGCAAACTTAGGACTTTCACAACTCCATTAAGACAGGAATACACAGAATCACTGAGTTTACGTTAGTAGCGCTTATACACCATATTCTGTTCACTAAACAAAATGGTAAAATGTTTAGAAGGTACAGCTCTGCATGTTTACTGAATTAAGTGCTTCTGGTAATAGTTTTATTTCTAAACACACCAAGTTAACACTGTATACACAATATACAAAATTTGAAATATTTCAATGAAATAGATAATATACAGTTTAATCCTTATGTAAATGTATAACATTTGGTTGTATAAAAGACAGAAGTATACTGTATGTTGACAGTCCTCTTGATTTAACTGTGAAAAGATGCAAAGGCGGAGGGAAGTAACCTGTCTTCAAAGGACCTTCATTGCCATGGCAACAGCAGGATTCTCAGTAACCAAGTCAGGAGGTGACCTGTGATATATAAATGAAAGCTGTCCAGAGTGAGTGAATCCTCCCTGCAGTAGTGGGCTCCTTTTGCCCAGAGAAAGCTCAAATTTGAGCTGCTGGGATTTGAACATCACAAACATGCACACACACACACGCGCGTATACGCGCACACACAAGGGCGCACACATGAGTGGCCGACAGTTCACAGAGCAGAGTACGGGTTATCTAAAAATAAACAGCTGCCAGGGGCACAAAGGAAGCACCTTCCTCCATACAGCAAGGCTCAACAAATGAAGGTAGGCTTATCAGACAAAGGTGCCAGATAGTACAATTCATGTCCCAAGGTTCATGTAGAAGCAAAAATGTAAAATAAACATAGTGGAAATTTAGTGTGAATTTGGCTGTAAAAACTAATTCACTAACATATCAACTCTAATTTGATGTTTAAAGAAAACACTAACAGTGAAAGTACAGGAAAACTAAAATCATATCACCTGAAGGTGACATCCAGTACATCATCTACAGAGCCAAATGCTTTCCGACTAAAGAAAAAGTTTTCTCGGAAAAGGAAGAATTTAAGACCCCTATTGAAAGGAATGACTGTTATAAATATGGCATCTGCACTTTGAAGGAATTCACTTTTAAATTAATGCTTTCAATGGCAGGAGAGACTTAGCGGATGTTTTAAACAAAAAACACAAATTTGCAAATCCTTCAGAAAGGCTTTGAAGATAAGCAGTACTCAAGTGGAGTTTTGTCACCTTTCATATCTTCACACTTTTTGCTAAATACTATACAGTGTAGTTTTATTTTTGTTTTGTGCAGAAAATTATCTGGAAATGCACACATTACTGTTTGCCATTTTACAAAACAAAAAGTAATCTGGCTGCAACCTAAAGATTAATTTTCAATAATACTTATTAGAATTTTTCCATAGCTCATTAATAATTGATCAGCTGACAAAACCATTTCTTAATCCACAGAGTTGGGTAAATGAACACCCAGACTAATGTCACAGGCAATGTGCGCCTGAACACTAGACCCAATAAAAAAAGAACAGAATAAAATGTCTGAACCCACATACTAGTATGTTAAAAGAAAAGATTAAAGGATCTACCAGAAGTTCTTTTGAGTCTTCTTGAATTGTTGCATTCTGCACCAATAATCTGTTCCCCAAACATAAAGCATATGTATCCTAGAAATATTCTCTCAAGTGTAACATTCAGAACATGACCTTGGATAAAATAATTCTTTAGCAAAGAATAATATATCAAGGACACTGCATCCTTCACCAGTTTCTGGGGTCAACAGTATTAAAACTGCCTGTTAATGTTGATGCCCTCATCACTTGTTCCACACTGACCTGTGTGTTCAGTCACATGTGGCTCTGATGCTAAATCATATCTAAGTTGGTGGTCATCCAAAAAGAATTTGTAACAAGACAACTGTCCCCTAAGTAGAAATGACAGGCCCTCATGTGCATACAAATACATTTGCCCATCATTGCAAGTAGAACAAATATTTCAGTACTTTGTTTTCTAGTCTTGGGATATTTTTTCTCAAAAATGTCCCAAAAGGTTTGAAAAACAGGTAGACCCATGGCACATGCACACACACTAGTGAGGTTGCATGTTTTTGGGGAGATCCCATTCACGCACACTGCAGAAAGCACAAGTCTGCAGTGGAACCACATGCAAATGCCAGGAGAACATGCAAACCTTACATACAAACACACACGCTACCAGCCTAGGTTCTAATCCAGAGAACTAGTGACACAGGTCATGCTAACTTCAGCACCTCCACACAGCCAAGCTCAAATTCATAATGACCATTTCTCAGTGCACACTGCACACCTAAAAGTCTTTGCATGTCACCCGGGAAACACTTTTTGCAGAAATGATTTGAACAGCTCATGTTTGAAACAGTAACGTTAACACACAGCATTGACGATAATGTATGAAGATAAAATCTCTCTAATGATGGAATACAACAGCAAAACTCATTCAGTACTGAGCAAAATACCAGAACCAATTCCTTGCTAGAATGTTTAAAGGCAGAAAAAGCTCTTTCCTACATAGATGGAGGCAGCCAATAGACCACTAGCAGCAGTTATACCGTGTCCATTTTTGATTACGATTTCTATACAATCAATGTATCACAAATGTCACAAAACACAGCACTGAACTAAAATACTTTGATACACATGTAAACTCACAGTAACTGTTAAAATGAAACAATGTCTTCAATGCTATATTCTAATTAAAAAGAAATAATGACCAGTCTAGAATTCAGGCCACCATACGTGGAATATCTACAATACTACAGCCACAGAAATGATTTGATCAAAACAGAAAAGGAACAAAAAACTGTCAACACAAGAAAAAGTATAAAATATGAATATGGTTTAGTACAGCAGCTGTGTGAGTACAACACAGAAAATTTGGAACGCAGTAAAAAGCTAATTTTGAGCCATTCTATCATAATATCACAATATTTATCTGAAATACGAAATGCTTTTTGACTGTAAAAATGTCGAGTCCAAATTCAATTTCAAATTCCAAGAAAAGGCATGCAAATATATATTTCAAAACTGATGAAGTAAATTAAAAGCTCACTGGCAAAACAGGTTCAAAGAAACAGACTTCTGAATTCTAAGTTGTAGTGTTTCAAATCCCTTACAATTTTTAAGGGATACAAATAAAACTACACATTATGTAAAATTATATAAACAGAAAATACATAAATACAAGAAATAGCAAGTGTGAATGTATGTGTATGATCACTTGCAGTACACCCTTAAAACTTATTTATTAGACTGAAACCCACAGCATGTGTTGGACAACAGTACAAGCAACCATGGGTCGGACAGAGAGGACACGGAGAGCACTCTGACTGGACCAGAGGGTTGTTTTTTTTTTTTTTTTTTCCCTAATAACCACAGGGCAGCCGTATTATGTGGTGTTCCTGTCATGTGGGTTGTACATGTCTTGTTTTAATCTTGGATTTTATAACGGAAGTTTTAGTTGTCACATGACGGTCTTAACTATTTATTGTAATGTTTTAAAGTTTTAAATGAATAAAGACGGAGATGATGAATGGCAAGATTGCAACTGTCGTGATGGACAGGTTGGTGACGCTTGGCGACAGCCGAGCGAGTCCATTCTGATCCGGAAAAAAAAAAAAAAAAAAATGTGGTGTTCCTGTCAGGGTTTCCTTCAGTCAGCATCAGGGAGCACTACTAACAGTATATTCATTGCTCCTTAATGAGATGAACTGTTTGTCTTCCACAGTTATCACCAGCCTAGAACTGGCATAAGTCCTAACAGTTTTTCATTAATAATATAGAAATAAAATCTAACAAGCCAAAATTACCACCCTAACATTATTCAAGTTACTTGTTTTACTTTAATTTTGGAATACCTGTTTGGAATCTGTGAACATTTAGGCCTTTACGTACCTGACACCTAACCTGGGAATGATCATGGAACCTATAAACAAATCAACTCTAATCATGAAAAGACACAGGATAAGTCTAATTCATTCAGGTTTAATTTCAAATTATAAAATAAAGACACTCCTAAAAAATCAAAAAATGCCATCTTTTATATCAAATTGCCTAAAAGTATGGAAATTTGTACAAGCTAGCAAATATGAGTCATTTGCAAACCTAATTAAGGGACAACTTTATCTGATATTGAAATACACAGCATTGTAAATGGTACATTGTGTTATACTACTCCTTCAGTTATGAGATATAACAATGTTTACTGTAGACAACAATATTACAGAATAGGAAAAATCAATTTATGGAGAGAATTCATTCCTGGATGGTGGATCATTTAATTGTTATCAATACAAAGATAAATGTAGTTCATCTCTCCAACCACGCACCTACAGAGAAAGCCACTTAAACAAGCTGTTAGAGTCGCACATCCTGAGTTACAAGAAGCTTTTTATTTTACCTGCAACAGCATTCACTTCTCCACTGAGAAATGTGAACTTTTTTGTCGAAGCTAAGTAAGTGACAAGTCCACATTTGTTGCCAACCGTAAAAACCTAATTTAAGTGACATAATGCTTCATTGTTTGCATCCTCCGGCAGTAGATTTGTGCACTGCAGTACAGCCCGTTCCTGGAATGCGAACGAGATCCGTTCCTAAGTCTGTCTTTAAGTCGAATTTGTATCTAAGTCGGAACAGGTACATATGGTTTGTATTTAGCATCAGTTAGTAAAATATTTGTCTTAGTATATAGTATATGTTTTACCTTTCTATGCATATAAAACACTTAAGAAACACTTCCAAATACACTAAAACATCTTAAACACAATAATACAGTACATAATAATAACAACAATAATAATAATACAGTAATAATAAAATCCCTACTTGCAAAAAATTCTTCATCACAATCACCTTCACTTGCTGCACGTGCAGTTTTTAAATGACTGAAAAGGCTTCAAGCCTTTTCTTGCACTAAAGCAAGGCTAATAGGGATATTACGCCAATTTTGATCATCTAACCAAATCATCAATAGTCCTTCCATTTCAAAAATGAAACCACTGTATTGCACAGTATTAATTGTAGCTTTCATCAAGGCAGAGCCTTTCACACACTCCATTACTCTCACTTTATCCTTTAAAATTGTTCCGATCGTTGACCGACTGTAGCCTAATGCTTTTCCAATAACCGATGGCCTATCACCTCTTTCTGATCGCTTTATTATTTCCACTTTACTTTCAGTTGTGATTGTTTTATTTTTCTTTGATGCATCAGCAACACTTGCATCGGATTTACACTGTGGAGGCATGGTTACAAGGGTAAATACTAAGATAAAATTATAAACCAAATACAAAGTTGAACATTTAACACAACATTAATGGCACCATGATCCGATTCAAACTGGCGGGCTCGAGCCGACGAACCATCAAGGCCGCGCAACGTTTTCATGAGTGTTACAAAGTAGTGCGTGCATTCGTGATTAAGAACCATTGTATTTAACTCTAATTTTTAATATTATAGGTTTTATGGCAGTCTGTTCGCAAGTACGAGTTGTGGGTAAGTTGGAGAGTCGTAACTCTGAGACTGTCTGTATACAACTTGAGGAAGCATTCCCACTAATACATATATAATGCAATAAATTGATTTGTGTTTTTGATATTTCTGTTTAGATATTAAAATCAATTCACCGCTACACTTTTAACTCATCCTACCCCTAAAAAGCATAAGGGGTTGTACACTTCAAACCACAGAATGTGAAAGGTGTGAAGACCCCAAAAATGCCCCTGTCACTAGGGAACGAAGGCTACAGGAAATCCCCACCTATTAACTTGTGCTGCTCCCTGAAGCGGACACCGGAGAGGGTTAGAAAGGAAATACTGCAATAATTACACAAATGTAACAAAGGTCTGGAAAAATACTTAGGCAAATGCACAAACTAAAGCATTTGAAAAAAGTCCCTCAAAGTTTTTCAACAAAATGGAAAATAAATTAATAAAATTAATTTGCAGCAATCACTTTATGAATGTCAACTGGATCTCCATTATGGGTTTTATTAATCAAAAAGTAATACAAATATTACAACTTATCAAAACACCTTCATCTAAATACAAAAATAAGAAAGACGTAAAATAGCAACCTCCAGAATAATGCCAGAATTATTTTACAATCATTTTATGAATGTACATATTCTGATGAAGACATTGTGTATGAGCAGGATATTACCTATTATTCAGCACCAATAACATACCATAGCACTACAAATAATAGCTAACCCTAAGATAAATTAACACCTTATATTAAAAGTAAATACTACACCAAGTAGAACTGTTGTAACTACCAATCTGCCAACACCTTGCAAAGATTGTCATCTCCCAAATGATAGGGCAAAAGAGCCCTCTTCCCTTTTATTTGTCATGTAAACTGGTCCTTATTTGCACACTCTGAACACTCCTTCTGTGCCAATTCCAGGAAGACATATGTTTCAAACACCAGATATGTGATGTTCATAAACACATTGTGAAGAGAAAATTTGAATGCAAGTATCAATACTGGTCATGACCATTTTCTAACTTAGCTTGTCAGCAAATCAACAACATCTTAAAAGCTATGAGAAATCCATGGTAATATAAATAGTACCTATTACTTATTAGATGCTCCATTTTAAAATAAATTAAGACAAAACATACTTGTGGAAAGAGGGTACATGACAGCATAAAAAAGATATTTCATAGATGAAACCCTACCTGATGCATTAAATTGGCTGCTTCCCAGAGTGGTCGGCCTGTTCTTCCCACTGTTTACTGGTGGAGAAAACATCTGGGGAGAAATTAATGTTTTTACATCACAACACTCTCCTCGGTTATCAACAAACAGCAATAACTTTGCTGAAATTCTTTTGCTAATTCTTAAGTTTTCTAAGAATATAAGTTATGTAACTTTCTTTTATTACTGTATGCATGAATACTAATGAAACACTCCTAGAATAAATTTAAAATTTTAAAACTTGACTCAACAGCTATTAAAATCATATTAAAGAGAACAACAAATCTGATAATCTGAGAATTGCCCTTGTCTGTCTGGTCTGGTGTGCTGATGTACAACACTGTATATCAGGGGGTCCAGAGTCTGAACCAAACTTTTCGTGTCATGACTCGTTAATCATGAGACTAAACCACACACACGCGTTTGTGTCTGTCTTTCCGCCGTCCAATTAGAAAGTCATTAAAAAAGGAGACACTTTTACAAGGCATGTAAGCGGCGTGAAGGGCTGCCGCGGGGGGTCGTACCGCGCTGAAGTCCAGCAGGTCGCTCAGCTCCTTGTCGGTCCCGATAGCGGTGATCCGCTGCTGAGGATTCATCGTGAGCGCGCTTCGCTACGGCTGAAACACAGCAGGGAAACAAACGGCTTTTCTCCACCTCACACTCACCCCAAACACGGCCACGATACGGCCGACGTTCCACCGTCGACGTGGTTGTAATTTCAATTAGTTAAAACCCCACATTTAATAGTTGTGACGCTAAATCTGTTAACGGCCAGAAACACGTCTCCGGGTCCTACGGGAAGTATCCGCGCTCCCGCGGCCGCACGAGACTCACTCCACATTGCAGGGACGCGGGGAGCGCGCGGAGAACAGCGTCCCGGCAGCTCGGTGGACGCGCCACTCCGCCACAAAGCGCACACATGCAAGTAAAAATACTACATGTGGAACATGTTTTCACACCGGGTGCCGCCCGAGCATCACCGCCACATGTTAAATGTGGCGTTCGTGTGTGTGTGTGTGTGTCCGTCGCACAAGTACATGGGGCCGCTCGCGCACCGTTCACAAAGTAACTTTTCTAACAGTTTCCACACACTTCCATTTCTAAGGAGCGCCGCTCTTGTGTAACTGTTTCACGCTGCACTGCCGTAAAACTGTTTCGTGGAAAAAAGAAAATGTAAAAACCGAACATGTGAGGCATTAATGAACAAGCGTATAATAATAACACTATATGGGTCAATTAAAACCACAATAAAACTGTATTTCTAAGAAAATAAAGGCAGAAAAGCCACTTCGAGCCCTTCTCCACACCAGCTCCAGTCTTTCTTGTATCCCAACTTCTTTCAGCCAGTACAACCCCCCCCTCGCTAAACTCATTACAATATTCTTTACCTTTTCACGTATAAAAATCCAACTAGGGCGATCTGACGGGGAATTGGCGACTTTGCTTTCCTTCCTTGCACCTGACAGAGTATGGAATCGACGCGCTTGCAAGTGATAATTTGCTAAATATTCCCTGAATGTAACTTGCGAGTTTCCCTTAGGCAGACATTTTTGCTAAGCAAACCTCAGCACCACGCTGACGTTCGATATGATATCCCTCCGCCGTAAGGAGCCCAAATACACACGTTAACCCGTGCGGTGCCGGGGCGGAGCTCAGGGGCTGCGGCGTAATGTCAAGCGGCCCCTTCGGCACCGCCGCTTCGGGCAGTTTGTGACGCAACGTGGCCGAGGGCTTATTTCACATTTCTGATTTCCATTTATTTATGCAGCCTATTTAGCTTAAATAGTTATAAACAAGCCTCTGGTGCTTAGGTGGGAAACCGCACAAAAATATTTTAATAAGAAGATCGTACACATATTGAGAGCTATGCGAATATGTCAACATTATAAAATACCGTCGTTTAGGTGAATGACTGCCAGTTTAGTGACATTCTCCGTTTTGATACTACTATAACTTTACTAAGCTAAACTGATCGTGCAAGGTGCAAAGTAGCGACTTTTTGCAACAAATCGAGAGGCTCGTTTCTAAATGGATGCATTATTACAGATATTTACAGAGAGTTTGTGTAATAATTTGTTCTGGTTTTGGTGGCTGAGTGAAACGTACGGGTTTAACTGCGGTTAAATAATTTAACTTTATTGAAATGTTATTTTAAAAGTCACTGAAGTTGCACAAATACACGTTCTACTGAAAGTGTTTTACCGAAAGCACGATTCGAACATTATTTTGGCCGAACAAGGTGAAAAAAAAATTAAAGCAAACAGCAATATTTCAAGCAAACCTGAAGTCATTTCCAATTTACATGAATTTTCGAAACTCTCTTCTGAGAATCTAAAACTTGACATTACAAGTTAAGTTAATTTTTTAACGCTGTATTTACCTATAGACTATATAAAGGTTAAAGGTAAACATTTATACTGAGGGTATGGACGTTTAGGAAGACTGTTACAAAAATGAACAAAAAGGTTTCTTAAGAAATATTAACAATGCTTTGGGACTACTTTTTCTTCCGCGGAGTAGAAGTAAAAAAAAGAGGAGTGGCGTGCTGCGTCCAATGTTTTGTTGTCAGTGAGTGACAGGGGATTACTAGTTCGTTTTATAACGCAACCACAACCCTTCATAAACCCATCATAAACCCTTCACGAAGGACGTCGCCAACTCTAACGATGACTAGACAGGACAGCATACGAAATGTTTCCACAGGATTAATTATAACCAGTAAACTGTCCCCTGAGGCCGTATTATGCACATAATAACATTTTTTTTTTCATTTTACAGTCTACAAGAATGCGATGAAAAGTTTGAATTACACATAGAGTCACTTCAAATATAACTTACGGCTATTCTTTATTTATCCATCCGTCCATCCATCTATGGTGCGTTAAATCTCTATGTTTTACACTACTGGCGCACTTAGAAATGCGTTGTTACAGCCTCTTCTGCAATAACACTGTTTCTGAGAAGTTTGCAGTACTTTTTTCCTACTTAAATACTTTGTATGCAGATTTTGTTTGTTCTGTTTCTGTACTCTAAAAATGATATTAAAATTCCGCACATGCAGTATTTATTTGATACACTTGAGCTCTTCATGCCAAATTCATTACTTAGCATTCCACAGTTAAAACTGGGATTATGTAACTATTTTGTTATTCTTTTTGAGCACTGAAATAAACCAAGCCTCAATTCTAACTGTACAAAAATATCCAATACACTGTGTAAATTCCGAGAAAATACAACTGGTACATCAGCTGTCAATAGGAAAACATTAACATTTCCCTTCCTACTCTTCTGCTGCAACAGAATATGTAGGAATATTGTACAGTATTGTATATATCAGCTGCGGTTAACGATACTTAACGTCTCACTGCAGTTTTATAAATTGTAATTTCCATTACAATATGTTTATCTTTAATTCATAATGCAGCATATCTTATTATTATTATTATTATTATTATTGATAATAATAATAATAATAATAAAAATAATAATTGTGCCACCTGTGGGGCGATTTGAACATCTTTTATGTTTTAAGATCCAAATTTAGTCGTGACTGGCTCTTGCCTCCTGCCACTACACCCACGGCAGCTCGTGAAGAATGAACTCTCTCTCTCTCTCTCTCTCTCTCTCTCTCTCTCTCTCTCTCTCTCTCTCTCTCACCCCCCGCACACACTCTTCCACGTGCTCGCCGCGGCTCCTTTCTCTCGGGCGCAGGCAGCCACACGCTGGAAGAGATTCCCTCTCAGCCTGCAGGTGTCACTATGTGCAGGAAGAGANCACACACTCTTCCACGTGCTCGCCGCGGCTCCTTTCTCTCGGGCGCAGGCAGCCACACGCTGGAAGAGATTCCCTCTCAGCCTGCAGGTGTCACTATGTGCAGGAAGAGAGGAGGACCCAGCCAGCTACCCACGTCGGAGACCAGTTATTGTCAGCCTGAGGTCCGCTTTGTTTTTCCAAGCAAGTCGTGTTTGCTGTCTCTTCTTTACACCACAGGAACTAGCCTCTAACCTGGACATCAACATTATGAGTATCTCAGAAAACTGTTCATCTCCAGCTTTCCTGTCCCAAGGACATTTTTTCTCTCATGCCAGATCCTTCTTTTATTCTTTTGTCAAAATCTCACATAAAAGTCAGATTTTTTTTCAGAGTAATTGGCCCAAACGTTTTATATTTCCAGGACTCCGACAACGTCATATTTTAGGGACGTAATGTTTACACGTTATGTTTAGACATGCCATGCTTTAGTCATGTTTCACAATATCACAGCAAAGTTACTAAGGCTACTGGTTGGCCAACATCACCCACTCTCTGATCAAATTATTGTCTTATAGTTGCAGGTAGGTGAAACATCTCACTATATTATCATTCTGTAAAGTGCATTACGTCTATTGCTTCATTTTAGATCTCAGTGAACTCTATACCAAACTACTGGTCATCATATTGTCCTCCCTTTTCACTATTAATCTATTATTCCCTTATCCTTTCACCATCATATTCCCTTCAGTCTCCATTATCCAGTAACCTCATTTGCTGACTGCTGCTCCTTATCCACTGTTCAATTGAGTAAATTCCTTGTATCATTTAAATGCAAATAACACTCAACACTTTCGAAAGTGGCCTGAGGAAGTATCATACTTTTGTTCATCCTGCTATATTCTGACTCAATAGTCTGTCCAATTTTTTCTGTTTCAAATGCTGGTATTATTGCCTTTATTTTACATTTCTTTGACCTAACTGTTGCTACTGATAGATGTATTTCATCATATGTTTGTGGCTGCTGGTTATAATATTGAATTGCATTTATTGTATGGTCATTGTCATTTTGTACTCATCAATCATTCATTTTTTATCCTTAAGCACAAGTTCCAAGTTCATGCTGGTCTGCAGACTATCCCAGATGTATATACCATGAAGCAGGGGATGCCCTGGGTAGGACACCAGTGCATCATAGAGTATTTTCATACAAATTAATGGCAATTTAATGACCAATTCACCTGAAATACAGAGCATCCAAAGGAAACTCACATATTCATGGGGAGAACACGCAAACTTACACAGACAGCCAGATTTGAACCCACACCCAAGCCCATAGCCCATGTGCTGAGGGACTCTCATTTAATTTTTTTGTCAAGTAAATCGATACCAAATGATGATGCTGTCTTTTACAGCTGCATGGGTGCAGACTGAAAATACAGAAAAAGCTCCCAAAAGTTTCTCTGCATTTCCATGGATTCTCCTGGAAAAAAATGCAAAAAATGAATTTGTCGTTGTGCTGCGTTATGCACCTATATTATTTGTGTTGTAATTTAGAATTAAGTTCTGAAATGAATTCAGGACTAAATTCACACTGCAGCCAAGGGTACACACACAGACAGCTGACTGGTTACCAGCATGTGACGTCGCGTGCGCCACATTATTTTACGTCACATGAAGGGCAGGCGTGACAGTGGTTACGTCTTGCGCTCCAGACGGAAGGAAGTGGAGAGATAGAGGCGCGTGCGCTGCAGGCTTTTTTGTATTTTACCCATAGTGCACCATACAATGCTGTTATTTGCCAGCAGCGGTTCCGGTGGAGATGAAACAATGTGTTTAGTCTGAAAAAAACATTTTCTGCATACGGTAACTTCGTGTTTAAATTACATTCGGATGTACAGTCGTGCCTCTGTGACAAGACTGAGTTTTCCCGTGTACTTCCGACGCAGTAGTGGCTAAAATGAGGAGTGGGAACGGTGTTTGACGGACGCCATGTTTGTCGGCTGTTGTGGGGATGCTCTGCTTTAACTCTGTTTTATTGTGATGTTAGCTCTCTAATTGTAGCGCTGGTCACGCTGCGTGTTGAAAGGTGTTATAACTCGGGTTTCCAGGGATTTTTAACGCAACATTTTTTGGTAGTGCCACTGAGAAGAAAGTGGATGCAGTAGTGCGCGTTTCTCCATTTTTATTCCTCTTTATTCCGGCAGCCTCCTGCCGTGTGTGTGCGCGCGCGCGCTCATGCAGCCGGAGCGCAGTCTGCACGGTTCCCTCGGAGATCACAGAATTGGGGGAAACACTCGTGACTGGATCAACTGCCATGTAAATAACAGTAGTTAGAAATGCGCAGTTCCATCACACAGCGTATAGCGAGGCTGGTCAAAGCATGTGCGTGTTTTTGAAAATAAAAATTCCAATCATTGTGATTGCAGCGAGTTGTACTTTATTACTAGTTGGCAAAAAAATGGAGTGATTCCTGTTTGTGTGTCTGCTTCATTAATAACACGCTCACAAGCAACTTTACCCAAAGGCAGAGTGTATATACTGCATACATACAGAATATTTATATGTTACATATGAATAAAACATGAATGTGGCACAGTAATTGCTGATGCTGTAAGGTACAGGGCTGCTGCCCTGTAGTCTCAAAGTTGAATGCTCAAGTCTCACTAGCTGTAATGCCACCGGTCAGTGTATTAAGGTGTGGCATCATTAAGCTAGTGTACAAGAAGAAATAGTTATAGTAACAGCAGATATGTTCTGTTTTTAGTGCCAACATGTCTGAACTGTTCATGGAATGTGAGGAGGAGGAGTTGGAGCCATGGCAGAGGAGAGTCCCTGAGATAAATTTGGTGGACGATGATGACGACGATGAACCCATTTTTGTTGGCGAGATCTGTAGCTCTAAAGTGTCTCCAAACACCAGGCCAAGTATGAGTTTCCCGATTCGTTAACATCAACCGTTGTCCTATAATAAAATTACCTGTTTTTTAGACTCGGATTGGTTGGAATTTTGCCTTTAAACTCATCCATTGCTCAGCGCAGTTTAGTTCACCATGTGATTCACGTTTTATTTTTCTGGTGCTTAGGTGCCGATCCAGTACTCAAAGTGGTTGGCGCTCCCAGTCAGCAGCATACGCCGCCCTCATCAGTTCGAAGCGTGGCACCCGTGTCACCAGGGACGAGATTTGTAAGCAGCACAGTGATGAACCCTCACAGGCCTTTACAGACTTCTTCCAACACGCAAACTGTTTCCTCAGGACCCTCTCAGCTCACCATCAGAACAGCACCACAGCCAGTCACCAAATCCTTACTAATCCCTGTGACTACCCAGGCTGGGTCTCTGCCTGTTGTTGCTCAGAATGTGCCCCACACCATAACTGCAGTGACTCCACAGCCAATCATTATCAACAACCAGGTAAACAAGGGCTTCCTGGTTTCTTTATTCTTTAGTGTTAAGTGTAGTTGTAAATTTTTTTTTGTTTCTGATCTATCAGGGATATATACTGACCTCTCATGAGACGCCAAATAATTCCACAGTCATTACATCTCTTGGAAGTCAGTATTCCAGTGGCACCTCTTTCACTGTAATTCCAGGTACAAATTCAATTATTTTCTTTGTTTTATTGTCATGCTTATTTTGTTTGCATAAACGTGAGTAAGAAAATCGCACTTTAAGTTTCCTTTACTCCTTGGGAAATAAGGGGTTTGAGTTGCATTTGCATGCTGTTTGGGAGTGTTTTGGCTCATTCTTCGAAGCAGATTTGCTCCACATTGATCAGGTTAGGTTGTCAGCTGCAATTTACAAGTAGAGCTATAGGTTCTTGATTGATTTGAGATCTCATTCTTTGACTAAGCTGTTGTAAGATATTCACCTTTTTGTTCTTCAGCCATTCCTTTGTTGCTTTGGCTGTGTGCTCTTGGTCATTGTCCCTCTCAAAGGTTAACGTTCTTCTGAGCTTCAGGTTTTTATTGGAGTAAAGCATTTTCTCTTGCACTTATTTTCATTTATTTTGCTCTAATCTTTCTTCCTTCAGTTTTAACAAAATGTCTTGCTCCTGCTTGTGAAAAGCAGCCTAACAGCCGGATGCTGCCACCCCTGTAATTTATCATAGGCAGTATTTCTTGGGGCAAGGGCAGTTTAGAGTTTATGCCTTAGGAAAATTGTGCAAAAAGAACCGTCTTAAAAATATATGGAGCTTGCCAGAAAGCATGAATGACCTGTCTGTAGTGTGGTAAAAACCTTTATGGTCAGGTGGGACCCATATAAAGCTTTTTAGCCAGAATTTAGAGTGCAAGTGTGGTGCAAACCACAAGCATCATCCAACCCACCTGCAAAACCTGGGGCAAATCTGCCTGGAAGAATGTAACAAAATCATTATATTTATGATATGCTCACTACTGTGTATGGTTTCTTTTTGCCTGCGCAGCGGGGCAGCAGCTGCTGCCTCAGGTCACTACACCCAGGGCTGTGTCCGGGGTTGTCCACAGGCCACAGGTTCAGCTGGTACAGAACAACATAGTCACACTGACAAACATGCAGAGCCTGTCACAGCACAAACAGCCATCTGCACAGTTTGTCTCTAATGACTTGCAGCCCTTGCACATGAGCCCTACCATGCTGCACCCATTACAGGTCTGCAGCTCAGCTCTACAAAGCAAGGTGGGCAATTCAGCAAGACAACAGTCCTCACCACAGCCTTTGCCAGCACTGCACACTGTTACTATGACAGGTACAGCTTCAGATACTCGATTGCATGAGTGTAAGGTATCGTTATAATATTTGATTTTTATTATAAGTTTGAATGGATTTTATTATTTTTTTTTTTTCTCCCACAGGCAACAACACTAGTGCAGTTAAGCGAGATTTTCCACTGGACTCTGTGAGCCCTGCTAAAAAAACAAAGCTGGAAGGTGGTATGTATTTTTCTTTGTTTTTTCACTACAGATTTAATTATGGAGGCAGTATTTCTATGATGGAATTATAAAACAAGTGTCTGTTCAATAATTTGTTTTTTTTTTCTTCAAGTTATAGGATCCTCTGATACACCTGATAACACACAAAATGGAATGCCTTTCAGGCAGAAGTGTCCAAAGTGTAACATTCAGTTCAATCTTCCAGATCCCATGAAGAGTCACATGAGGGTTTGTTCAAGCTTTTGTTGCTACAAATCTTGTTAGGGAATATAGTATGTCTGCACAAAATTTTCCAGGTCTTTGCTAAGTTACCTTGTTATGATTGGTGGCATTGAAACTAATTTTTCAAGGTTTATTATAAATACAAACAGTGGTAATTATGCCTTAATTGTACACGCTTATGTGCAGTACTTAACAATTGTTTCTCTTTTTCCCTCAGTACTGCTGCTATCATCTGATGCATACCATCTTTCCCTCAACCCCCACATCTGTCAAAACCTCCAGTCCAGCACAGGACTGGCAGGCAAAAAAGGGCAAACTCATTATGCTGGTAACAGAGTTCTACTACGGGAGGCACGAGGGAGATGGGGTAAAGGAGCAGAAGACCAACACTACTTTTAAATGCAGCAGCTGTCTCAAGGTCCTGAAAAACAACATCAGGTACCAGTTTTACTTGCATTTTTCACAGATGTTACTGGAACCCAGCACTGACAATACAAGCAGGAGGTATAACTCTCGAGTTTCAAAGCAGCAGTCCATTAAAGAAGGCAAGTTTTTAATTACACAGTTGAGCTGGAATATATCCTATCAAGCATTCATAAGGCAAGTATGGATTTTTGAAAATTTGTATTGGGTTAGGCCAAAAAATGTTATATGGGGAGCTTGGGACTGAAACCAAATTTTTGGTACAATAAAAGAAGAGACGTTCTATTGGGAGGACATGACTATTTATGATTCAGCTGGCTCCATTGATAGCACCTGTGGAAATATGTTGAGGGATGTAAATTAATATATTGGATGTACAGAGGGGTTATTAAACTGAGTTATAATTTATAATGGCTCTGTTATTTGCCCCTGCATCACTCTGCCTTTTTTCATGTTAATATAAGGTTCAGAATCAGGAGGCTAGGAATTCTTAACATGATTGGTTAGAGTCAAAGAGGAAGAGATTGATAAAGTTTGTCTCTCAGACTGACACCTTTATAAATTTGAACTCATATTTTGAGTCAACATTAAGTGGTGTAATAACCCAGTAACTACAGATTCAGCTTCTTTCACTAAGCAGCTCATCTCAGATGCATGTGAGAGAAAAGGTCCCTGCAAGCTGTTTTAATGGGAGACCACATTTGTATAGTGTTCCACATCTGGCAGCTAAGGATGCCGTTCTTTCATGTAAAGAGTCTTGTTAGGGGTGCTGAAACAGCAGATTGTGAATTGAAAAATGAACTCTGCATTCTAAGGGGAACACAGGCAGGGGGGCCACTGAGATTTTCAGCAGCAGTGAAAAACCAGAATCATTTATCAAAAATGTAACAAAACCTGCTGCTTAATTGCTGGCAACTGAGTGGCCATTATACATACTTAGAAAGTGATGCAGAGGAAGAACCTAGGTTAATAGTTGAAGATTCTCAGGTTGTGTAACTACTGCTACTGTTACTACTGTTTCTTCTGCTGCTGTTATTATTATTAGTAGTAGTAAAAATAAAATAGCTTGACTGTTGTGCTATTTGGTAATTACTAGTCGTAAAATACTACCAATAAATAGCCGTTGACTTGTTACCTTAATTTGCTAAAATTGTGTATTTAGGCATTATGTCAAATGAGAAGAAAGAAAGCATACTGCTGTGGTACAGCAGAGCTCTCTGAACAAAAAAAAATTAAACATTTCCAAAAACAGGAAATGGAAAGTCTGTGAGCACAAAGCTCCTCTAAAATAACTTTTGTGCATTGTTGTGGTTCATCTGCTTGCATTTTTTCTCATTTTGCATTCTGGGATTTGGAATGTCCTGGTTTCCAAGTAATCAGAACTTCTGGTTTTGTGCAATACTCACTCCCCACCAGTGTACATGGTTTTTCTTCCTCTGTGTTGTGTACAGGTTCATGAACCACATGAAGCATCACTTGGAGCTAGAGAAGCAGAGCAACGAGAGCTGGGAGAGCCACACCACCTGTCAGCACTGCTACCGGCAGTATGCCACACCCTTCCAGCTGCAGTGCCACATCGAGAGTGCACACAGTCCATATGAATCCACCAGTACGCAGTCGCTGTGTTTAATGCACCCAGCAATCTGAGTCCCATCCTCTCACTCTGTTGTCTAGTATTGTGGCAAAGGAGCTGCATGCATTTGAATAGTGACCATGTGAGAAATGAAATGCATTTGAAAATCAACTTTTATGACTCCTTCCTTGAGTATTTCCCTAACAATTGCTTGTTTTGTTTTCTTGACTGTCAGCCATTTGTAAAATCTGTGAACTGGCTTTTGAAACCGAACAAGCACTCCTGGAACACATGAAGGCCAGTCACAAGCCAGGTGAAATGCCATATGTTTGCCAGGTAAACACAGTGAAAATCTTTACTTGGCAGCAGTGTTGGTTATGGCACTTCTGTGGCTTTGGTGATGGTTTTGTTGGGTTTTTAATTTGGTCCAGAAAAATGGCTACATAGCACACTCTTTATTGTTCCCGTGTCCCCATACAGGTTTGCAACTACAGGTCCTCGTTCTTCTCTGAAGTTGAGAGTCATTTTCGAAGCATGCATGAAAACACTAAGGACCTCTTGTGCCCCTTCTGCCTCAAGGTCCTTAGGAGTGGTCACATGTACATGCAGCACTACATGAAGCATCAGGTCAGAGCAATTCCACTGCTGCCATCTGGAACACTCCCTCTACTGCTACTAGTGTGCTTTTATGCCTGGTTAGATCTTCAAAACACAGCTTCATTCCTATTTTCACACAACTCTTGGATTTAAAATTGATGACTGGATAGCTATGAAAGTGATGGTTGCTTGTCCATTTACCACCTGCTTCTGACTTGCACAGGCAGTAATCTTAATTTATCATTAAAACAACATGTGGGAGTCTGTCTGATTGGTCTACTTGTGTTATGATTTTGGTTCTGAAGTTTTCTATTTGCTTTTTGTCAGAAAAGGTTATTTTATTGTCCAGAGTGCATTACTGTACCCTGCAGTACATAGTGGCGTGAAGGTGAAGCCCAGTTTTTCATCTTTTTGGCTTCTGCAGGAACAGTGGGTATTTCTGGGATTAACATAATTGATATTATGTCTCTACATTAATTATTATAAGCCGTACAATAAAATGCTGTATGGTTATCATCATTCATACTTTTGAAATGATGTTTTTTTGTGTTTTGTCTCCCAGAATAAGGGGATTCATCGCTGTGGTAAATGCAGATTGAACTTCCTTACCCAGAAGGAGAAAATGGACCATAAGATGCAGTTTCACCGTACCTTTAAGAAACCTAAAATCCTAGAGGGGCTTCCACCTGGAACCAAGGTTCACATTTCTCTGATACAGTGATGGATGAGTAGGCAGTAATAAAGTGGATTTCAGCAGGTGGCATGTCAGCATTTAGAAGACAGGGGCCAGAGCGGATTTCAGTTTAACCAGGATTTTTGCTGTTTATTTTTTCCCTTTAGGTGACAATCCGTGCGTCTTTTTCGGGTGGGTCTCCTTCTTCTCCGTCTTCTCCCACGTCTCCCAGTAGTTCTGCAATCAGCGTCATCTCCAGCAGCCCACCAGCCAAACGACCAGGCAGACCTTCTCTCAGCTCAGCCAAATCTAAGTTGTCAGCACAGAGCTCTGGTATGGGGAAATCCAGAGGCCACAGCAGGAGACAAGATCGGCACCAGCACCTGCAGGACAAGAGCAACTACATGTTGAAGACTCTAAGGTATGCATGTCAAGGTACCATATAGCTAGAAACACACTCCAAGAGTTTTTGTGGGTGTTTTGATACAAAGGCCATTTTATGTTGTAGGGGCCGTGGTTAGTTTCTTAAATAAAGTGTCGTCTTGTGTACACTGACACCAAGCTAAGTCTAGCTATGTAATATTTAGTGATATGCTGAATTTTATTTATATTTATTGACAATAAAAGCCTGCCATAATGTGATAGTGAGGTCCAAAAAGTTAAGTTGCACAAGAAAGAAGAGGAGATGGGTAGATGATGGGATGTAAGACGTAGCGTGAGTGTGAGAAAAGAGGAGTTTTTTATAGCAATGCCATAATTGATTGGTAAATGCGTTCCAGTCCAATATCTCTCTCCTGAAATTTTGGTTCTTCCAAACTTCACTTTCAGTCAGTGTTGCACTAACAGTGTGAAAACAAAAAGGACAAAAGTTGATTTATTTTCTTTTCTTAGACCTGTAGAAGTTAGACTTGACGGAAAACATGCACTTGACCGATATAAAAAGGCAACCACAAAACCACAAAGACCCTTTTATTTATGCACTGCAACACAGGCTCAACATTTTTTGGCAAAAAAATAATTTTGAAAAATGAAAATGAAGCAGTTTATAATGTCACTCATTTGTTGATTGTGGCAGCAGTGCTTTTTTGCGTTTGGTTTTTTTGCATTTCTTAATATTTCACCTTCATTGTCCACCTGTTCATCACTCAGGTACCAGAATCACTCTACCTGTCCAACTATGAAAAGTTACTAGTCCGACGTTATAAAAGTTCAATTCAGATGTTCAGAATTATGGGTTTTTATCCTAATACGATAATACTTTCTTTTCCCTAGAAATGAATTTGGGGCCCAGACATGTATAGAGTGTTCCTCTAAAATCAGTGACTTCTACATGCACTTTCCTACAATGATGAGCTGTGGTGCGTGTAAATATCAAACAAGCTGCGGCAAGTCATTCGGAAATCATATGATCAGGTAACCATCGTCCGTATGTGTGCTACGCTCCTCCTGTTGCCAGCAAGAGGAGTGAGACTGAAATGATTTCTCTTTTCCAGGTTTCATAGTGCTGTCTCTTGGGATCGACTTCGGAAGATGAGAAAACCTCAAAACAGTATGCGGTAAGAGAAACTCGAATGCTTCCTCTGTTTTACATGTGTGTTTCTTAAAGTGGCAATTGATTTTTAATAATTTCTTATATACATTTAATTTTTTACCATATTGACCAGCAAAACATAGTATTTTCAAGATGACATGTTTTTATCTGAGAATAAATAAAGCGTTTTATTGTCGCCATTTAGATACCCTCTTTGACATCCATGGCATTCAGGTCACACTGCTGTTGCTAACGTGGATTTACATCTTGAAATTATGATTATTACATTTTTTTTTTATTTCTTGTGAATTCTTGTTTAAGATTGTTTAATGTTGAACTGAAGTCGCTCTCTACAATAGGAGCATGACACTGGTGTGTCTTAATTGTGACTTCCTGGAGGATGCAGCAGGCAGTGACCTCATGAGCAAGCATCTCGTGGACAGACCGCATCACACCTGTCAGGTCATCATTGAGAAAGGTGAACAAGAGCTTGGCTTTATGCTCTCAATTAAACTTTCTCTTTAGCGATGGAAACGGTGCCTGGAGCCATGCGAATATTAAATATGTATGTTTCCTTCTACAGATGTTTGCAGTGCTGTTCCCTCAGACACACGGTAAGCAAATACAACTGTCATTAAAGATCCCCTCACAGTTTAACAAAATTGTTTTGTGAAATTGTCATATTTAATTTGCGATGTTTAGAAATTGAACTTGATTGGCATGAAGACAAAACATTGGATTAGATACCTGTTTCTTGTTAGATAGTTTGTTCCATATTGCGGTGTTTCTCAAGTTTTTGTCAGATTTAGTCAATAACACAACTGACTTGTCTATACAGCTTGATTGGTGAGCAGTAGTACATGTGCTGTGATAATTTAATTTCAAAGACCAGAAAAATATCATTTATTAGAACTCCATGAGAACAACACATTGGTTAAGATAATGCATTTATAATTGTGAAATATAAATTCATATATTTTTATGTGCTTAATTTGGGGAAAAGAAAGGTGATTGTTTGCCAAGTGTGCAACTCTGTCATCCGCTTTGTAGCATTCAAAGTTTCCTTTGTTTCCTTCCACAAAAACATTAAGTCCGTGTAGTTCTGCTTGAGAATTTCAATTCTCAATTTTTTAAAAATAATTTGAATATACTTTTCTCAGTTGATTCTAAGATTGTGGGTTGCCTCCTTACAGATGTGAGGTCCCAGCAGGAGTAGACACTGCAGAAACAGAGGTTTGTATGTTTGGTTGATGTTGCAGCTCAGAATTGTTCTTTTTGTTAATGTATTATAATGGATTTGTTAAACTGTGAACCTACATTTGTTTTTCTTAATAGGGAGGCAAATGTAAAAGTAGCTTGTGTGGACATCTGGATTCCTCCCCACCCACTGAACGGTAACACTTCACTAAGTGGCTGCAGTTTGTCAGTTTTGCTTTTTGCAAACAATTTTTAATCACGTGTGTACTTGTTTTTTTCAGAAGCAAGAAAGATAACAGTACTGCTGACAGCCACAATAAGTTAGGTGTTTCAGAGGCATGCAGGGGTTCTGAAACACTTTGTCACCAGGGGAAAGATGCAAGGGAAGTGAAGACAAGTGAAGGTGGAGGCCAGACAGCAGCTGTACAGCAGGGTGACGGGCCGGTGCCGCCCTTAGGACCGAGCAACGTAGAGCTTCCGCCAGGTGACAAGGACATTTATGAGCAGCCTGCAGAGCTGGGCTCTGTAGACAATGTTGCGAGAAATGGGGAGGACAGCGCTGTACCCGGGGAGGGTGTCCCCTTTGAGGAGTTCCTGAGGAAAGCAGACAAATCAGAGTCCACAGACGTCAACGGTGGCAAGCAGGGCAGCATCCACCTGGAGCCCCTCACTCCCTCAAAGGTCCTGGAACACGAGGCCACAGAGATCCTGCAGAAGGGCAGCAGCTCTCCTTCTGAGAGCAATGGGGGAGCTGCCCCTGGCTGGGACTGTAGCAGACCCTCTACTCCTGAACTGCCCAATGTTACAAACTGATGGAAAATATACACGTTAATTATGATGGTGGGGATTTTCTGTTTTGAAAAGTTATGCAGAGAGGAACAGTTAATGGAAACTTTGAAAAAATTGTATGAAATTGTATGATGCGTGATTCAGTGTATATTCGCGTTTCAAATACATATGAACTGGGCTGTACTTCTTCCAAGCTATCAAAAAATACTTTCAATGGAAAGTTGTAACACTACTCCAAGTACTTGTGTAGTAAATTTGATGTCAGGTAGAGAATTTGCTTTTTTAAGTTTAAAGTATGTTGAGTAGCTGCAATGGCTCCCTCCAAATACACAAGACATGGTAACTCTTTGGAAAACTTACAGTTCCTGGTTCTTTTTGTAACCAGCTTGTTTAGCAGGAAAGACTCTGACTGGGTGACTGTTGCAGTAAATGGCTAATAGGGGTGTAGAGGAAGGCAAAAAAAAAGTTGAAATGCAAGGGCTCCACACAGCAGACCTGCAGTTACAACATGCAACAAAAGAGCTGAAATGTACAACTCCTTTTTTACTGATACGGTTAAGATTTTTCCATGGTCACGGTACGTTGCGCTGGCAGTCCACACTCGCTTACTTCTCCAAAGTTGTCTATCTTGTGTGTCACACCTTTCACCACATTTTGGGGAAGCAGAAAGACACAGATGATTTTAATGGAACTGTAAATAAAGATTTGTTAATATTTGTGTGAGTATTTTTTTAAGCAAATGCCACAATTTAAAAAGCATTTGGTAGATTTTCTTCCATTTATTTTGTAAATTCATTTTTTAGCATCTTCACACAAGCCTCCAATAACTAATCTCAGGAGCCAAATGCTATCATTCTAGTGAAGATCGGTTATATATTGAATTTTAACAGGTTAAAGCATGTTGAGATGTTTTAACTTTGTAGATGCTGAAGAGGGTAAATTTGTCAGTTAGGCACGGCCTACCGTTGTGATTCTGTGAACTATATGCAAACTACTCTCCGTTACACGAGCGATGAGGACTGGCTGTACTTACCTGTGTTTTTTGTCTGCCTGGCTTAAGCGTGACAGGATTTAGTCATGCGCTTTAGCCATAATGTCATGGTTATAAATGTAGTGGTCTGCTTGCTGAATTAACACAATGCATCTGCACTTAAGCTACTGTAACAGAAAGCGGTAACATCACTCAGAATTTAGCTTCACTGAAAATGTGTTTTCCAGCATCCCATTTGATACCGGTGCCTGGAAGCAGCCATAAAGCTCATCTGAGCTGGACAGTTGCCAAAAATATTAAAGTTTTTTTCAAATGTTTCCAGTAGGTTGTATTTTTTTTGCACTTGGTCATTTTAAAAAGTATTGCTTTAAACATCTGTACTTGTGGACTTCAAAGTCATAATATGCCAGAATCACCTCACTTCTTAAGTTGAACTGTTTTTTGTGGTAGACCGGTTCGTCCAGAGGGTCGAAATACACAAATGTTTAGCCTCAGCTTCTTCAAGACATCTATAAATTAACACATATGAAAGTTTTTTTTTGTTTAAAATTGTTCAGCCTCACTGACATACTGTTGTTTGAAGTTGCTGTGTACAGGGCAAGTATCCTGTTAGAAATTGCTTCTAATAGTGGGATGTAGTTACCCTTCATCTTTCTTTTTAAAGATGCATCATTATATGAACTGTATGCTGGGATGCTTTGACAAAAGTTAATCCATCAAACATAACATATATACACTCACTGACTTTTGTAAATGCACTGCTCATCCTCCACAGCTGCTCAGACATGTTTGTGACAGTATGCAAAGCATACAGGTGGTGTCAAGAGGTCCTTACTGTTCACGTGTACATTAGAATGGACAAAACATGTGATCTAAGGGACTTTATATGCGAGTTGGTTGTCTACACCAGTCACACTGGTACTAGTATCTCAGAAAAGGCCAACCTTCCGGGAATTTGCTTACTACTGTGGGAGAAAAGTGGGAGACAAATAGAAATGTACTCTGTGGAGCTCAGAGAAGAATGGCAACATAACAGCAAAGTACAAGGCTTGTGCAGAAGGGCACCTCAGAATGCACACCTTGTCCACCCTTGCAGCAGATGAGCTACAGCAGCAGAACTGTACAACATTCATCTCCTGTGAGCTCAGAACAAAAATGTAAAGTTCTATGGGAAATGCAGTCACCGTAATAGCATAATCGATAAATGGAAAAAACATTACAGATGGATTTGACACACCAGGTGTTGTAACTTTAACACTGTCAGAAAGTGGCATGAAAAGAAATCTTTGACTCACATTGCCTGGTGTGAAGTGCAGACTGGCAGTGGTGGTGTAATGGTCTGGGGAAAGTTTTCTCAGCACACCTTAGGTTTTTCCATGTCACGTGATAATAGTTCAAACGCCAAAAAGTAAAAGCTTTGCTTCTGCCCAGCTTTATTGCTTTACCGCCTTTCTCAGATTAATTCTTCTAGCAGGATAATGCACTGGGACACAAACCACACACCAGCTGAGCCCAGTACCACATACAGGACAGTCACTTTACTTTATCTCGGTGGCCTTCAGTCCCCACCTCTCAAGCAGTTTTGGGGTGAGATGGAACACGATAGCAGAACGTATTTGGTGCCAAGTAGTCTGCAGAAAGTGCACGAAGCCGTCAAGCGAGCATGACCAAGGCCCCCGTCAAAAGTATCCAGCATATTGCTGAAGCGATACAGGACGCAGCCTGGGAATAGCTATATGTACCTAATATAGTAGCCAGTGCCTGATAATTCAGGACTATTGTCACAAACCATGACAACCTGACAAATGAGTGTAGTCTCATAGCTACACATGAAATATAGACACCATTGAATAAGTTTCCAGCATGGAATATAGCAGCACGGTGGTGTAAACAAACATTCAAAATAAATCAGGTATAATTATAGAAAAGCACAGAGCTGTGGAAGAGTATAGGAGCATCTGAAAGGCCTGAGTGCAGTCTGGTGTGATAAGCAACTATGCTTTTGTTTTGGTTTAGTGAAATTCTCTGCGATACCGCTGGACCGCAGAGGAGGGTATTTATCCTCATAAGTTAATTGAGAACAGGTGATCCACCCATTTCATATACAGCAACTGGGTGAGTTTTTAAGGTAATACACAGCACCTGAGCAAAGTTTGCCTTATATTTACAAAAAAGCTGAATGTTTTTAAACATCATAATTTTGAGCTGTACATTTTAGCAAAATGTTAAAAGGATTTCAAGTTGTTTCTTTCGATTTGGCCTGATCGACACTGTTGTAGATCAGCTGGAAAAATTCTTTCTTTATTGTAAGTTTAGAAACAAACAATAAACGGTGAAAACAATTTGGGGGCTTTTCCAAGGCACTGTATTTTGCAATAAAAAGCCCTATATTATTCCATGATATCTGAGGGATAGGGAAGAGATCCAGATGTCTGTTTCAAGTGTGGCAATTTGGTTAGAGCCCCAGTAATAACAGCTGTGTTCATGTATTGTGACACTAGATGGCAGCGAAGGACAGCAGGAAACCAATTGAAGCCCAACTGTCCATCTATTGTTCACAATCCTTGTTCGTTGGGTCGCAGTGATCTGGAGCCTATCCCGGAAGCATTAGATTCCCCAGTGAACCCGAAATACTTCCTTAGACTGGGGGGGAAACCAGAGCACCTAGAGGAGACCTATATAAGCATGAAGAGAACACACAAACTCTACACAAGCTGAGCAGGATTTGAACACGCATCTAAAGCCACAGTCCAGGAAATGACACAAAAGCACTACCTGCTGTACCACCACACTGCCCTGACCAACTAAAATGCTTAGTTAAATATTTTCATGCTCTGAATTTTCTGAGAATGATCATTACATAATAATAAAACATAACTGATAACATTAGCGTTATTGTGTACGTTTCAATACTAGTCAATCAGAACAAGTTAAAAATATTAAACAATAAAAAGCATTTCCCTCCATTCCTTTCAGGATTTTTTTCCCACATTTGTCTTTAAATGAGTATTTCGGTATATGAGTAATACTCCAAATACTCTTAAATAAGTATTTTGGTTGTCATCACTCATGTTAACTTGTGTGATTTTTGCATTTGTTTAAATGTCCAGATGGCAACCAGATGTGAAAGATGCCATGCAAAAATTCACTGAACTCAACCGAATTAAGGAAATCTCAAGATTATGATACAAAGTTAAAAACAAAAAAGATTTTCACACTCACTGTTTTTTCAAACTTTTTTTTCAAACTTTTTCAAACTCAAATACCCGCATTTCTATATAGTAATTCCTGTATTTTTCCAGGTCTATGTCCCCCAGTCAAGAGCTTTCATGAATTCCTCTTCAGTGAAAGACAGCATCTTTGCTGCTTCAAAGTGCATCTGTTAAAAGACAATCATCATGTATAACATAATATAATATAAATACAGATGATATTCAAGTTGGTTTTTCCTAAATAAATATTGTGTTACCTTTTGTCGTTTGAGCACATCTATAAGTTTGAGCTGTTTCTTAAATCCTGCTATAAGTTCTGCCTTCTGCTTCTCCAGCTTCTTGTTTTCAGCCTGTAGGAGTTCCATTTTCTGATGCTCCAGGGTGACGGCATCCTGCCAGAAAAGGTAATTTTACAGAAGGCATCCGATCAAACTGAAGAAATGCCAACAACATTTTAGCATGAACAAAATACAATCGTGTGCAATACACACTTGGTGTTTTAAAATGGTTTTCTAAGTTTTTTTAAAACAGTTTTATGGCAATATTTGTACAATTTTTCAATGAAAACCAATAAAAACAATGAACTCTCACACTGTAGTAAGAATTTAAATTAGGATATGTGTAGAAGGCAGCATAAGCAGTTATTACGGTAAATAAAGCTGGCGCCGTTATTTCATTATCTCCAGACTTTTCACACCAGACTGCTGTTCTTGTCCTGCATTGGCTACAATTATTAAGAACATATTCAACGGTTGCTGGACACTAAACCCTGAGCTCACCTTGCTGCTCTGCCTGATCTTGCTCAGCTCTGTCCTGCACCTCTCGGCTTCCTCCAGCGCCCGGTTCAGCCGGACCTCAGTGGCACTGTGGCTGCTGGCAGCCTGCTTCTGTGCTCTCTTCAGGCCCTCGATTTCCTGCGCAGGTGCACAAAGATGCTTGGAAACAAAGCTTCTGCTCCTTACAACCATACTTTCCTCAGACAAACACGGCACAGGCGATTTAATTAAATTACAATTGATTTACAGTCACAATTACATCCATCCATCCATCCATCCCGCATCGATACCTCATCTTCCAATAACAGTGGCTGAGGGCCGATCTGAGAAACATAGGGCGTGTGACTCAGGGCACACTCTAGACAGTCAGGCCTATTACAGAAGTACAGTTATAATCTAGTTATACTATCATCAAATTTAATACCAAATATTCAAGAGAGTCCACAGTAGTGTCCTGTAGTTCCGTCTTTACTGACCATCATGTCTGAGTACTTTGCTTTTTTTTGGTCAAAAAATTACAATACAGAACCAATACTGTGCATCGGAATATGATTAAGAGCTACTGTTTGAGGCTGTGATTTGTCTTTCTTTCACCAACCTTCTTCAAGGCACCCACTTCCTGCTGCAGCCCGTCACACTTCCTGCTGGAGTCTTCTGTCAAAGCTTTCTGCTTTTCCATCTGGGTTTGCTGAATGCTGGATGTCCGCTGCAGTCTGTTTCGCTCCTCCTCTACCTGCTTTATTTTGGCTGTCAAACTGTCATTCTCCTCTTCCTACAACAAACAATAACACCGCAGCCATCTGAAAACAATGCTCTGACCACACTGGAGAGCTTCAGTACTGTGTCCAGCTTCCTTTGCAAGAAATTTGTACCTTTTTGCTGTTTTCATAAGAAAGTCTGTTCAACTCGTCCTGCATTACTCGAAGTTTCGCTTTAAGAAAACGAATCTGAGCCTCTGGAAAGACATTTGAAAGTAATTATTCATACCTAACTAATGTTTCAAGATCAAACTAATGAGATACCAGCACTTAGTCACTGTTAGTAATCATTTGGCCTGTCAAGAATCTAAAATGGTAGCACAGAACATTAGGCCAGTCAAGGGTACGTGCGCGCACACACACACACACACACACACACACACACACACACACACACACAGGACAATTTCATCACCAGTCCACCAGAAACACATGTCTTTGGACTGTGGGAGCACCCAGTATAAACCAAATAATAAGAAATTATTACTCAGTTTTTACATGTCATTTTATGAAGCTTAATTCTTGGTGTGGAATATACAAAAAGGAAACAATAAAGAAAATGTGACTCACCAGAACTCATTTCTTCTCCAACACTGGGCATGACTTCATCTGCTACATCTTCATGTATTTCACCCTCTTCTAGTTTGCTTTCAATATTGCTTATTGTCTTCGCCAGGGAGAAATCTACAAAATCTTCATGAACTGCAACATCTTCCACTGTAGTGGCTTTAGTTGTTCTGATGCAGAACAAGAAAACAGACAAAGTCAATCAGATTCTGGGTCAGACTGGTTTTTATATCCTGTTCACAACTCTGTTATACAGATGTAGCACAGACTGTAAACTGATATGCAAATCATGAAATATATTTTTAATCAACATATGTTAAATTGAGGTATCCAAATAAAATATCCCAAACAATACATTCATGCAAAATTCCAGATGTGAACCGAAACACGGTACTAATTTGCCACCTTGGACTTGCCTCTGTTAAATCAAGTATTAAGGTCTTTAATATTTAATTGCAGGGATTTCCAAGTTTACTCTCAATATGTTATCTAATTATGGTATAACAAACAAACTTTTCACCGTGGTTTTATGAAAAGTAACAAAAGCTGTTTCAAGGAATGCTGAAAGAGATTTTTTATGTGATATTGTCCACAACATTTTGAACAAAGTGAGCGTGCTTACTTGGAGGCTTTCTTTCTCTGGGCTCCTGATGCAGGCCTGCTTTGCGCGGTGCATTTCAGGACACTCTTTTTGTTTGCTACCTGTAAGCAAGTCCAACACTTGCAGCTGTGTGTCATGACTCCTCAAAAAAACAGTTGTAATGTTAATTGCAAAACATATTGAACTGCTGTTGTGTGTTAGTTGGAACTGCTTGAACAGTCAAGAATTTATTGTTTTTCACTATTATCTGTACTTATAGGCTCTAGACCGCCATGAGAATACCCTGGATTAAGCAGTTTATGATAGTAGATGGATGGATATAATTATTAATTATTAATGTTAGGCTCATAACATAACATTTAACTTTCAAAACATTTTAAGAGACTTTTTCAAAAAACTATTTGTAAGGGCAAGATACCTTTTCAAAAGATTGATTTTCAACCGGTGTTGAAGGGCTGGGGATCCTGACACAAGAGAAACGGACATAGTTTTACATTCTGGAAGAAATAAGCTTTAATGATTTCACTAACTACTATTTTTTATTCTAATATATAGATTAGCATGTTAATTCTGTTATATGCATTAGAGTATGTGTGCACAATATAAAATATTTTGCATTAGAGGAAAGATACTTTTTTTAAATACACAATACATCACTGAGTGCTACCTCCTATAGTAATGTTTCATGATTTTTCCATGTTCCATATTTTGAAACCTTTTTTGTAATTTTTTTATTATCCATAAAAAGAGTGGCTTTTGTGTTTATTTGCTACAATAAGTATAAACAGTCTGTTGCTTTCTGTTGCACGTGCAGTTTTCAGTGTGGTACAGTGTGCTATTGTGCATGTATTTGGTGTTATCTTGAAAAACAGATTTATCTGAGGTGTAGTTTTACTTTTCAACATTATCTTTTTTGTCCCAAGTGCAGTCCAACTTTTCATTATGTATCAACAGAATTTTATATTACTGTGTAAAAATTTAAACACTGTTCTATATTGAACTTAAGCTGGTTATTATTAAAAACTTTTTCTTCAAAACTACACTTAAAGGAATAATTTTATGAAAAAAGCTTATATGTACAGTAATACCGTGCTTAACGTTGTCCTGTTTAGAGCCATTTTGTTGTAACACCTACGTATATATCGTTTGGCATCAGACGTCTCCCTTCTTAATACCGTCATAATCCTCACTCTCCTTGCATTGCTGGTGCTGGTACCATGTGCTCTAGTCCCTTCCCAGTGGGGGTGGGGCATTCTTTGTACTTTTTTCATGCTCCCCCACCCCGGGTTAGTTCCGGGACATATACTGCATACAGTGTCAGACATTCATTCTTGGAAGGCTCTCTCGCATGCATTTCCCTCTCACACTCTACTGAGAGCACATTCCCCCTCTTTCTTTCAAACATTTTACTGGAGCTTTACATGTTATCCTTCAATCTCAAGGTTTTCCAGCAACTAAATATCCTTGTATATAGTCTTTGCATGTTTTTCCCCATTACAATGAACTTCTTTGTTCTGCAGTTGTTGCAGGTTGCAATAAGCTGATCTGTCTTTATTTATATACCAAAAGGGCTGTGTATATGTTTCACTGGATGATGCTTGCAGGACATTAGACAAGTGTGGCAACACATTTAATGCACTTATTGTAACAAAACACACTGAGGATGCCAAATAGCTGAGGAGAACTCCCGTCTTGCCTTCTTTTTACTGTCATTTCAAGTATGGGTTTCAAGTATCTTCCTATATATGTTCATGAATACGTACAATACAATTACACAGATAAATAAGAAACAACTATTTGTTGTATTCCAACGATAGCTTCAATGAAAGTTCATAATTCCCCTGTATTTGTATTTCCATCTATCTCATAAAATATAGTGTTAAAATGTCCCCATTTACTGCTGTTTTGGTTATCACGCCACTTTCTAGGAATGCATCCTGAGCACTAGTATACAGTGCTAATGACTGTATATTTCAAGTTAAAATAACCTATTACAGTACATATACATCTCCATGTATCCAATATACTGAATTAACTAGCCTTTTATAGTGCCATGTCATTAAGTAAACCATTTACAAAAAAACCTCTAGAGGGTTAATCGAGGTATTAGTGTATAAACATTTTTATGTTGTCCTTCAATATTTTTTTTTTATTCTTGTGAGCACTACAGGGGCCCACTACACTGAAATTCCTTAAATGTCACAAATTTCATGAATCACTGAGTTGCTTTTTTTTTATTATAAACTAACAATAACACCAAATACCTGATTTCCTCCTTGTCACCCTCAGGGTATAAGTTAATGCTGAGATGAGAAGAAACTGGCTTGGATAAAGTTTCATTTTGTTCTTTCTGAGGGAACAAAAATACATTGTCTATAGTTAATCTAACAACCTGAATTAGTTTGCCTCCCATCATGTTTTTCCCCCCCACACAAATTTCTCACTTGTGACACGGTGACAATGCCACTTTGGTTGCTGGCAACATGTGCACTAAGAAAATACTGTGATATTAGTAGTCTACTAAAATGAGCAACTATCTAAAATGGGATATATTGTGCGTAAGGCCTTTCCGTAAATATACTCCAGGAGTAAATGTTTACTGAACTCTGAAATATCTTCTGCTAATAGTGAAAACACATTACAGTAAAACCTCAATTAGTGTTTAAGATGTGTTCTTGAGAATTGAAGCTTAATGAAACAGTGCTATAAACAGATCATTAATACACTACTGCATATATGGAACCTGAAAGCTGTGCGTGTGTAATACAATACAAAACAGATCAGTTATAGTTTTAATAATAAGAAATAAACAAAAACAATTCTGGATAACAAATATAAAATCTCAAAAATATTTTCAAATATGCTTTAAATATGGCAAATTATTAGAATAAATTACTCAAAGGGCTAAAATAAAAGACTGTTATATATTAACAGCTTTATAGGATGTAGCGCTAATCTGGTTATTTCACCGCAAGCAAAAACAGTAAATGAAAAATGAATTAGCTTCTTACAGAAAGTGCTTTGTACATTACCATAAGTACTTCTGCTTGCCGAACAATTTCAGCTGTTTTCGCTTCCAGCTCTGCATTCAGACGTCTAAAAAGTAACAATTATAGTTTAACTTGAATGCCTGAAAAGCAATCATTTAGCTAAGGCTAAACTTAATAAACTGCATTATCTGATGTAAAGGACGGCATCATTGTATTAGGTGTTTTCCAGCTTTACGTGCAATCATAAACTATGAAGGACTGGGGGAAATGACTGACCATTGGCTTAGTTCATAACAGGAAAAAAAAATGGCCTTACTTGTATTCTTCCTCTTTAACAAGCAGATCCACGTGAGGTTGACGAGCAGAACATAGATCATTTATAGACCTTGATGCTTGAGGTTTCTCCATTCTTACTAGCTGAACTTTCTTGAGCTATCAAAATATACACCATCATAAACTTTAGCAACTGCTTTAATCCAAACAAATTCCTAATGCATTACAATTTACTCATCAACTAAATGCATAGCAATATATTTAAATAATCTATATATCTAAATTTAATCCATCAGTTACGTTATGTGAAAGTTGATTTAAACAGAAAAGTTCAGAGTTCCTGATTATTAGGGCACATTAAAAACAGCTTTTTGATGATTCATTACTTAGCACTGAGTTAGTAAAAATAAATCAGCGAACAAAAAAGAACCCAAAACACACAAATGCTGAAAAAGTGAGAAATGAAAGGATGTCAAGGTATCTGAACCTCATAGTGACATGTCTAGCAGAGCATTACCCAACGTCAGAGTGAAGAAACTGTGCCAAACGTTTGCACTTTAACTTAGATCTAGACACAGTCAGACTATTTTCAAAAGGGCTCAACCAAGATTATGGAGAAGACGCTCCCAGCATAGATGAGAAGATGAGAGAAGTGTTACAGGCAAAACATGAAAAAGATCCACCACAGCTGGACAGGGGCAGACTGCCTCTGCCAGTCATGGTTAGTAGTTTACAGTTGTTAAGTAATCCATGGACAGGTAGGACCTGCTATTAAGTCAGATTTCTCAGGATGTGACCGTAGGTGAGAGCAGGTATTTAACTCTTTTCTCTACTTAAATAAATAACAAATTTGCAATCCAGTTTTAAAAAGTTTTACATTTTATCACTGCCATATTATTACAGTTTAACAACATAGGAGTGACAGCCCACTGTTTTCTGTATTAATTTTTCTGTTAAACTTCCAAATGTTACAAATATGTCATCACAGTGCATATGAGTTCTTAAGATAACGCGTTAAATATAAAGAGCACGAATCAGTTTTATACTGCAAACGTTTGAGACCTTAAGGGCGCCAGACACTGGCAGAAGTCCTGATCCTTGAGAGAATCAAACCTTTAGATGATAAAGCCTCGCAGCACCACGAAAGGCCGCGAAATGACTTTTATCAGGAACAAAAACATTTCGTTGACCAGCGTGAGTTGCCTGGCTAGAAGAGGGTAGAAGTAATACTATGCACACTTGTAGACTGTGATTTTATAAACGGGACATAGAAATAATGAAAAAATATCAGTGAAGTTCGTTTGCAACAGCCTCACCACTCGAGTGGAAAAGCTCTTCGTGTCCGCCATTGTTCTGAGCCTGTGGTGAAGCAAGCATTTCGGTTACTTAGCAACAAACTACGGTGCCAACTCTCGCGACATGATATTTCTCTTTATTACAATTCTAACATCACCTGTGCAGTATGTTTGCATATACTGTGCACCGCATTTTCCAGTAACGTCTTGATAAGATAACAGGATACATTCGTGAAGTTTCCTGATAATTCAAATCTTGAACGTTGTTTCTGTTCATCAATAAATTAGCATTACTTGCTAGCAATATTCGCTTTTGTAATACAGGAACCTTTTACTTTTTACCATCTGTATAAAAAAAGAAAATTATAAATTCATCCATCCATCCATCCACTTTTGCTAACCGCAAATCCTGAACACAGTGACCAATAACTCGCGTGTTTCTGGACTGTGGGAGGACTCTAGAGCACCTGGAGGAAACGCTCATCGACAGAGGGAGAACATACAAACTCATTGTGCAGTCCTGTTATAAACTCAGTTATTTATATTCATATACTGTATTATATGTATTTGTACTTAAGATTATCTTTTCTCCTCCACCTAGTACAATGGTGTCTACTATCTAGTCTCCTTCACCCAGAACAGCACTGTTAACTAGCTATTCTCCTCCATCCAGTACAGCGTTGTTAACTATCTATTTTCCTCCATCTAGTACAGTACTGTTAACTATCTTTTCTCCTCCCCCTAGTTCAGTACTGTTAACTATCTATTCTCTTCCACCCAGTACAGTACTGTT
>UFQX01001118.1:0-10798 GCA_900497675.1 Arapaima gigas
TGAAAGACCTGATCAGAGCTCAGGAGAAGGCTGCAGTGAGTCGGGCTGAAGGTCTCCTGGAGCAGCTGGAGAAGGAGATAACTGAGCTGAAAAAGAGAGATGCTGAAATGGAAGAGGTTTCACACACAGAGGATCACATCCATTTCCTACAGGTGACAAAACCGGTTCTCAGACTGACAGCTGCAGCATCTGCACAAGATCAGTAACCGGAACTGATATTGTACTGAAGTTTAACCAAAACCGTTAATCTGACAATTTTATCATTGCAGAGTTTCCAGTCTCTTTCTTCCCTTGTTGGATCTGAAGAATTACCCAGCATCACTGTCGATCCAAACTGCTCATTTGGGACTTTGAATAAAGCTGTTTCTGAGCTGAAAGAAGAGCTGGAAAAATTGTTCCAGAATGAAGTAGTTCAAATTTCAGAACAAGGTTTGTGAGGAATTCTTGGGGGGGGATAAAACCCATTGTGTGTTATTCCTGACTTGTTTGTTCTCAGTATTAACTTGGCTTTTGTCTCCACAGTGAAAGATCTCTGTGTTGTGCTGCCACTAAACCCCAAAACCAGGACGGAATTCTTGAAGTGTAAGTTTGTCAAACCTGGCATATGTGTGTATAAATAGTTTGTAAATAAGTGGTGGAACAGGGCAAGATGTGACTACTGAAGACATCTGCAGATCAGTCTCTAATCCTACATGTTTTTTCCACAGACACCAATGTGATCACACTGGATGAAAACACAGCAAGTGACAGTCTGTGTTTGAGTGGAGACAAGAGTGCAACTGCAGGGCAAACCCAGTCACGTCCTGATCATCCCGACAGATTTGTGAAACTTCCACAAGTTCTGTGTAAAGAGGGTCTGACTGGATGCGCCTACTGGGAGGTCCAGTGGAGCGGAGATGATGGGGTTGATATAGCAGTGGCTTATAAAGGGATCGACAGGAAAGGAGGGGCTGGAAACTATAGAGGCACCGATAAGGCCTGGAGTTTGTTCTGTTTTCCCTCCAGTTACAGGTTCTATCACAATAATGTGGAAACTGCAGTATCTGGTCCCAGTTCCTCCACAATTGGAGTGTATCTGGACCACAGGGCAGGAACTCTGTCCTTCTACAGTGTCTCTGACACAATGACCCTCCTGCACAGAGTCCAGACCACCTTCACTGAACCCCTCTATCCTGGGTTTGCATTACACTCCCACACAGTGAAAAATTATAATTCCTCCGTTGGTAACTATTCTCATTGGCGGTCTAATAGGGATTTTTGGGGTTATAATGATTATACAGTTAATATCGTAGGTTCTTCAGTTCAGCTGTGATACGTGGAGCAAGACTAAGGTGAAAAGTGTGGATTTGAAAGTAATTTCTTAGGCATGAATAAGGATTAGAACGTAGTTGCATTTAATAAATGGTTTGAAGGATGTAAATTCAATGTGAGGTTTGCACTTTGCTTCCGAGTCTGATTTTGACCAAAAAGTGTCCGGCTTTTTCTTTTTATGTTGAATTTTTTATGTCATTTTTGGACTTTGACTTTTATTGAATGCAAATTTATTTCAAACAAACATTTAGTGCCTATTTTTTGAGGAAAATGTGGTGAACATCGAAGTTTTGAACAACACTTCTGTAATTACGTGTCTCAGAGCTTCTCCTCCCTTTTCTCAAGGTGGTCTCCATGTAACTGTCTGTGTCTATGTCTGCGTTTGACCAGCTGAAACTTCTGCAACTCCAGAGAAAACAAAAAACAAACATGACACTGGAAAAATAAGACTATTGCATAAAATAATTAAAATTTGTGAACATCTAACATTTTTTGAACTGAGAAGTGCTATTATAACTGAAATTAAAGTACATGGTGGTTCTCCAGGTTTCTTGTGCCTCCTTATTTGCAGTAAATACACTTCCTTCTAATAAAGTTAGTTAAAAAGAAAAAAATCTTTCATTTAGAAGACACTGTTATTTAAATATGTTTATCTGTTTATACAGCCAGGTATTTTTTCAGGGAAAAGGACTTTACTCACTGGTGCTACAGCAGGATGTCGAATTCAGACCTTCTGAAGAGCCTAAATTAATTCACATTTTGAGTTCCATCTGGCTCATAGTGAACATTCCAAGCCAGTAGATGTCAGCAGAGACATAAAATAAAACAAAATAAAAGACAAAATAAAATCTGTGTGCCTGTCTGCTGAAGGTAGAAGAACCTCATTAAATGGGTCACATCCTCATCATCCAGAGAGATTTGACTTTTGGTGTTAAGTTCTGTGTAGAGGGTCTGACTGAGTGCTGGTACTGGGGGGTTCAGTGGAGGGGCGGTGATGCGGTTGATATGGCAGCATCATATAAAGGGATCAACAGGAAAGAAGAAGGTTTTGATCTGTGCTATAGAATTCTACAGAGGCCTCCAGCACCCTAACACTGGCATGGGTGAGAGGCGTAGCAACTTTGACGGACACACATTAAACACACGTCCAGGCAGGTTTGTAAATAGTGGTTCACAGCATAAATCACAGCACTAGTCACCAAAATGTGTCATTATTGTTTTCTAAGCAGCCTAAAGAGGTTAAAAATGCTTGTCTATCAGTTAGTCTCTTCATGTCACCGTAGGCGACCATGTATGGATCATGTTTCATAGTCTTTGTTCGTTGTTCTTGCACATTTTGACAAACGGATGCACGCAGAGTGACGTGAGACTGACGGTAAGTCGGCCGTATGAGAGGAATTGCTGAGCTGAGGTGCACTGGGAATTTTACACGTGGTTTTTCAGTGCAAAGGCAGATCGCAGGTGAGCTTTCTGGGGTTAAAATGGGGGATTGACAGGTGGGGTTAGGGGGTTGATTTGATTTAAATCTGATGTATTTCAAACCCTTTCCAAGTAAAAATAAAATGCAGAATATTTGTGGGCGATTTGAAGTAATGAAAGCATGGAGGACGCGTGTGCGAGAAGGTTACAAAGTCCAGACATGAGAAATGTGCTCTCAGCGGGCGAGTGTAACAGCAGTGAGACCCAGGAGCAGCTGGAGGTTCTGACCGGGTGGTTGACCCGTGTCACACAGGTGTCCCCTGCAGGACATCACGTTTAGGTTGTCAAGTTTATTGTGCGGAAAAAGTACTCAGAAGTAAGGAAGGAAAAATTCAGTCTTCTATTGCCATCAGTTGTTTGGTAGAAATACTGTACATCAGGCTCTTTTGGCCTCTAGTAGCTGGTTAAATCGTTCACTTTCACTTTCACTTTTAATCCCACCCGCTGTAGGGTATTGACCCCAGTACTACACTTTATATGAATGGACTTTAGCTTTAGGCCACGTACTGCTATTTGACTATGGGGGACATCCTGTAAACTAGTCAGATATCCCCAGTTTCATGCAGGAAGTCCTCCTCTCCCAAGAGTGTGGACCTCAGCTGGAAACAAAATCTTCAGGAATTCTTTTCAATTTATTTTACCAGAGCACTTCTCCTCACACGGAAAGCTGAAGAGATGCACACGGCAAATATCTGAATTCTGTGATGCTGGAATACACTGTTGAATGTGGTCCTCTCCATGCTTGTATGGAGCTGAATATTAGACAACACTGACAACAGTCTGTGAAGAGTTAACACCATGATAATGAAGCTGTTGGTGGCCAGGAGATCACTGAGAAATTGAACCATCTGATGGGACCAAGGACAGCGAAATGGGGGGGGGTGTTACAGCCTTGGTTCAGAGGCCTACAGTTTATTTGTTTGTTTGTGTCTGTCCATCCAGACCTTCAGACCAAGACCTTGTCTGAGCAGAAACACGATGTTGGCCGAAGTGGTGGAGAAACTGAAGAAGACAGAACTGCAAGCTGCTCCTGCTGGTCACTGTTGCGCTGGACCTGGAGATGTGGAGTGCGATGTCTGTACTGGGAGGAAGTTGAAAAATGTCAAGTCTTGTCTGGTGTGTTTGGCTTCTTACTGTGAAGCTCACCTCCAGCTTCTCTCACCTTTCACAAACTGACTGCTTCTACTGGATGACTGCAGCACAAGATCTGTTCAGTGTGTCTATTTTTGGGACGCAATAGAAGAGTGCAGAAGGACGCGATAAAGTCTGGGCTGCTATAGAAAGTATTGAAAACCAAGCAAGAGTAACATCTTTATTATTTATTTATTGGCATTTTCAAATAGCCAACTAATACAAACATTCCTGTAGTGAGCTTGGTCTCCTTTGTGTTCATTCTGGACTTCCATACCTTCCTTTCTCTTTATCCAGTTTCACAGCTCAATGTTCAGGGTCAATATGACAAAAGTGTAAAAAACAAAGTCTGACAAATAAACAGGAGTGAATATATCTTTATGAATATGCATGCATCTCCAGCAGCAATGTCTGAGGACCACACAGAAGAAATAGAAGAAAAGGAACGTTGACCCTCAGACGGTGGAGCAGCTTCTGAAACTTACTCAGACTCCTGAACCCACTTTAGGAACACCTGACATAGAAAGACAATCCCTGCCATCTGGTGACACCTTGGTGACACATCACATCTTACTTACTCCCTTGGGTAGCAGAGCTGTTCTGTGTTGCAGCATCCAGTAAGTGGGGAAGAACATCACGACTATGCATGCAGCAACTATACCTCACGATGACACACCTACACAGCTCACTTACATCTGTTTTTGTGCCATCACCGTGACGACAAAAACCCCCGTGGCTCTTCGTATTCTATTTCCAATATTGTGGTGATTCTAATGCAACGTAACTAGACACTTGTTGGCTATTATTTTGCTCAAATTATCTCTGTGGGTGATGAGGTTGGTAAGCTGGTGAGCAGAGCTGTCATCTTGTTTTAAAAAGACTGGGGTTCGAACTCCTGCTAAAGTTCCTCTAATAATAGTTACCCCGGTAAACATCACCCAGCTGCAAAAACAGACAAGTTATTTCAAGTACACATTTCACATTATAATTATAAGTTGCTGTGGAGGAACGTGTGAGATAAATGAGTCAGAAATGTTAATCAGGATAATAATCCACGCCAGGGATGTTAACAAAAAAAACACAAAGACAACCGACACAAGAAGTTATAGCCAGTTAAGGGGTGTGACGTTGTCTCATGAACTTCATGCTTTGTATTTGGGGTAACAACTGACCTCTTCATGACTATGAAATTTCACCCTATTTCTGCCCCTGTTGTAACTCACCTCCATATTCGGTGCCCCCCCCAAGACCAGAGAGGAATTCCTCCACTATAAATCTGTTCATTTGCATATTTCTTCAAAGAAAGCACAAATGTTTTTTTTGTTTTTCAGAACATCTTCAGTACATGATTCAGGGTTGTGTCAGAAATGGTTGCACACGGTTAGCAAAGTGTGCAAAATGTAAATCAGCATCATTCATTCACACTTGCTTTAAGTTGGAAAAGGAGTGATGCAGGCCTGACCGGTGGTTCCTCAAGCTGGTCGCTGACGTATTAAAGTTGTCCTCCACCGGCCATGGATTCCTCTGGATGTAGGAGAAATCTGACCGGCTTCTCATCTCCAGTAATGGTGAAAATGATAAGCAGAAGCTTAAATTAGTTACAATCTGAATTATGCATAGTGTATTTGCATAATAAAGTTTATTGAGAACCTTGTTAAACAGATCTGAAGATGTGCAAGTGTCATCACAGCTTTTACATCAGGGACCATCTGTTACAATGTGCTGTGATTTTTGAAATTTCATGCCAGCGCCTTTATTTCCAGTTTGGCAATAATTCAGAGATGTGTGTTAGGAAAGTTTGCGATGATGCGTCCAGGACAGTCTGGATACTCCCTTCTGTTAGTATATCACAAGTGTTTACTGGTTACCAAGGGTTACCATAGGTTAGAAAAAAGTTTCTGATTTTGATCTTCTCGTTTGATTTTTTTCATATAACCCTTCCAACCCATTTATTTTTGCTTCTAAAAATGTTCGGCCTAACATTTGCCAGTGATCCTCAACCTCTGTGGAGAGGGTCTGTCTGGGTGTTACTGGGACCTTCAGTGGAGGGGAGATGGTGGGATTATTATGTCACATAATGGCATCAGCAGATAAATTAAATAACAGTTAAGGTTTATTAATAATATTGTATTAATAATTTAAAAAAGCTGCAGTATCTGGTTCCAGATCCTCCACAATAGGAGTGTATCTGGACCACAGGGCAGGAACTCTGTCCTTCTACAGCATCTCTGACACAATGACCTTCCTGCACAGAGTCCAGACCACCTTCACTGAACCCCTCTATCCTGGCCTTTCCTCATACTGCACTTTCTAACATTTAAAGTATAAACAAAAGTTCTGACACATAACTTACAACCTTATAGTGGAAAACAATCCTTTGGATTCTGACATTCTGACTTATAGCACACATCATGAGCAGGAATGAACAGACCAAAAAAAAGCCTGCAGAAGTTTCAGTTCCAGCACAAATGTCTGAGGAAACTGTCACTCTGTGCAATTTGCAGGTAACCAGGTAACTATAGCAACCAGGAATGAAGAGGGTAGGGAAGGACACTGCTGGCTACACCTGCTCTCCATCACTGATGTGGGTTCTGGTAACTTTCCTGCAGTTTAGCCCTAACTGGTATTAGAGCAACAGTCTAATGGACATGTGATCAATTTAAAAGTGCACATTACCTCTGTGTCACTTACACTTTGGACTCTTTCTCTCCTGATCTGCTGACAGCTGCGTAAATGAGTCCAACACCATCTGCTATAAATATCTAATTGCTGTTTGAATGTCGCTTCTGCAGACAGCTACTCGAGGGATGTGATCCGGCAAATCGGTGATGTCAGACAAACTAGTTGTGCTGTAATTATACTGGGACTGAAGGTCTTTATGTCGATGGTACTTTTGCTGACTTTGCTTGCTCTGAGTTGCGTGTTATTTATCCGTGGATCAATCACAGTTCTGATCAGCCGGGGTCACTTGGATCTACTGCATCTGAATACCTTCTGATGAACTGGGGCTGCAGGGGGTTTAGGTGGGTCAGGACATTGTCCTGTTTTTGGGTCTCACCTCCATCTTATTCCTCCTGTCAGATTCAACCATCGTCCTGATGAACATATCATAAATTATTTTTTAGCACTGTTTTTCTTCTCTAGAGCTCGCTACGGTCAAACTGATGCACTTCAGGTCAGATTTTCATGCAGCCATTAATTTGCTTATTTGCTCAGATAGAATATGGTTTATTGCTTTTTTTACCAAAATTTCACCCAAGATAAGTTTGCGTTTTAGCCGTACATAAAATACACCCCCCTTCCCCGGTCAGAAAAGTAGAAAAAAGCCATCAAAGTGGAATAGTTGTGAAAGATATAGAATCCATTTAATGCTCAGTTATGCATGAATCCTTTCATATCCAATATTGGTGCTTCAAGGAGACCAGCGAAGAGGCTGCTGTTTAGCAGCCCTCCTATCTGAATGTACTGTTATACATGGCACTGGAATCTTAGCAAACCTGGAGGACATTAACCACAAAATGAAGCAGTATCATGGTAGCAAGTGGAAAAAAAATAAATCACTAAAGTGTCAGTTTCATGCAAAATATTGCATTTTTGTCAAAATTTGTTGTTATTAATTCGATAAGTCTACTTGTCATTCCTTGTCATTTACAGTGTCTGTACCAGTGTGTAGAGTAATCAGATCAGGACATAACTGTGTGCAGGTTTTTCTCTAAATACGTTTTCCAACCTGTGACTTAAGCCCTTAACTTCTTCCTTCAACAGCTTCAACAGATTTCCTTCAGAATCTTCTCGTCAACATGGAATCACTGAGTGAAAAGAATTAATTCAACTAAATTCTCTGTGTTTGTTGTGATAAATATACTGGTGCACTTTTTAACTCAAAGGGCATCACACCTCACTCAGACTAACCCAGCGGTGCCCCAAGCATATTTTTCTTGGTAGTTCGACACATCCAGCATGAATCCCATATAAAATGTTCACTGACATCATCTAGATCCTGCAAGGATCTATCTGTTTGGTTGATATGATACCTCGCCATCTCTTTTCTGCCAGCCTTCAGAACTCCAGAAAGTTACATGGCTTCACTTGAACAGGTTTGTGGCTTTTGATGCAAATACTTTTTTGTTGAATTCCATCCTATCAAAGTTTGTGTTCCCCAAACCTGGATCTAGCCTTACCTCTCATTGCATCAGTCTTACCCTTACTCTGTTTAGTTAATATTTTACCTATTTTGGAGTGATATCAGCATTGAACATTGCTATCAAAACCACTGCATGCCTTCCCGCCAGTCCAATCATAAAACGGGGAAACATTCTGAAAAATACTTACCCAACAGCACAAAATGAATATGTCCAAAAGAAAGTTTTCACAGTAAATTTTCACTTCACTCTCAATCTTCCTGTTGCGTCCAAAGGTGTGCCACACCCCAGTTAAAAAAGTTTTCACCTGATTCGTTCTTGTCTTTATTTCTTCATCTTCTTGGACAGTTTTAATATGTTTATCTCCACTCACTGTTTGAAATATACTATTAGAAAACTCTTAGTAATTTCTTCAAATCAACCAGCAGGCATCCCAGAGATATGAGGACTGCTAATCAAAAGCCTGCTGTATCCAGCCGTAGGAAGCGGCCTTTTAATGTACCCTCAAGTAATGTTCTTAGCCTGAATTTTTAAATCTAAAGCGTAAATATGAGTAAATTAATGGATCTGCTCAGTCGTTCCATTCAATATCTTCTAAAATTATACATCATCTAATCATGTATAATTCTGTGTGAGTCTACTGGCAATCTGTGCTAATGACATGTAGAAATGTGCTTTGAATTTCACGCTGGGTTCCACTCTGGTTCATAAGGTCTGATAAGTTGCCATTTCAGCCATTTTTCGTCCAGAGGGGCTGCGGGGGGGAGGGGCATCCTTCAGTATTCAAAAGAAATTGCACTCATATGAAATGTAATGATATAGAATCATTTTCGTCACTGGAATATGCAGTGAGAAGTACTACTACAGCCCACATATTCTCACAAATAATATAAACATGAAGCATCTTACAAGTTGTGAAAAATGCATGTTCTTTTTGGAATTATACATCTAATTAGACCTATAAATATGTATTAAAATACATTTTAGCAGAATGAACTACAACTGAATATTATGTTGACCTCTATCTGTAATTTGCCTTCAAAGAATGAGAAATTTCATGCAAAATTATAAAATCACAGCTGGAAGCCTATCAACAGCCGAGATGAAGCAAATTAACCCAAGTGTGAGAGATGCTTAATGAAGTAATTACTTAAAAGATAAGATCAGGGGTGAAGAGAGATCTTGAAATCCAGAATGCAAATCAGACGTCATGCAGCTAGAATTAATGCCATGCGATTTGCTTGTTGTTCAGTTTCCTGCATTTTAGTTGCGTCCGTTTGAACAGACGAGCTCACAGATCTGTTGGATTTCCTCATATGTCAAGACTCAGCGGTTCTTCTCTGTACACCTGACCCGGTTGCTTCCGTGCTGGTGTTATACTGTTGTACCCGAACTTTAGTGCTGAAATTGATCGATCAGCAGAAGAGCGGAAGCTGCATCGCCACTGCTCCTGGCCTTCATCTCTGTAGGTTCTATTTTGTGCAGTGGACCAACTGGACAACCCTTCCAAGGTCCACAACTCATAAATCTATGTCCTAATGTGGCAGATTGGGAGGCAAATATTGTGTTTCCTGGAAATGAGTCTATAGACCTTTTTAGCTTTGAGGTTCTAGAAACTCCCCCTGGTTCACCAATATTTTGATGAACTAAAAAAGCTAAATATTTCCATCTAGGAGTATATTAAGTCAAAGATGTGAACGAGCAGGAAGCCAAGAGGTCAAACATCAACATGACTGTTGAGTTGTGTTTTGTATGAAGAGGAACATCTACTGTCTTGAGCCTGAGAAACAGCACACTGAGTGGCCAGCAGACCTCATTGCACAGTGCAACATCGCAGAACCCAGCACACCTGATCCCAACCATTCATCCACGTGAAGTAGGTATTTCAGACAGACAGACAAAGACCTGCGAGGTTGCAGATTCTCAAACATCCCAAGTCACTCTTCCCACTGTTTTCTGCTCATTTTGTTACCTTCCGTTCTGTTCTCCAAGTCCTCCAGCAGCTGTGCCTCCAAGTCTCTGTGTCTCTTCATTCTCAAGTCTTCCTTTTCCCAGAATGAGCACCAATCGCCTATTGCAATTCGCACTTGAAAATAAACTTTGCACTTGAATTCACCGCTGCCTGCATCTCCATTTCTTCACGATAGCTGCTAACCCCTGGTGGCAACAGCTTAATATTAATCCCATTTTTCCAGGTGTTATTATGGTTTAAGATGTTCAAGTACTTTTCATTAAGTCCTCTTTACCACAATGTTTCTGTCTGCTCTGTTTGTTCTTCCTCTCCATATTCATGTTTCTCAGGTAAAATTGCTGCAAGTTACATAGTTTAATAAGTCAAATGCTTATTTGTCAAAAAGTTATTTATTTTTTAAAAATCCTCACAGACACATCTATGTGCACTGTAACAATAAACAGCTGGTGAGCAGGGAGTTGCCGGGCATTCATCTCACTTGTCTGCTTCTGAGAATCTTCCCCCCAAAATCTGGTCCTTTACTTTTTTATTTTATTTGTCTGCATTTTTTTTGCACGTGTGATAAAGCTCAGCAAGTCGTGCTGCTGCCTCGCGGCGTCTGGCCTGGTCAGCTGTGAGTTCAGATGCATCTTGGTGGAGTTTGCACGGTTTCCCCTGCATCTGCACGTGTCTCCTCTGACAGTCCAAACACCTGTGTTTCAGGTTGATTGGTCACTCTAAAATGTGTGTATGTGTGTGGGTGGGGGGGGGGGGGGGGGGGTGT
>UFQX01001118.1:10809-101203 GCA_900497675.1 Arapaima gigas
GGGGGGGGGGGGGGGGGGGGGGGGGGGGGGGGGGGGGGGGGGGGGGGGGGGGGGGGGGTTAGTAATGTAATGGACTGGCATCCCATCCCAGTGCAGGTCCACAGCCAAGACAGGCTCCAGACTGCTGACCCTCCTCAGGTCATGATGACGGAGGGACATTTTATTCATCATCCATCCTTGTTAAATAGTTTGATGAAAAAGCAGGGCATGCAGGGTAATCGTAATTAATGGCAGATAATAATTAATAATAAATAATAAATGGCAGGTAACACAGGGGTGGGGACATGTCAGTGTCAGTGGTGGATACCAACAGCACAGGTGGTGTATGTAGTGGGTGACACCTGTACACCTGAAGCAGTGCAGTAATGTGCTCCGTTTTAAGTTCAAAACACCAGGGTTTGGAACACATGCCCTGCTGTAGTACCATTAAGCCAACTGTTAACCCTCACTTACTCCAACAGACAGTTCTAAGCTATATAAATGAGTATATAAATGGGTTTTTGTTCAGTTTTACAGACCGGAGTGAAACATTTATTCTAACTTATCATTTTAATCTTTAGAAATGCATTTTCCCGCTTTTTCTTTGTACTCGTTTGCTTAAGAAATTTTTTTTTAAGAGTTTCAAGGAGGGATGCGCAACCTGCGGGAGTCACAGCAGAATGGAGACGCTCTGCTCCCTCTAGCGGGTAGGACCCGCATTGCGCCGTGTCGTCTCCCCGCGTGGCGCTCCGCGAGCCATGAATGGTGGGAACGCACCGCGGTGGGCTCACTGTATGCGCGTGTGCCTGGCGTGTCTAGCAGAGACTGGCTTTCACACCCAGGTTTCATGTAGCGCTACCTGTTGGAGAAACAGCGTATTAGGGTATGTCCCTCCTCCACCCCCCTCCACCTCAGCACGTCAGCACCCTTCCCCTTCCCTCTCTCTCTCCCTCCCTCCCTCCCTCTCTTTCTCCCTCTCTCCCTCCCTCTCTCTCACTCACTCTCCCTCACTCCCTCTCCTTCCCTCTGTCTCTCCCTCCCTCCCTCTCTCTCCCTCCCTCCCTCCCTCTCTCTCCCTTCCCCTCCCCCTCCCTCTCTCACTCACTCCCTCTCCTTCCCTCCCTCCCTCCCTCTCTCCCACTCCCTCGCTCTCCCTCTCTCTCCCTCCCTCCCTCTCTCTTTATCTCTCCATCTCTCTCAGATATGGATGCACTCATGTCTGGACCTTCTCTGCCGGCTCTCCTCACCAAATGGCTGGAAGGCGGGCGCTCCTCTGGTTATTGAGGAGGAGAGAGGGGTGAGGAGGAGAGAGAGGGGGGTGAGAGAGGAAGAGAGCGAGAGAGAGAGAGAAAGGAGAGGAGGAGTAGGAGGGTGATGAGACATGGCCTCTAAAGAGATCACCGCAGGCTCCTTCCTCACTGTGAGCAGGGAAATCACAGGTAGGAGGCATCAAACAGCAGCTCGATCATCATCTCCATCATCCCCATCATCTCCATCATCATCCTCAGCACCGCCATCGCCGCACGTGTGTAAGAGCATCGTTCTCTCCTCCGTCCCCGGACTCCGTTCAGCCGCCGTGTCTCCGCCGCCACAGCGCCGTCCTTCCGCAGCCCGCACGCCGCGCACGAGACCTTACGTTTCACACCCTAAACATCCGATCGTCACCCGCAGCGGGGAAATTATTCTGATTTTTTTTTTCTATTACCCCTTTGTGTGAATGAATGAATCAGCGTGTCTCTACTGCGGCACACGCACGCACACACACACACACACACACACACACACACACACGCGCGCGCGTGTCCGCGAACGTTCGTCCGGCATCTGTATCCACATCACGGCGTGGACAGGCGGAGCGCGCGCTGGAAACACCTGGTCGCGCGCCTCCTCCTCCCCGTTTTAATCTGTTGCTGTTATTCGCGTCCTGAAGTCGTTTGGACCTCTCAGCCCTTTGTCCCTCTCCCCTGTCCGCGTGCGCGCGCGCACACACACACACACACACACACACACACACACACACACACACACACACACCGGCAAACGCAAGGACTGCACTAAGACCACCAGTATTCACTGCTGTTGTGAAGGGTGTTACTGATCCTGTACACTGGGGTAGAAGGACTGAACCCCCTGGGGTGACACTGCTGAGGGGGTGGGGGTGTCAGTGTGTGAGTTAGAGTGTTACAGTTACGCTGCGTGAATCACACTGTTGCGGCAGAGTGTGTGAGAGCGCAAGCCGGGGGGCCTGAGCACGGTGATTGACTCCTCCACCTGAAGCCCGCTGAAGATCTCGGCAACACGGAATGTTGATATTATGTGCAAGTCTAAGAGCAGTTGCTACGGTTACATAACCATCCGCTTCCCTGGACAGGGAAGTGACAGCTGGTAAAGGTCATGTGCTCTGGTCAGTGTTCTGTGTGTGTGTGTGTGTGTGTGTGTGTGTGTGTGAGGGGCCCTCCTGACCCCGACAAATCCTCTGATCCGCTAAAGCACCCAGAACATCTGTCGCCCAGCAAAACGCCCACTTGCGATTACAGTGCAGAGATTTACACACCGCAGTACAGCAGAAATGGCAGAAAACTTTTGCTTTACTATGAAGTCCAGCCCTTCGTGTGTGTGTGTGTGTGTGTGTGTGTGCGTGTGTGTGTGTGTGTGGTGTGTTCATGCTGACGCGTGGGCGCTAAAGGCCTTGTTTGCTGCCAACAGAAAGCCTCAGGAAGATTATAGATAAATCCACCATCAAGTTTGTGCGCGGAGTCAAGCTGGACACCAGGAGCGGCAAGTCGGAGGACCGGATCCTGGTGAGTCCGGCGCAGCGCTCGTCTTCTCGCCGCTGCTGCTTCCCGGCATGACTTACATCGCATTATTATTATTCACCATCATTATTGTCATTACACACCTTAAAATGTCCACTTCCTGCGTTCCTTTTCACTGCAACACCACAGGACGAGAACCTTGATCGAATCTGATTCGAACCCAGGACTCTCGACCACGAGCCCGTGGTTTAGGACCCGGAAACGCTAACAGGTGTTGGGAACGGCGAAGCCGTGACTTGTTTCCGTTGTTATGAGTTGGGCATCTCTTAATTCCGGGTCGAGACGCCGGCCCAGATGGAGCGGGATCAGCGGGGGGCGCCGTAGTTTGGAAACTAGACTCAACAGCTTCATTCCGAAACAATTTATTTTTATAGACTCTTGAAGTTGCTGTGTCGAGGAGTGCGGACCCTGCAGTTATTCGCTTAACTGAAGCGTTTCCGCCGAAAAGGGATGTGCGTAAGCTGGCCGGAGCCTCAGCTTGTACTTCCAGTTTCTCTGGATCGAACACCTCGCACATCTTCTAATAATAATAATAATGATAATAATAATAATAATAACGCTCATTAAAAAATAAGCAGGTGAATTCATCTGAGATCTTGGCACAGGGAAGCTTACAATGATGTCCTGTTGGGTAATTTTAACTTTAATCCCGGGAAGTACTACCCAAGGGGAGCTGAACCCATGTCGTACTGGCGCTGGGCAGCAGCTCTGCTCCCCACGCTACTCGCAACCCTCCTACTGCAGTGAAGCTCAGTGGAACATCTGAGCTGTGAGACTGGGAATATGTGCTGGGAGCTACAAGCGCAGGAGAGGAGTGACGTTTCAGAAAACAGGTAGGAATCATCACAGGGAATCAAATGGCACTGTTTCCAAAAGGGGCAGATCCAGATCTGGGAGAAGAATCTGCTGCTGCTCTGTCTGCTGCTCGTGTTCACAACCCCCCCCCCCCATTGTTGTAATATTCATTCATCCTTGTTGTACTATCCGCAGAAGCTGCTCCCAGGGTTCAGTTCAGCCCTCGCTTTCCGCGCAAAGCGTAATAACGTTAATATTTCCTCACGGATGTTTTGTGTGAGACACGGACAGCAGGTGGCGGAGTGACTGGAGCCGCTGCCCCGCCGTCAAAGACCCGGCGTTTCGGACCCTGCTCTGAAGTTGTGCCCTCGATCGCGGTACTTACCCTGAATTAATGCACAAAAACTTACCGGGCTGTGTGAACAGGTAAATCACGATAAACAGCTTAGTGTACAAACCTTACATTGCAGGTAGCTTGGGAGACAAGTCTCAGATAGCAGCAGTAACATCTATTATTAGTTTCACTATTACTATTACTACTGTTGTTGTTGCTGTTATCTGATACTTTTCTCCCAAAAATAATGTCATGGACAATAATGGCAGTGATAACATCTTGTTTCATTTTCACTGTTATTCTTGTTGTTGTTTTTACTGCTGTTATTACTCACTATTATTACCTATTACTGACTACCTGTACTGTAACGCTTCTACACTAAGCAATTTACAGTGATTTAACCACAACAGCCACCACCACCACCACCACTACTACTACCACTAATAATAATAATAATAATAATAATTGTTTGGTCATCTGAGATTCCATGTAAGACAAAGCTGTCAGCTTTATGATCACTTTTACCTAATTCAGGTCAGAATTACGAATTTGACTGTTTAAGTTTGCTGACATAACCACACGGGGAGAAGGTAGCACATTTGAGCCTCCGCAGCTAAAACCCCCGATAGACTTTGTTTGCCGGCTTTCTCCACTGTTGCTAGTGTCAAATTTGCTAAAAATAACACGTGAGCACGTGAGGCTGAAGCGGGTCCGAAATGCGGGCTGCCAGCGCGGGATACAGGCCTGTCACGCTGCTTCTCCAGGGACGTCCTGGCCAAACCGCTTTATCCTCTGGAAGATAAGGATCCGTTTAGCTGCCGCGTACCTCAGGACATGGCTGCTGCCCACGGCGCTGAAATGACTCTTGCTGGCCGTTGTCCACGGCGCTGGATGGATTACGCTGCATGGACTCTGGCCGTAAAACAGCGTAAACCTCGGTCCTTGGCAGCTGTCCGCGGTACTGAAATCACACATGCTGGCTGCTGTCCACGGTGCTGCATGGTCTACGCTCTGAAGACCCCACCCACTGTGGGGTGAGTCGCTGGCCTTGGAGCTGGGTCGATCACACTTGGCCGTCTGTGCCTGTAGAGCCACGAAGGCAGCCACCCGTACTGGATGGATCACGCACCGCTCTCGGGACAGTCTGGCTGACGTCCGTGGCGTGGAAGCCAGAGAGCAGCTCTCCATGAGGTTGGAATGAAGATCATGACCTGCATTTTTAAATGGTAAAAGTTACTTTGGACACAAACAAATCAGCTTATGAATCAACGTCTCTTCCCAGGTATGACAGCAGGGGGTGTAGTAGTTGCCACCACTTTGTACTCAGGGGTTGCGGGTTCAAAGCCCTCCTCCTTCATTAGGACGGTTGAGCAAAGTACGACCACCCAGGTGTGTGAGCAGGAGAGGGGTCCTTCTCTGGGGAGAAGCAGTAGTGTTTGCAAACGGAGGAGCCAGTGGAACGTGGGCTCATGTCTACCATGCTGGAATGAGAGACGGCATCTTCTGTGTGTGACGCTGAATCAATCCTGGCTACTATCCACAGCACCAAGTGTGAGGTGCGCATCGCTGCCCAGCGAAAGCTGCTGGCGGCTCCCCGTGGTGCCGGGGTGAGGGTGAGCAAAGCGGGGGGGGTTGGTTCTGTTGAGGAAGACTGGAGGCATAAGCTCAAAATTTTTTATCTGAATTTCCAGCAGTCGATCGCACGGTTCCTTGAAGATCTTGAGAGCCACTTTGAGTGTCTTCTGAGAAATGTTATATTCTATTGCGGTGCAACGTGACTTAAACTTAGCTCATTTGACACGGTGCTGAAACAGGCCGTGTTGGAAAGAGGTGTAAAATTCTCAGCCGTAAGACGTTACACAGTTGACCGCCGTCCAGTTTCAGTTCCACGCTGCTGCGCTAATGTGATCGTATCCCTACGGATTTGAAGACTTCAGCACAGACATATGAAATTATTAATTACATACCGACTATGTGTTAAACACCACATTTGACAAATTCCCTCATGGATTCTTTTCATCTCATTTTCTTCCCCACATCTTTCCTCCTCCTCCTCCTCCCCCCTCTCCCCGCCGCTCTCATTCGCCGGGCTTCACGTTCGGCTGTTGATAAGTAACCGCTGCAGACCTTTCATGAAGGAGCCTCTGCAGAGATTAAAGTTGATCACAGCTCCAGACATTAAAGCTTGCTTTCTCAAATTAATAGTCAAAAAAGCCTTTCCGCTGTGTGGACACACCATCTGAATAGGCAAACTGCTTCAGACGTTGGAGGTGGAAAAAGCATTAAATTCATTTCAATTTATTTTTTAAACAGCACCCTTCCCAATTAGTTGCCTTGGAACAGTTAAGAAGGATAATGGGGAAAGAGCTGAGACGCGAGTAGCATGATGTAAATAATGATGATATTCAGTCTGCAGGTAACAGAGGGAGAGGCAAAAATCACAAAGGCTGGTTCAGGAGATAAACCCATGGGGGAGCAAAGGCATCAGCTGTCCGTTCCTCCTGGACGTGCTAACGTTACACAAGGAAACAGTTTCCAGAGACATCCGGTGCCGGTTGGAACTCAGCAGCAGGTGATCCCCCACAGGTCAGGGTAGCCTAGGTGGTCAGAGTAGTCAGCTCAGGTGCGGCTCTTCTGGAGGTCAGAGGGGTATGAGGAAAGGAAAATCGAGATGCCGAGGGGGCATCGTGGGTCAACAAGACGGGGATGAGGTAGCTCGCTAATTCAGGTGGAATTCAGAGGGTTTATTCACAGATGGAAATGAACCCCCCAAAACAAACACAGCAAAGAAACAACTGATTCCGTTGTAAACAAGCCATTTCTTCAAGACGGATAGGAATTCTGCATATGCAAGAAGAACCCGGGGAATTTAAACACTTATATTTATAATTTACTTGTGCAATATCTTTCCTTGTTATATTCTTTTTGCGTTAAAAGTAACGGAGCAGAACGCAAGGCAAGGCCTACTTGGTGGTGTTTATTTTTGACTTAAGAGCAGCATCGTGTCAGATGGTTACAGGGCGTCATAGGTGTGGTCATACAGTGCTGTGTAATAAGATCCAGAAGGGTTTCCATACAGCCCAGAACTGCTTTGAATTATTGTGTAGCGAAAATGTTAATTTTTTGAGTGGGAGGAAGTTAAACAATTCAGTCATCCTCTTATTTACAGAGGAAACTTCAGGTGTCAACCAAAATGTTAAAATAAATTTCTTTGCTAAGTGTGTCAGGGTTAACAGCCTATGCTCTATGACTTCATCAAAAAGTGAGTTTGGGTTGTGGCTTAATAGCAAAATAGAAGGTGACAAACCAGAATTTACACTGCAGATCTTTTAGATGGTTGAACTTCCTTCCAATAAACTTGTATCTTGTCACAGTCTCAGAATCGGAGCATCAAAGTGCCAGGACTTGAAAAACATGTGCACTGTTCCTGGAAACATCAACAGACACACTGGGGCAGGTAGATTCTGTGGATGAGCTTGAGGTTTTGCTCCTGGATGCCTAGGGTGGTGCAGGCTGAGAAAACTTTCACAAAGGTAGCTGACCGCTGAGAGCTAATGAAAGACATGTGGAGGTCGTGTTCCCATGTCTCTCTGAAAGGCTCGTAGGAAATATTGCCGTCGCTTATTAAAATAGAACAAAATGCAGAAATCCAGCTTTTGGAGTTGTTCAGTACAAAGAGTTGTTTCTCTGTTTCAGTTAATTCTTTCCTAAGTCTGTTCTCCATGTCTGAGGTTGTAATAAAATGACAAAGTTGTAGATATTTATAGATGTCTGTACTGGATACACCAAATTTAATTCCTGGATGTGCTGAGCTGACGATTGTTTGGGCTGAAAATAAGCGTCATGGCAGCAAACCTTTAGACAGCCATTTGCAGAGTTGTATTTGACTAATATTTGGGCAAAGATGTGGGCTGAAAGCAGCTGTTGATCTCATTTGTGTTAATTTTTAGATTTTTTTTGTGTTTTTCCCAGGCTGACACACTGGGCCAGTTACTCAGCTAAATTCAGTTTGAAGTCTCCACACACCTCTTATGTGCTGTCTGCTGCACACGGCAAGAGGTGAGACTGGAATTGGGATCAGTTGAGGGCCTTTGATTCAATGTCAGTTTTTCTCACACACACACACACACACACACACACACACACACACACACACACACACACACAGAGTGAAATGATTGCTGGAGCCTGTTAAGGAAAATCAGCTTTCAGTCTTAGGTGCCTGAATGTCTATCAAGAGGACTTTATTAATTCTTTCACATCCTGTGACAGTGATGTAGGTTCCTTCACCTCATTAGAAGGAGATGGTCCACCGCTGGTGCAGGAATTTGAGTGCCAACCTGCACAAAGCCAGCTGGCAACCCGCTGGTGCCATTAATAATCTGAGACAGAGGAATAACATCCGTCATGTGTCAGGATGAGTTAATTCTGGCCTTTGTCTTCAGCCTGGGCAGCCTCTGAGGTGCCAGCTTCTGGGGAGGGCTGGTTTCCCTCAGGCCAAGCATGCCGGCTGCCTCCTTGTGCATAGAAATCTTTATTATTGAATCTTGAGACCTGTCTTTCTCTTCATTGCATCTGGGGTGTCTTTTGATGTTGGACTGTTGCTGTCATGTTCATTTTGGACCTCAAAGGCTTCCAAGGCGGGAATGAGGTTTATGAGAAAGCTAAACATGGTTGAGAGAGTCCTTCAAACTGGTAGAGCTTAAAAGTGGAAACATAGCCACTAGAGACTACAACTCCATCGCTGACCTTCACTGTGGTGGATGTAAACAGGAAAACAACAGAGTGGAGCAGTGGTCTGGTTTGACAAGAATGAATTACACCTTCCAAAGGACCTTAGTTTGAACTCCCACCTCTCCTGTTATACCTTTCAGTCAACTATTTACCCCGAGCTGCTCCTGTAAAAATATCCAGTTTCTTGATCTCTGATTAAGCCACCATGTTTTCATTGATGTTTAAATATTGCAAAAAGCATCTTTTAGCATAATGGCTTCCTTCTGGTCAGACAGCAGCTCAAACCAGTAGACATCTCCTGCCTCATAATATAGCGAACATCATGGTGAGACTATATACTGAGCAAAGAGAGATGACCAAGCTCATACATATGATGGAATCTATATGTCATGGGTTAAATGGACCCAGCACCTGATCTGTATGAAAAACCTGCCCCATGTCACATGTTACCCAGTACCTCTAGAACGTGGCTGAGGGATCTTCCATTATTCCAAAGGCTGTGATGGCATCTGTTTATGGGGTGTTGACCGCAAACATTCAACAGGGAAACATCAGAGGAACTTTGCATTGGCCAATATGAACTTTCTCTGTTTTTCTATCTCCTTCTCAGGTTCTTACAACATGGCGACTCTACTTGCTAAGTCCCAAGGCGCCCACAAAAGTGAGACCCTTTTGTTCGTTCTACGACTGCAGCCGAGGTTGTCCATGTAGACTGTGTGATGCCAAACTTTTCTGTTGACCTCAGGTAGAGGTCACCTTCAACTTCCTGGAGATTCGAGCCATGAACAGCTTCCCCGAGCACCAGGTGAGAGATGCGCACTTGAGAAACTGCACCCTTGCGGCTGCCATTTTGGCTCCCACTCCTCTGTCACTGCGGGAGTTTAAATGTAGGTTTTACTTTACTGTTTTATCACAACCCCATTTTGACTACAAAGGTGTCCCAAATCCACATCGACTCTGGCTTCAACCAGTCCAACTTTGGTTCCCGTTTTTGTCCTTTTCCAGATCTACATTTTAGAAGCAAGTGAGACGTAAGTCTGACTCTGATTGCCGTTTCTAACTTTTGTACGCATGAAAAAAAATACAAATTTCTTTCTTGGGCAGGTTGTCATAGAGACAGACAAGTCAAGCTACTCTCTGCGGCTCCAGACGCGTGACCACCATGACCACGTGGTGAACTACATCAGCTTTGCCCTGTCTCGCATCTTCAACAACTCTGCGTTTGCGTAAGCCTCCCCGCCTGGACTCGAAAGGCTGGAATTTGGGCAGGCCGTGACCCCCGAAGCGGCTGCCGGCTGAAAACGCCACAATTAAACAGATTTGTACAGACTTAAACAGATTAGCTTTTCTTCACGCTCGCACTTTTCAAATCGCACTTTCATTGAATTCATAATTCAATTATAGCATAAAAAGGCTACCATCAGAGCGAATTTTAAGAAGTCCTTTGATGGGGGCTGGCTGGTAAACATCTCACATTTCCTTTGTTTCCCTTCGGTTTTAATTCGATTCCGTCCTATTTAGAACTGCTTTGCCGAATCCGTTGTATTTGCCCAAACGCATGTGTTCCCCGTCTGCGCTCATCCGTCCCGCTCTCATTGTCTCTTTTTCTCTCATTTTCTGCTCGTCCCCCCTCCTCCTCCGTCTTTCGCTCTGCCTCCTTCCGTTGTTCTGCATCCCTCCTTGCATCGTTCTCTCCCGTTGCCTGCCTCAGTCCCTCGTTCTGTCGCTCGGAAGCGGACGTCTCAGACGGGAGCCGTAAATATTCCCCCAGCTCGGAAACATCTGTGGAGACGCAGAGGGCCTGCGGTGAGGCTCGGGCTTACACACCTGCGCACGCACACACACACCTGCATGGATAAGATGCACAGTCGTGTCCCACAGCCAAAATATGGTAACAACTGTCTGAAGATACACCAAGTCCTTATATTATGAACCGCGGAGGTGCAAATTTTTGAAGATAAAAATATTTGCCAGTTCGTTCCTGTCCCTCAGGCTCTGCTGCAACTGGACAACTTGGTGCTCTATGTCTTGTCTTATGATTCATTTGATACTTTCTGTGTTTTCCTTCCCGTCCTCCCTCTCAGGGGGTTTTTCAGAGACATACGCAGCTCTCTGTGACTATAATGGCATCAGCTGCAAGGAAGAAGTGCAGTGGGTGAGAACAGTAACATGCGCGCGCGCGCGTGTGTCTGTGTGTGTGTGTGTCTGTGTGTTTTCTAAGTGCTACGTCCTGATTCCTCCATGCTAAGCAATAACAAATGCTCATTTGTACTCCTGCTGCCCCCCCCCCAGGATGTAGACACCATCTACCACTCACAGGACAACCGCGAGTTCAGCCTGCTGGACTTTAGCCACTTAGAGGCGAGGTGAGAACCTGCGAGAATCATGCAGTCGGCGCTCGGAAAGCAATCGTGCTTTCTCCCACTTTTGTCGTTTTCCAAGTCCAGCTTATATTAAGTTCTTCTTTTAATGGCCTGAATTTATTCTGCATGTAGTTCTGCTTTTATTGGTCATTTATTTATTGCCCCAGGGCTTATATGAATAGAGTTTTAAAATGTGCTTTGCGTCTAAATGTGTGTGTGTGTGTGTGTGTGTGTGTGTGTGTGTGTGTCTGTGTGTTACAGAGACCTCGCAGTGATCGTCGCCTCCATGGCGTACAACACATGGTTCACCAAACTCTACTGCAAGGACATGCGCATAGTAACTATCCTGCCGCCGGCCTGTCCTACACAGTCCCCACTTCAAGGGGGGGTGGAAACCTGTAATAACCCGCAGCCCCGGCCCGTCCTGTCCGCAGGGGTCAGAGGTCATCGAGCAGATTCTCCACACCCTCAGCAAGTCGAGCAGCCTGGAAGAGCTGACTCTGGAAAACGCAGGTCTCAAATCGTAAGTCCTTCCCACAGGTGGCAGGAGCCTCTGCTTTTCTCCCCATGTTCCTCTTTTTACCATTGCTTTGGAGAGGAGCGTCTGCAAAATGTATCAAAACTGAAGCCCGTGTAGCGGCTTATTTTCACTGCCGCAGACGTTGCCCTCATCCTTCCGTCTTCCTCATGCCCATCCGTATGTTTCCAGCTTTTCTCCTTTATCAGTTTAGCTCACAACTTTCTCCAAGGCATCTGACAACATCAGGTTTGTGCATTAAGACCATGATTTACTCATTTATGCTCATGGATAATTTTTACTGCATCAGTTCGGGGTAAGTACCTCGCTCGAGGGTGCTACAGCGAGACATCCTCAGTTTCCAAGGCAACAGCTGTAAACACCTCACCGCCTGCTGCCATCTTTATTCCTTTTCTCAAGCCTCTGTCACCGAAACTCTCTGCCTGCCTGTTGAGACCAGAACTGCCCTCATACTGTGATCCCCCTCCCAGGTCTGCAGACACAACTGACTGCTGGTTCTATTATATAACCCTGTTTTTGGACTCGGCCCAGTTATTGTGCGCAAATGTGTAGTAAATATAACAGTTTTCTGTCATCCAGCTGCCATGTTATCTAACTACGTGTCTGATATTTTTATCCGTGTGTTTATTTGCTTACATTTGTGTGTGTGTGTGTGTGTGTGTGTGTGTGTGTGTGTGTGTGTGTGTGTGTGTGTGTGTGTCACAGAGACTTTCCGCAGAAGCTCTCCATAGCTCTTTCAGAGAACCCAGCATCTGGAATCCACTCTCTCAACCTGGCTCACAACACCCTGGACAACCAAGGTGAGTGTCCCCCTCATGTCTGTCCGCTTCTTTGCCACAGTCCGTCTCCCCGCCCACGTGTCCCGCCAGATGCACTCTGCTCCTTCTCATCTTTTCTGCCTCGTCTCACTGGTTCTCAGTCTGTTTCACATCCCTTATTCGGGGGCGCCTGTTTTCTCTGTACAAAGCCTCTTATTACAGCCTCTTTGTCAACCTGTCTGTCAAAAGCACAGTGAATTCATGGTGTTTCACATGGCCGGTGGACATCTGGCTGTTCATATCCGCTGCTCTTCCGGTGTATAATTCACTGTATAATAATCTAATAACAGACTCTAAATGTTTTGGATGTTATGGCCTGCAAGATTGTCAAGATATCTGCACCCCAATATCCATAGGACCTGATCTCCAACAATGAAAATCTTTTAGTTCTTAGATTTGATCCTGAAGTGGTGGAATGAGCTCCCTTTACCCCTCTGAGGGGCTGAATCCCTCCCAGCATTTAAGGAGGGCCTCAAATCCATCTCTTTCAGAGCCACTTCTCTCCTGGCAGCTACATAAATGAGTTCAACACCATCTGCTGGGATTATCTATGTATTTGCTGTTCTACAGGCAGCTACTTGAAGGATGTGAACCAGCAACACGATGATATCACACACACAAGCTGAAGCTAAAGCTCTTCATCTGTCATTGATGCACTTTTGTTTATCCTTAGCTGTATGTCATTTTGGAGAAAGTTTAAATGTGTTTCAGTCACTCTAAATGGGCCGTTGCATGTGAATGACTTCATGTGTGACTGGTGTCCCATCCAGAGTGTAGTTTCATAGCCCACTGCCCAGTGATACTGGATAAGCAGCCAGACCAATGTGACCCTGACAAGGATAGAGAGGTCATGCATGATATTAAATATTATTGTTTTATATACTACAGTGTTATATAATAATAAGTTTTATTCTGTGAAGTGTTTTTGCAGTGAAACACTCAGCATCCAAATCTAACTTGTTCCTAAAAATGCGTCGGAAACTGAATTTTTCAGACACGAAGCCTCTATTTGCCATTATTTTAAACCGGGGGGGTAAATAAGTAATGCGCTCCCACCCCGTTGGAAAACACCAATATAACTATGAAGCCGCAACTTGAGCACTTTAAACACTGTAAACACCACTTAAATAATTATAAAACAGGGGATTATAAAACACCCAAAGTTGTCGTGAACGTGCGTGTTTACAGTGCGTGACGCAGAGTATCCAGTACAGCACGTTTCACATCAGTCACTGCGTCACACACGGGAGCTGAGAGCGCACATGCGTGGGGTTCGCAGCCCTGCTTCAGTCTGATGACATGTTGAATAAAAGGAATAAAGACGTTTGTCAAAGTAACTCGCCGTCCGCCTCTTTGTTTCACACAACAACCGCCATTCAGATAACTAGGTTTATATTTAAAAAATGAAATAACTTTGGTGACGCGGTGCAAACGTGTTCGGACACAGTGAAACAGGTGGAAACAGCTGATGACACCCGTGCAGCGCATCTAGCTTCAAATAAAGTTGTAACAAAAGAAAGTTCATCACAATACAGACAGAATTATTTTACTGCAGAACACTTTACGGTACTTTATGCTATTTATTTGTTAATCTTTTAAATTTAATTAGGTTTTTATTTGTTTTTCATTAAAAATTTGACCAAAAATTTCCATTCGGATACTGATATTTTGGCATTATTTTCAAGATTCATATACAAAGTGTTGGGATACTGAGGAATTGCTGCACATCGGTTTTATCTTTGTCTGCTGTAAATCCCCTGAACTCCATAAAAATTGACACTTCACTATATGAAAGTGTCAATTCATATAAAATTACTCGTCTCTCCTAAGTTCCTGCACAGTAGTAGCACACCCAGGTATCTACTCCCCTGAAATAAGCTCCACTCTTATTTCAGCGGCCTCACCTACATTATCCCATCTGTGTTGTTGTTGATTCATTGTATTTCCTCCAAGATTCATGTATTTTATGAATCTATCTCTCATTATGGCTTGTTAGTATATAGATGGTATGTGGTATGTTACCATGCAGTAAATGCGTATGTGGAAGACAGATAGCTGCTTGTTAGCGTGTAGCCTGCAGCAACCTGCTGTTAGTCCTCCATCACCAAACCCCTGTCTGTTCACACAGGAGTGTCCAACCTCATTCAGCAGGTCTGCCGTCTCAGCAAAGGCCTCCGTCTCCTGAACCTCTCCAAGACGTCGCTGTCCTCCAAGGGTGAGTGCCACCGTCCGCTTCTCTGCTCTGGCGTGACTGTCGGTCGCGTCAAATCGGCCTGCCCTAAAGCCTCTCTCTGTCTTTGTCTCCACGCCATCTCAGGCGTGGTGTCCCTCTCGCAGGCGCTCTGCTCCACAGATGAGTACTCCAACTCCCTTCTCCACCTGGATCTCAGCAAGAACCCGGGGGTGCTGTCTGGGGAGGATGCCTCGGTCTGAGTGCCACGCCTTACTGAACTTCCGTGATCCTCATCACGCACTTCACAGTCCCTTCTCCTCACACTCACCGCTCATCCTCATTGTTCACTAACCCCTATCCTCATCTTCATCAGGAATGCCTGGCTTAGGACACGGGCCTCTAACCTGAAGGTATCAGGTTCAGACCCCAATAAACAGCGTCAGCAGTTTGAGCAAAAATTATCCATGATAAAACCACAATTTCATGTCCAAAAAACATCTGTAAAAATAATATTGATACTAATGACACCCCAACCTCAGGCCCACTACACGATCGTGCAGCAGGTGGTGCAGTGGTCAGAGCTCACATCTTCCATTCCAACAGGCCCCAATTCAACTCTGAGCTCCTGCTGCAGTGCCTCTGTGTGAGATCTTTACCATAAAATAATACAGTAGAATTTTTCAAGCTGAATAAATGGACAGATCAGCGTTACCTTAATGCTATAAGGTGTTTTTTTTTGGACAAAAGTGGCAGCTAAATGTAAACAATATTTTCTTTTTCCTTTATTTATCCCCCATCATTGGTTTAAAGTACCTTCCTTCGTCTGGCCATTTCACTTTTATCCTCATTCTCCTTCTGTCACCTAGAACCTGTTAACCACACCGATGTCATCATTACTCTCTTCATCATTTCAGTTCAATTCAGTTGTTTATTTTTACAGTGGCATCTTCTCACAGCAGAACAGATGTAACAGGCATATAGTGAGAAGCAAATGCACAGACTATAAAGGCAATACAGCAAACCTGCCTGAACTCCTCCTAAACTGAGGAGAGAACAACAAAAAAGTTCCAACCAGGATAAGTTGAGGGAGAAAAATAAACTTCCGGGGGTCCAAGTGCCAGCGGTTGCCCCCTCCTGGGCTTCTACACATGGAAAAACATCCTCATCCCCCTTACCTTTCTTATGGTCTCATCATTTGGCGTTAATCTTATTCATCTTATTCATCATCCCCAGGTTCCATATTCATCCCATATCACACCACCTCCCTTCATCATCTTCCTCCCTGAAGTCTACGACTGTAGATTTCTGTAGATCCATCTAGATGGACAGCAGCGTCCCTGCAGATGTGTGCTTCGCAGGGGGGAAGCGGCCGTTTATTTTCTCTCTCTCTCTCAATCTACAGAACCTGTATCACTTCCTGTCCCAGCCCAACTGTCTGGTCCATCTGGACTTGTCCGCCACAGACTGCGTCGTGGACACGGTGCGCAAATCAATACTCGCCATTCTCTACCTCGCTTGGGAGTACTGATGCACATCATAATGTTCTACTTACTCCACATATGTTGTCCCCTGTCACTTCTAACATTCTAATTATTTTTTGGCTTCAATAGAATATTTGGGTTTTTCGCTCAGGCTATTTATCACGATTGTTTAGTTTTTCTTACATACTGACTCTTCATCTTTAAAACGGTCATATTATGATTCTGAAGACACAAAAAATCCAGATTTGTTTGTTTAGTTAAGTTTTGGGGGGGGGGGGAAGCAGAGGTTAAAAATGAGTGATATGACATTGTAGAAATGATGGATTTTTGGTTTTCACTTTCCTTGTACCTCAAAATTAAAAATATTAAATTAACAATTAAAGGAACAAAAAATATTTAGGAATTGAAACAACATTAAAATAAAAATGTACAGAAGGATATTTTTTCTTGCACAGTATTTTTCAGTTATTACTACGTTATTTTTTTTTTTATATCTGAAATTTCACAGAACATGTCCCTAAAGTAAAGTGAGAGACTTATGGACATTTTTTAATTGTTTTATTTATTGATTATGACTCAGTCATAAAAACACCGTTTGATTTAAAAAAGGAAAACTTACCTGCAGCCCCATTTGTATTGGTTGTACAATTGAGGAATATTGTTAAACTTACAAGGACTTAATATAACTGAATAAATAAGAGATAATGGCTTTAGTTGAGACCATAGATAAGAAGTACAATTATTTTATTGGTTTAATTCTTACCTCTTGCTCTTTCTCTCTCATTACAGTTGTTTGGTCCTCTTCTCCAAGGCTGCTGTGCTGATCTCTCCTACCTGAATCTCTCCAGGAACTCCTTCTCACACAGGCGTGTATCTCCTGGCCTTCGCCTTAAAACAGCACAATTATCATCAGAAAAGAGTGACTTTCCGTGTGAAACCCGGAGCCGGGGGCAGGAGAGGCCGAGCGGGTCAATTCTTAGCTTTATTGGAACAGTTCCTCACGGGAGCTCAAGAGACGGATTGCGCAGATGAAGCGAGACTTATCAGTTTTCATCCGTCTCGTTCCCAAAAACTCATTCAAATTTAAAGCGGGTTCTCGCTGTCTTCTCAGGAAAGCGAAGGAGTCGCTGCCCTTACTCCGCCAATTCTTCAGTGCCGCTTTCAGTCTCACCCACATCAGCCTGGCCTCCATGAAACTACCCCCTGAGGCTTTGCGGTGAGTCCACTGCTGCAGTGCTGCGGTCTTGTTGGGATGGATGAAGAGATCAGCTCCTGTAGAAACCAGACTGTGGAGCCTTGAACCACAGTGTTGGACTTGGTATGGGCGTCTAAAGGAAGCCAGTGGAAAGAGGAGGTCAGGAGATACAAGGAGACACTTTAGCAGTTGATATACAGTACTGTGCAAAAGTCTTAGGCATGCAACTTGAATGTGTGTCTAGAAGTACAGGTAGATTCTTATCTACCATCAGGGAGGTTTCTGGTTGGTCCCAAATTCAGTGTGCAGCCTGAGAATGACCTCAAACACCCAATCTCAGTCATACACAACTATCTTGAGCAACAGATGGTCTGGTCCCCACAGAGCCTTGATCTGAACATGATCAGATCAGTCTGGGAGGGCATGCAGAGACAGTCAAAGTCTGCAGACGAACTGTGGCCAGTTCCTCAAAATGTTTGGTAGAACCTACCAACCTCTACCTTAAACTGCATGCAAGTTTGCATAAGAGAATTGATGGTGTTTTAAAGGCAAAGGGTGGTCCCACCAAATATTGATCTGACTGAGGTTTTTTTGTCTACTGCACTTTTTAGAAGGTTTATTGATTAATAAGTATTCATGGCATTATTTCTGGAACCATCCTCGCTTTGTAGCATTTTCCCCACAGGTGCTTAAGACTTTTGCACAGTACTGTATATCTTTCAAAGAGGCATTATGGGCCAGATCAAGATCTTTGATGATGAAGGAAAAAAGACAGACAGGTGGGCAGCATGCTAATTCAGGTGGGATATCACCACAGTCTGGACCTGAAGCTTTGTTGTGGATCATTTTAGAGTAGTGCTTTCAGACATTATACTTTTTTCTTCTGAGTGAATCATACAGATTAAAGCATCATCAACTCACCAGATTTACCCCAAGAATGTACGGAAGGCAACCTCTACTGTGGTGGGTTTGAACCCACCAAAGTCCAGGGTCACAGTCATGATGTCACTGGGTTGACAGTGTCCCACGAAGGGGACTTGCTGCTGTACAAATTGTTTTAGCACCCGATCCTCTGGTGAAGAAATGAAGTTTCTTCTCAAGTCATTTCTGCAAGTTATTTTCTGATGTGTGTTACACAACTGCGAAAGAATAATTAAGGAAAACAACATTCTTTGAATGTGCAAGAGCGTTCCAGCACCTCTGACCACTGTTTATTTATTCATTTATTTATTTAAATGCTTCAATCTGTGAGATGTTTAAAAATGCGCAACTTTAAAACCTGCCATGGAAGCCAGAGCTCCTTCTGAGCTGTCAGTCTGCCAGAGTTTGATGCAGGGAGCCAGTGGCATCTCTGAATCCAGGGGTGGTGAAGCACGGCTGTGATCTTCACAGGTTCATTTGTTATGCATATTTATAGGATCCCAGTGTGGTCAAAATGAGAAAAGTTTGCACGAACAGCACAAACACACCCACATACTGAGACGCTCCCTCTGTTCATAGCTCATGCAGTGATTCTTTGCCTCTTTTCATTTCCCTCTCTCCATCCATCAGGGCTCTGCTGCTTGGCCTGTCCTCGAACCCTCACATTAATGACCTGCACCTGGACATCAGCAGCTGTGAGGTACTGGTCCATCTATCCAGCACTCTAAAAGTGTCACTATGAGTCAGAATCAGAGCGATTTTCTTTCAGTAAGCAAACCTGGACCATAATCATATTTACAAGTAGATGGACTGAATTTGGGAGAAGGTCTCATTTTCCATAGGGGATAAAAGCCAGGTCCTTGCTGGTGTTTGAACCAGAAACCTCTAGACTGCATTAAAGCAAGACCATCAGATTAGATTGATTCCCCATTTCCATTTTTCATCAACCAACTACGTTTAGTGACAAGACCACGTGCTTCACCTGTACGTTACCCTCTACCCTCATTGTAGCCCATAGGTTCTTGGTCATGGGTAGCATGTTCTATCTCCGTCACTGCTAAAGCTCTGTTACTTTCACTCTTTCATACCCTTACACACCCCAACCCCCACGCCTCATGTTCTCGCTCCCAGCTCAGGTCACAGGGGGCAGCAGTCATACAGGAGCTTTTCCCCCGGGTCTCCTCCATCGCCACTCTGGACATCTCTGACAATGGTGAGGGTTCGCAAACAACATGCAGTGCCACCTGGGACGTGGATGGGTTTTCTGCATGTAAATGCATGGATGATGTATGGATAATTTTTATAGGCCTGCTATTGAGTATAGAGGTTTCTCTCACAGAGAAGGTTCCTCTTGTGAGAAGGATTATGGAGAACTCTAATTTGTACTGAAAAATCCATATAATAAGCTGTTACCTTGCACTTACACTAAGACATGTGAATTCAAAATACATGCCTTGGTCATATTCTACCCAGAGGAAACCCACATGGACATCAAGTGAACATGCAAACAAATACAGGTGGCTTTGAACCCATATTTGAAATCACTGCAAGGAGCTGTGAGGCACCTGCTGTGCCAACATGATGCACAAGGAAAAGCAGAAGTACAAATACAGAAAATACTATAGTGAGAAAAGCCGAATATATAATGTAAATGTATATATAAATAATTTTGCACATGTGGGTTTTAAGGCTGGAATTAAAGGTGTCCAGGTCAGTTCTGATATTCTGGACTTGGCTTTTTATTAGATGTTCTTAAAAGGCAAAAATGCAAGAATTTTTGCCATGCTTTGTGAAAAATATGGTCAAAAGTTTTGTCACCCTTTTACATGTTATTAATTTTCCTCCTCACCTGATGAGGAGATCGTCACAAAAACACAAAAAAACCTGTTACACCTGAAAGGGCTGTATTTGTGTCATTTTTCAGTAGGCCAGTAGGTAGTGTGCATTTAGCGAAGTTGTGCATGGCAGCTGTGTGTATGAGTATGTTATATGATGTGGACAGGGTACAGCTTTGTGTGGTAACTCTCTGAGTGTCTACAGGGCTGGACGCCGACCTGCTCTCTGTCATCCCAGCCCTGTCTCGACACCCCTCCCTCAAACACCTTTTTCTGGGCAAAAACTTCAACATAAAGAGCAGGTAATGCTGGTAATGTGTCTATTTTCGGTTGTGGCACACTGGTTTCCCCCCAACCCTCCATTTCCATTGAATGATAGGTCCATTTCAAAGGCCCGCAGTCTTCAGGTCTTCAGTTTCTTTCAAATTGTCTTTCTTATGACTTTCACATCAGAATTGCCCTTCAGTTCTCTGGGTCTGCTGTCTCTCAGCCTGCTTTCCATGGCTGTGTCCACAGGGTCCTGGATGAGATCCTGCAGAACTTGGTCCAGCTTATTCAGGAAGAAGAATGTGTGAGTGTGTGCAGCATTTGCTAAAACAAACATAAGTATCTAATGGATGTTCCTTACTTGTCTTAAACCCTGCAAACATCCAGTGTCCCTCCCTGTCTCCACAACCAAAAAAATATCCAGTCAATGTTCCTCTTTCCTCCTTAAACATAAACATCCAGTCAGTGTCACTCACCTGTATCCACAAACACCAACATTGAATCAGTGTCCCTCACCTGTCTTAATAAACACCAGCATCCACTTGTGTCCCTCACCTGTCTCTATGCTGCATTGAAACAGGAGTAACTTTGTCAGTAGCTTTAAAATAGAAGAAAATAAAGTGGTTAAAAATAAGGAACAAAAGGGAAAAGGAAAGGATGTCAGCTCTTGTTCTCATTCCCTTTGTTTCTGTTAATGCAGGTGGAAAACGATGCAAATTAAATGCTATTGATTTCTGCTTTTGTTTCGCTGTTTCGGTTATTGCTGATGCCGTGTCATGCTAATAAGGCCTCATTTAAAATTCAAATTGGAATTTCAACAGTAGCACAGAAATAACAATAGGAAGAGTAACAACAAATAACAACAGGAAAGGAGAGGAAAGATAAAATCTCTCTTTCTATTTTCAGCAACATGCCTCCCTCCCCATTGCTGCCGTGTTTCTGCTACCCTCCCTTTGTGAGTGATACTGAACCAGTAACTCGGTCCATTCCAGGCTCACAAAGGACTCTACAGAAGCAAAAGTCACTATTTTCTCTGCAAAATTTTAGCTTCAGACGAGCTCCCTTGGGAAATGCGAATACTGTAGGATCGCCTTAGCAACCCATCGGCACTGGTTCACCATCATGGCTCCCTCTTTGCTCTTCTCCTCGTGCCATCATCTTTGCTGCATCATTGTTCTTCTTGTAATCCTAAACCTTCATTTTCATCCCAATCTCTTCTGTTGCATTTCTGCTCTAACTATCCCTCTTATTTTCATGGAACTTCCACCATCCAACCCCGTCTACAATTTTTCTTTGTTTCCCCCATTTTCTATGATTTTTATGCCTCTGTTGGCCCCCTGCGACTCCCCCATTCATATCCCGCCTCCTGTACCCTCTTCACCTCTTGTGTTTTTCTTTGCATTTCTCTTTTCTTCTCCACCATCCATCCATTCCTCTTTCTGTCTTACAGGGACTACAGTCCCTTTCTCTCGCAGACTCCCGGCTGCGCTCGCGAGGCACGGTGCTAGTGAACGCCCTCGGCAGTAACACTTGTCTGCGCAAGGTGGACCTCAGTGGGAACAGTCTGGAGGATCTTGGGGCCAAGATGTTGGGCAAAGCTCTGCAAATCAACACCACGCTCAGGTGAGAGTGAGGCGAGTGGAGGAGAGACATGAAGATCAAGTAAGGGGAAAGAGCAGAACGGATGGGGGTCGATACCCCACCGGGGCGAGAGAAGGTAGAGGTCATTCTGACTGACTCCACATTTTTCACCACACTGATGTGAAAAGAAACGACACTCAGATCAATATCGTGTCAAACTGAGATAAAAGAGAGAACAGCCTGTTCTTCTGTCACCCTGGAGATGTTTCTTTCTGTGATTTGATGGCAGTCCACTTCAGTTAGGCTGTTTACCACTTTTTCATTTCTTAAAGATATTCCTGACACACAGTTTTTCTCTCAGTTCCTTTCATGAATATGTTTGCCAACTTGTTGTCATTCTGCCATAGGAGTGTGACATGGGATCGTAATAACACCACATCCACAGGATTTCTGGACATCGCTCGAGCTTTGGATCAGTGAGAGTCTATATTTAGTACATTTTTCACAGTACTCTACACAACAGACCCAATAGTTTCATACTTGATGTGAATTTATGATTGACTGTAAAATAGATTGGTACTTTGCTAATGTTGTGGGCCCCCATTACAAATAGAGTAAAACCAAAGGAACCTTTGACTGAGCCCTGAGGAACACCGCTGTATCGCATAAAACAGCAACATGCAGTATGTCAGGAGCTGACAGATCTTCATGGACCTTTCTGTTATTTTCTGTATTTTTTTTTGTGTTCAATATACAGGGTTTATCAGTTTATTTTATATCCTGTACTGCACCACACCAAATGTATTTTGTGGCTCTGTTCTCCTTGAATTTAAACCCATTTCTGGCAGAGCAAGTTTAACTGTCCCACCCATTGCAAATACTGAGATTAAAACCAAAGGGGCCTTTGACTGAGCCCTGAGGCACACCTAGGTGCTGCCTGCTTACAGCAACAGGCCGCATAGGATGCTTATAAGTCAGTCTGCTATATTCTGCATTTTATTGCTTTTGTGTTAAATACACAAGATTTTCACTTTGTTTATGGCGTATTTACCCCTCCCTCATCCTGAATGTGCTTGTGGTTTTTTTCTCCTTGAATTTTAAACCATTGCTGGTTGTCTCAGCAACTTCACCCTGCAATACATGCCCCTGCCGCTCAGTGATGCCACCCAGGCGTACCGTAACAACCCAGAGAAGACAGATCAGGCGTTGACCAAGGTGGGTGTGTGGGCTGGGGATTCTGGGGGTATGTGGCCTCTTCTCGCGAACTCCCCTATTTCCTCATTTTCCTGTATTGTACAATAACCTGCAGACCTGTACAAGGGAATATTGTTCACCAGTCTCATCCTGTAATATTCTCCTCCACTCCCTCATCTTTGTCACATCCCACATTTTATTTTCTGTCACTCCTTTGACTCTTTTCTGTCACTCATATTCAAATTCTCCGTATCTTGCTGAACTCCATTTCTTGCCCTTTCTGCCGTCATCCTCCCACTAAATCCCTTTATATCTTCTCCATCTCCTTCCATCTCCGCTGCTCTCTCACTGTCTGCTGGGACAGATCCAGCGAGCTCTGCTGAGAAACAACCAGACTCAACGCTTCTCCCAGCGACAGGCGCTCCGTCTGCACCAGGGCCTGGTCACCAGCACAGCCGAACAGGTGGATGTTATTGTTGATATTTCTTTTCTATGGTCGGGATCCGACGTATGACCTGTGTGACTTATCACTGTCTATCCTGATCATTAATCAATATATAAAATTTATTTCAAGTCATGACAGTCTGATGTATAGCCAACAGCATCATTGTGTGCTGATTTTCAGTGTTTTCAGATCTATCTATCTATCATCTATCTATCATCTATGGCTTTGCCTCCATCAGTTTTTGATAGATGATGCACTTCATATAAATATCAAAAATCACAGCACAGTGTTTGTGGCAACCAGAAGACAATCTTTCCCCTGCTCTGGTTTTTTGGTCTTCAAGTTTCCTTTGATAGCCTCCCTTTTCTCAATGATACCACATTTTGTGGTTTCCACCGTTCGACCCCAGGTGATGGAGCGCCTTTGCGTGCGAGTGCAGCAGCAGCTGTCCATCCTGCGGGGGGCAGGGCAGGGGGAGGAAGTCCAGGCCACCAAGCAGGTGCTGAAGGAGGCCCGGAACTCTCGTGCGGTGAGTTTGCCTGACATAAAGAGCTGAGCCCTTTCTTAACTCTACCATTTCCCGGCTATTCCCTACAACTCTTATTCCTCTCACCCCCCTGAGAGCTGCTTTAAGGCCTGTTCCTCCCTCTCAGCTCTACCCGTCTCTCTGTGAACTGGCCCATGTTCTGTCAGTGGATGGACCCGTCAGACAGAGACTGGATTCCCTGGCTGGAGAGCTGGCCAAAGCAGCTGATAAGGAACTACAGGTCAGTTGGTCTCTATATTAAGTCCCTCTATTGCTATACATTTAAAGCTGATGCTTTTTACAAGTGTCTTACAATGTTTTGAATATTTATTACGCAAAATCAATTCAAGAAAAGTACCTGTGTCCTGTATGCTTCAGTTCAAGTCAGTTCATTTTTATAAAAGAGTTCTTCTCACACGATGACCTGGAGCACTGAAAAAAAGATAAAAAAACAATAGATATAAGAGGTATAACGTGAGCCTACAGATAAAAGATCATCTGTACATTTAAAAACGAGAAGAAGTATACTTGGTAGAAAAGCAATAAAGTAAACCTGCTGGTAACTGAAGAGAGGGAAAAAAAAACCAAAATTCGAGGGAGAAAAATAAAGCCCTGGGGGTCCAAGTGCCAGCAGCTGCCCCCCGTTTTTACTCCAGTAAAATCCCCTGAGTGAATCAATATAAAAGCTATTAGAAAAGTTGCTTAAAAAGTTCATATATCATTTCATAAGTTGCACATCTAACATTGCAAGCGGCCTTTAACAAAGCTGTGAGTAAATTTAAATGATGATGATCATTCCAGCACAACAAGCAGAGTTGCTAAATAACTGAAACTGTGACCGTAAGCTTTTCAGGTCTCGGCCTGGTTGGGACTCACTTACTGAGCGCTTTGGAAAGTCACCCAAAATGCTTCCGCAAGAAGGGGAAACTCAGCAGGTGGCGCCATGGTTGAAAAAGCCAGGTTCTATATCCTGCTGTAGTACCACTTATGTATAAGTGGGTAAATCGGTGTAAGTGGCTGTGGGTTGAAGTGTCAGCTAAGTGAATGAAGGTAAACAGGTGTTACATGGAAAAATGAATCATATTTGTGATAAATTGCATATTATTGAAATTCAGCACATTTGGCAAGAACAGTTTAAGCTCTCGCCAACCTACTTGAGGGGTTGAAGGTTGTTTCGCCAGAAGACTAGCTGATTGGCCGCTTGGTTTGACTGGCGGCTGCATCCGTCCACTCAGGTCATTGTGGACTCCATGGTGTCCCTGTGCCGTGAGCTGTGCCCGCTGTCGTCCAACGCCGCAGAGCGACTGACCCCGCCCCTCTCGTCCGTCACGGAGCGTGTGTCCGTCCCTCGCTGCGCCATCCGCAGCGCTCTGATGGAGAGGGCGGCGCTGGACATCCACCGAGCCATGGAGTGAGGGGCTAAGCTGGGGGAGGGTGAAGGGAGGGACAGAGTTGGAAGCTCCAGTTTGACGCGAAGAAGGGAATAAATCCTGAGAAAGCTATGAGTGGACACCGTCTCCTCAGCTTGAGAATGTACTTAACACTTGGAGTCTGTTTGTCACATTGGCTATGTCACGGTCCATATGAGATGAATAATGCCAGCATCCCCTAATTCATTTACAGGTTATGGTGTGTGAAAGCCTGGGAAATAGCTTTGACAAATAGAAAATATTTTGTAAGACTTCATTTAGAAATGTACGATAATGCTGAGCTGCACTAAATGTAAAACTAATTTAAAATGATTGAAAACGCAAACAAGTAAATCTCCGTGAACTGTTCAGCGTCAGTCGTTGATTGATTCATCTCATAAACATGTACAACGGGCTCCGGCTTCTTCCACTTCCTTGCTCGGGGCCACCAGACACAAAGCTGTGAACGCTGTAGAAGCGAGCAGAGTTACGGCCACCCGGCATTCTTATTTGAACATGGGTCACAACCCATGCAATATAAATCAAATGGAAAAATGTTTGTGTCTTCAAAAAAAAAATAAATCACAACTCACTCACTCATAAGTCAAGAAGCCAGTGTATGAATTCGCAAAATTTTTTAGCATGGAAAATGATCTCCTGTTCTATCTCTCCTCATCTCTCTCTCTCTTTGCCATCTCAGGGAGGTCAAGCTGTCGGTCGTCTCCTATCTCACCAACTCCATCGTAGACCAGATCCTTCAGGAACTTTACTCCACGCACAAGGCTCTGGTACTGTGTCCCGCCTCCCTGGCAGTTGCTCACCTTCGTGCTGCTTGTTTGTGACTTTAGGTATAGACAGCGCATAAAGCAGCGCCTCATGGTGCTCCTTCTGGCAGACCCATCAGGTAGCTCAGGTGAAGCACTGGGAGGACGATGGCGAAGGGGGGTCAGGATCGGCGTCGCACAGACATCGAGATTCCCTGGACATGACAGACGAGGAGCTGGCCGCCAGCATCGTGAGTGTGATCATAAGTGCTCTCAAGTGAGGCACAGTGAAAACAGGACAAGAAACCCATCACCAAGGCATCGCTTTAAGAAGTACGTGGAGTATAATAACGGAGATCAGATGAAGGGATATATGCTATTTTTGATATATTATTGGATATATATTTTCCTATACAATCTTTCCTATATGACACATATACTAGATTATTCACATTATTGTATTTTTTGTACATTTTCTTGTGCAGGACACACTGGCCATTAAGAAGCGGAGCGGAAGGACAAGAAGAATTCGTCCTGTATCCACCAGACTGAGTGAGCAAGTTTGCAGAAGTCAAACTGGTAGTGGGTGTTTCATCACGTTGATGTCTGGGCTTTCAAAAATGGAGAGAGAAGCTCCAGTCTCCTGCCAAGGAGAAATGAATAGTATCTGCTTACTACCCTTAGACTACTCCCATCCTACTACCACTAGCTTACTGTAATCCTTTTTGATCTGGTAGATTCCAATTTTACTGTCTACTTCCATCCTACCACAGCCGGTCTACTCTCATCCTTCCACCCACTGTCCACTACCATCTTGCTATTGATGGCCTACTCACACCCTACCACAGCCGGTCTACTCTCATCCTATCCCCCGATGTCTACTGCCAACCCACTAACCCCTTATCACTACCATACTACAACCCCTTACCTATTCCCATGCTAGTATCGAATGTGTACTTCCACCCTACTAACCCAACCTACTCACATGCTACTACTGACCTAATCTCTCCCTACCTCTCCACCTTACCATTTCCCCCATTAAACCCAAATTAAACTCAAACGCAAACAAAAATACTAGTGCTAACTTACTACTGACAACAACTGGTCCTAGTGGGAGGTTACAGTGCTCCATAGCCTATTGTGGACACACCCTGGATTGGACAGCAGCCCATTTTGGGGTCACAGAAAAAAATGAAGAAGCGAAAAGCAATGCTGTGATTTAGGAGGAGTGTTTAAATCCGCACAGCGCGCAGTGAACAGCCCCGTAATTCTAAAAGGGCAGAGAGAAAAACAATCTCACGCTGTTTTACTCTCATAGGCCTTTGTGATGATTCCAGCTCTCTGACGCCACCCTCAGCGCCGCCCCTCTCGTCTCCCCTTTCCCGCTCGGCGTCACTGGAGTGTCTGTCCACCCTGCCTACCCAGGGTGCTCCGCTGCGTCACGTGACCAGGGTGAGACCGAGGCCACCGAGGAGGCATCGAGGAGGACAAGCTGCTCTATACGCAGTGAGACTTGAGCCATAACCCACCGACACGTGTGGACGCGTCCGATAAGACATGCAGAGAGAAACCCGAGTGAACCGCGTTCGCACGTGTGGGTGAACTTCCACACTTGCTGCTCGGAGTCCGGGAAGCCAAAGAGGGGATTTTGCGTCTGCGTCTTTTCATTTCAGTTCACGGGAGCCCCACTTGCCGCTCATTTCCCAAGATTAATTAACAATATTGCCCCCCAAAAATGTTTTTTTAATTGAATTTAATGGCGCAAAACACAAACGAAACCAGAACCGCATGACTGTGATCCTCGCTGGCTCACTGCTTCCCAAATTGTGTTCCAATAACACCCCGCCCCCCTGGGAGAGGCAGGGAAAGCCAATTATACTAACAGGGTTAAGTAATCGTTTTGGAGCGTGTAAACAACAAGGCGTTCAAATCTAAAGTGGAAGCCATTCCCTAAGGGATGGAGCACTGAGAGAAGGTTCTTGATTTTCTGCCCGAAAAGTCCATCCTGTTCCACGTCAGCCGGGCCTGCTGGGGCTCCTCCTGCTGCCCGAGGACGGTCCTGATGCTGACAAAATACGTTTTTTGTCTTGTTAATATCCCTACATCCATTACGGCGAGCGTATTTATCTATCTGCCTCTCGTTCTGCTTATCTCCGTCATGACTCAGAGAGTGCAAGAAAAAGGCTATAAAAAATCAGGCAAAAGTTAAAAGAAATCTATTGCGCTCTGTCAAATTTAAGTGGAGAACAGAAAAGGAATTAAAATAAACATAATTCATGGAAATTGCTTTACTTTGTCCTCCTCTCTCTCTCTCTCTCTCTCTCTCTCTCTCTCTCTCTCTCTCTCTCTCTCTCTCTCTCTCTCTCTCTCTCTCTCTCTCTCTCTCTCTCTCTCTCTCTCTCTCTCTCTCTCTCTCTCTCTCTCTCTCTCTCTCTCTCTCTCTCTCTCTCTCTCTCTCTCTCTCTCTCTCTCTCTCTCTCTCTCTCTCTCTCTCTCTCTCTCTCTCTCTCTCTTGCTCTCGCTCGCTCAGCACTGCACTGAGAATGGAGTAGTGACGCCCATTGATGATGGACTCCCAGATTTTTACACGAAGAGAGTTCTGCCTGACAGGTACATACATACACACACACACACACACACACACACACACAGAAATATAATTGCACATGGACAGGGAGGACACACATAAACAATATGAATAAGCATTCAAGCTTCTCTTCCTTAGCAACACAAGCTGATGGAAGGTGTAACCTAGCAACAGCTCCAAATTGGTCCTCCAGTCAGATGCACAAGTGGAGGAGCAACAGGGACACTTAGAGGGGGGTTTAGGACTTGGGTTAGGTTTGCCGTGCGGGAGGAGTTGTGTTGGAATGATACTTATTGGTAAAAATGTTCATCACTTCCCTGCACTGTTCTTCTTTTTCTCGCCCATTGTCTCTTCTCTTTACTCACCTGTATCCACATCTACCACGTTGTCTTTCCCCTTTCTTCCCCCTCTTCTGTGTTTGTTTCCCTCTCTGTCTCAGTCAGCTGTCATCCCTTCACAAAGCTCAGTCACTTCGCAGGAAGAAGAGACGTAACATGCTGGCAATCTTCAGCTTCCGTCGGAACCGTCACTCAACGCTGTCCAACCAAGGGGCAGAATCTGGCGGATGGGGTGGAGCCTGTGGAGACGAATGTCGGACGGTGGCCACAGCTCCCACCGGGTATGACAGTGACACTGAATCCATCCATTTTGCAAAAATACTTAACTTTGAGGGACGGGACGGTGGGGTGACGTCGATCAGGGTCCATTTCTGTGGCAATGGTCTCCAGCCTCTCCTCAGGGTTCCCAAGTGATTCTGAGACCAGCTGAGAAAACTGATCTCTAGGGCATTTTCTGGGTCTCCCCCAAGGTCACTCACAAGTGGTATCTCCACCCAGGTGGTATCTTCATTAGCTGCCAAAACCACCTCAGCAAGCTCTTCTTAATGCCCTGACTTTATTTCAGGTGTCTTCTGTATGCCTCGTAGTGCGAATAGACCCCTCCTCTGTGTGCACCTCATTTGCCCAGCTTGTAATACTATTGAAAATCCGGATAATCGGTGAAGATGGGAATGCGGTCTGTTATGTAAACTAAGGGTTTTGCCTGAGAACTCAGGTCCTAATTCACACTCATAGTTCTGTAAAGCATCTTAAACACTGTGGCTCTCGCTTGAGTTGCTGGCCACATTCATGATGGCTGCTGCTGTTCCCAAGACTTGCAGGTGTTTATAGTGTTGCCCATGGAAAAGTTATTACTCTATAGTTGAAGAGAACAAACACCTTTCCTGGGAGGGCTTAATCACCATGGATTTGGACTCACCAACCTGCTGGAAGGATATGTATCGGGACTGCTTTAAACTGTGCTGTGAAATACCGCTCCAGAGAGTCGTACAAATCACAGTGGAAAGGAACTAAAAGGACCACGTCGTCTGCAAATAGGATCAGGGTTAGGCAACAAAGTGGGTCCTGTTCAAGTCTTCACCTCACTTTGATGTCATATCTACAAGCAAGAACCGAAACAAGGCACACTATTGGTGAAGTCCATGCAGGATGAGCTGATGACTCGGACACAACTCTTTTAATACTGACACTTTGACAAAATGGCACCTAGAAATTTTCCAGGGTTCATGACTGCAGATCTTTTGAAGGTACACAGAACTCATGTAGCAGATTTCCATGACTCTTCTCATACCCTTGTAAGGGCAAAGACTACTCTGAACAGGAATATAACCCTGCCTAAAACTGAGCCTTGACTGTGAGCTGGATCCTGAACTGATAAAGAACTTCACAGGGAGAGCTGAGTGACTTAGTCCCTTGATAGTCAGAATACACCCTCCAGTCCCTGTTTCTGAAGATGGGAACCATCACCACTGACTGCTAGTCTAGAAGTACCGACTTTACAATCATCACAATACTGGTGCTATGAAACTGATGTCTTACCATCACAGTAATATTAATCTGAGAAATGGAGCCAGACCCTCTAGAAGCACCCAGCACCATCTCTTTGAAATAAGCTGTCATTACTTGGATCACCAATTCCTTGAAGAGCACTTTCCAAAACATATCCCCAACTGAGAGCAGCAAAATCTTGCTGAGAAGATCTTTGAGTGACTTTCCATTCACCTCCTCCAGATCCCAGTAGGATCTGCCAATATATCTTCAAGAATATCTGAAAATTATTCTCTCCAGACTTTCTGAACTCCTCCCTCACCTAACATTTTGCTTCTGGTTCAATGGTCTTCTTAGACTGCCAATATCTCTCTGTGTTTCTCTGTGGTAGGAATGTCCAAAACAGTTCCTTTTAAACCTGACAGCTTCACTCAACATGTAGATCCAGCAGCATATTCTTCCACTGCAGCACTGACCATCCATCGTCTAATCACAGCTCCACATTAGATAAACATAGTCAGTTCCAGATACATGTCCTTGGCTCCTTAAAAGATTCTGCAAAAAAACCAACGTGAAGGTTGGAGTTGAAGTCGATGAACCCGGGATATTTGCCAAGCATTTCCATTACTACTAATTGGATTGTATTGAGGGGTCTCCAAAGCTGCAAAGTTCAGCAAAACATCAGGCAGAGATTACTTTGCAGCTCAGAAGTTTCAAGAACATATGACCTCAGGAAAGGTGACACAGCTGGAAAGTTGATCATTAACCCTTGACATACTAAGGATTCTATATGGCAATGTGATGACATTCCATGTCCTAAGACCCACGTTGGATCTGTCTGATTTATGCCATGTTTTGTATCCACTAGCTTGAGCAGGGTTACAGTTAGGTTTAGCCCTAACATTTCTTCCCCTCCCTCATATGGGTGCTGAACCTACCTGTAGAGTACTTTTTAATCCTTTTTATCTTACATCTGTTAGCAGAACTTATAAATGGATGTTTTTCACTGGTGTATGGAAGTGTTTCACCTAAGACCGTGGCACCTCTTCATTTCTGTTTATGTTTTCTCCTCAGTACTGCCACTGAAAACGTCTACACCTTGCTCCAGCCCCCAAGGCTTCCTGGGAGGGCTGAGTCCCCTGGAGAGGGAGCAGACAGGCGGGTGGAGAAGCAGAAAGAGGTGGACCAGACGGAGGTTCACCTCCCACAGGGGGTACTGCAGTCTGGTGCAGAGAGCAAAGCCCCATGTCTCTCATCAAGACAGGTAAGGCCGACGCCTGTAGCTGCGAGTGTTCTCGTACCATGCAAAACCGTGTTTTTGGAGAAACCACCCCTGTGAGAAGTTTACAGACTCCTCAATAGTGTAAAATACAGTTGTAATATATACCACCAGGTGTCAGCGTCAACTATTTTTGTAAGGTGAGAGTCACTGCCGTTCATTAGTTATTTAAAAAGGTTATTTCCTAGATCCAGTCTCAAATGTACGTTGTTCAGAGCAGGCCTGATGTTCTGGACTTGATTTTCAAATAGACAGTCATTTCTGCATATTTTATGACCTTACGGGTGAAAAGGTACCAGGCCACATTTGTCCCATTTAAACTGATGAATTAACCCTTCAAAATGAATTTAAATGAATTAAGAATTTCTTCTACAAGAATTCACCCTGCAGGTCTCTGGCAATGCAGATGCTCTCAGGGAAGCTTCTATTACTCTTCTGAGACCTTATTGGTGTGTACAGGGGTTGGGACATTGCTGAAAGCTCTTCACACTCTGTTCTATTCCAGATGTCAGAAGCAACTCGAGAAGCAGACAGACAGACGCATTGGCAAACAGTGGTAGATCCAGCAGTGGACCAAGAGCCAGAGAGGCAGACTCACAGGCAAACAACGTTAGATCTGACGCTGGACAGACAGCCCCGAATGGAGAGACAGACACCTATGCAGGCAGGAGTTGCCCTGACAATAGATAGACACCCAGGGATGGAGAGATGGATGTCTAAACAAGCAACAATGGATGGAGAGAGACAGATGCTGGGGTGGGCTGTACCAGATATACCAACAGACAGAAAGACTGGCTCAGAGAGGCAGACGTATAGAGATGTGGGAGTGACTCCAATGATGGACAGACAGTTAGGACCAGAAAAACCGACTCAAAGATACTCAGAAGCAGACCCGGCACTTGAAAGAGAGACTGGAGCCGCAAGGCAGACATACAGACAGGTGGCAACAGAGATAGCAATAGACAGGCAGCCTGGATTGGAGAGACAGACATATAGAGAGGCAGGGGTGACCCCAACGATGGACAGACCATCAGCATCAGAGAGACAAACATACAGACAAATAGGTGCACAACCAACAATGGACAGAGAGAGAGGAACGGGGAGACAAGTGTACAGACAGGTGGGGACAGAATTGACTGTAGACAAACAGTCTGATCCAGATAGACAGGCATATAGAGAGACAGGCGTGACCCCAACGACAGATAGATACGTGGCAAAGGAGAGACAAACAGAAACACAACAAACAACGGATAGAGACAGAGGGACAGCAAGACAGACATACAGACAGGTGGGGACTGAACTACCGATAGACAAACAGCCTGGTTCAGAGAGACAAGTGTATAGAGAAGCAGGTGTGACCCCAACGATGGACAGACCGTCAGCATCAGAGAGACACATGCACAGACAGACAGAGGCACAGCCAACTGTGGACAAAGAGAGAGGAACAGGGAGACAAGCATATAGACAGGTGGGGACAGAACTGACAATGGATAAACAGTCTGGTTCAGATAGACAGGTATATCGAGAGACTGGAGTGACCGCAACTATGGACAGACCGTCAATGACAGAGAGACAGACATACAGACAGACAGAGGCACAGCCAAAAATGGATCAGGAGACAGGAACGGGGAGACAAGCGTACAGGCAGGCGGGAGTAGAACCGACAATAGACAGACAAATGGGTCTGGAAAGACAAGTACATAGAGAGGCAGTTGTGTCCCCAACAATGGACAGTCACCCTGAGACCATGAGACAGACATATAAACAGACAGAGACGCAGCTGACAATAAATAATGAGACAGGAAAATGGGCGCACAGACATGTCATGGCGGAGCCAACAATGGACAGACCGACTGGATTGGAGAGACAGGCACATAGAGATGCGGTGATGTCTCCAACAACGGACAGACACCACGAAATAGAGAGACGAGTGGGGGCTGAACTAACAGTAGACCGACAGCCTGCTTTAGAAAGACAAATGTACAGAGAGACAGGGGTGTCCCCAACTTCAGACAAACAACCACGTCCGGAGATGCAGCCATATAGTCAGGTTGTTGTAGACCTAACGGTGGACAGACAGCTTGGAACAGAGAGACAGGCATACAGACACGCAGTGGCACAAATAACAATAGACAGACCATCTGGTATGGAGAGACAGGTGTACAGAGAGACAGTAGGTGTTCCAGCAATGGACAGAGAGACTGAAAGACAAACATATCAGCAAACAGAACATAGGCATGTTGGAACGGTGAGACAGGTGCACAGACAGACTGGAGGAGACCCAACAATGGACAGACAAAAACATAAACAGGCTTTGGGAGAACCAGTGGACAGAGAGACACACAGACAGGTTAGCGGAGACCCAACAATGGACACACAGATACATAGACAGGCTGGAGAAGATCCAACAATGGATAGACATGCATACAGACAGGTTGGAGGAGATCCGGTGGATAGGCAGACTGGAGGAGACCCAACAATGGAGAGACAGCTTTATAGACAGGCTGGAGGGGACCCAGCAATGGACAGACAGCCACTTAGACAGACTGGGGAAATGTTAACATTCGACAGGCAGACAAGGACAGACAGACAAACCCAAAGACAAGGGGTGGTGAACCTAACCATGGACAGACAGGGAGGGATGGGCATGCAGAGAGACAGACGGCTCGGGGAATTTGTGCCAGCAGACAGGCAACCAAACAGGGTCCCTCAAGGACTCTACTGCCAGGTTGAGAGACAGTCAGTGTCCAGCGGGCTCAGTGACAGACATGCCACAACCAGCACACTGGACAGACATCATTTAGAAAGACGGACCGTTTTGGTTGTACAGACGGAGAGACAGAGAGATTCTGGCCTGCAGACAGATGGACACATAGCGTGCGACGCACATGTCTACAGGCGCACGGCATCAGAAAACCAGGGCGACAGGCAGACAGCCGTGGACACTCAGATGTACAGGCGGGCGATATCTCTCCGGCTGAAAGAGCAGCAGACTCCGTCTGAGACGGTGGCCTTTGCCCCAAGGGGCAGGCAGGACGATGTCCCTGCCTTAGGGGACAGAAGAAGGGTGGGAGGAGATGTTGTCCACTATGGGAGAAAACCAGACCCTCCTCCTCAGAGCAGCAAGCCCACTCTGGCCAAGCTGAGACAGCGACACCCGCAGGAGACATCCGGTACTACAGCCTCTCGCTTGAGCCACGTGGTCTGGGTCTTTGATTCTCCTCATCACAGTGTGTCTGCATGCGAAGTCCCTCACCTGTTGCTGAAGCACCGTCGCTCACTCGTAGCTTGTGTCATTTTGGCAAAAGTGATCAGGAGAACGAACGGATAGTAAATATTGTCAAGCTTGTTTGTCTGATACCACCATGCTGCTGGTTCACATCCCTCAAGTAGCCGCCTATGGACGTCACATTTAGACAGCGAATACACAGACAATCACAGTAGGTGGTGCTGGATTCATTTATGAAGCTGTTAGGAGAGCAGGAGAGAAATGGCTCTGAAGGTGATGGGCTTGAGACCCTTCTTGGATACTAGGAGGGATTGTGCAGCCCTGAGGGACAGAAGGAGATTGACCGACTATACAGCAGGTAAAACTGAAAACCTACAGGCTTTTTTTAAGCCCTCGTGACCAGGACCTTAAAGTGGCAAGAGGTGGAGAAACTCAGTAGTCTTGTTGGGGTTCAGTGAGAGTTCAGGTGTTGTAGAGCAGATCCATCTATGGTCCTGTAGACAATAACCAGGGAGTCGGACAGCTACCAGAAGCCAGAAAGCTGAGGAGAGAGATGAGGAGATTTCACTTCATCATTTATCGTATGTGGTGATGCAACACTCATACAGTTATTATTGTCAGTGTTATTTGAGAAGGTAACCTAAGAGTGGACCCATGGCACCCAGAAGTGCAGTACACGTCACACGAGCGAAAAGAGCAAGTCAGATCGATCCGAACCAGCAGTTGCCGGTACAGAGCGGATGCACTTTGTTCCCTTTTCCAGGCCTCGAAGACTTGAACATGAACGGAGAGAGAGACACACAGAGGACAGAAATGAAAGAAAGACTCGAGTCAGTGGAGGGCTGCAAAGAAACGGAGGTGCGGCCTCCTCCGATCCCCGAAAAGGTGTGTGGCACGTTTGTCCGCATTCAACTGGTGTTTGCGTGTGTCCAGTTTTTTTCCCCTCATGAGTGTCTATGACCAGACTGTGTGTGTTTGTGTGTGTGTGTGTCTTTCTTTGTGTGCTGTTGCGCATATGTCAATGTGTCAATTGGGTCTTCGTGTTCATCTCCCCTGCACACAGCCAGTCATTCCCCCCGCGCCCAAGATGGCCAATGAGAAAATGGTCCTGGCCCCTTCTGGCAAGCTTGGCTTGAGATCTGAAGTGCCTGTCCCTCAAGGTAGCCTACACACACGGATCTGCAGCCTGCAACCATTTCTACTGCTCCTTTTGTGTTCATCTGCCCTTGTTGTGTCTCCGGAGGGCTTTCTAATAAGGACCAAACCTCATACCTCTCAATGTGTCACCACTCCTCAGAAATGTTTCAACTCTTCTCACTTCTGTCTCTGTGTAATGAGGTGAACACAATGACATCAAATACAGTTGAGCTTGAAGGTGATGCGTGTTGCTGTGGTCGTCGTTTTAATGGCAGAGGTGACAGCAGTAATGGTGGGCATAACTGTGACGATGAAGATGACTGACGCAATTTTGGTGAAAGATCGCAGGCTTTGGTGATGACAGCGATTACGGTCATAATCGATGTGAGCAGTGTAGCATGGATGACAGTGTTCGGGATGAAGAAGATAGTGGGAGTGATGAAGATGATGACACTGATGACATTCACGTTTATGATGGAGGTGACCATAATGAGGTTTATGAAACTACTGCAGGCGATGAAGATCATGGCTTGGTTCCTAAATGCGATCGACGCAGTCTAGATGTCAATGCTTAGGATGAAGACGATACAGGCAGTGGTGACGACAAAGGTGACGTTAACAGTTACGGTAATGATGAAAGTGGTGAGGATGATAAATGTCATATCTTTGGTGACGATGACCACAGGCACAGTAATGCAGATGGGAATGTTCATCGTGAAGAAGAAAACGGCGATGACAGTTAATGACAATAATGAAATTAGCTGTGATAATGCTGAAGTCTTAAAGGTGATGAAAGGTGTTTTATCGGTGATGAAGACAGTGATGATGAGGATGAATGATGATTAACTGACAACGTTCACCGGGATGAAGAGAATGACCAATGAGGACTGAAATGGTGCCGTTTGTTGGAATGATGTTGGTGGTGGTGCTCAGACTGATGCTGAATGCAGCGTTGAGGGTGATGAAGATCATGGCTCTGGTGATGGTGAAGATACAGATGATGGTGGCAGTGACACTGTATTCTGTGATGACCAGGTGAGGAGGCAGTTAGACCCCCAGCACCAGTGAAGCCCCAGAGGAGCAGGAAACCTCTCTGCTCTGACAAAGGTATGCATGTGTTGGTCCTTCAAGCCTCGTCTTTCTGGAACTTTCTGGCAGTGCTTTTTCTTGTACCTGTGGCCACATGCTTTGCTCTCGTAGCTTCTTGTGCCTTGTTGTACCCCATGGTGCCCTTCTGTCCTGCCTGCTCCCCCATGTGTCCCTGCCCTCTGATGGCATGCATGGCTGTGCGCATCTGTTGCGGTTTCCCCCTCAGGGACGGAACGGGACGCTCCCGGCAACACGGAGAGGCCCTCGAACCGCAAACCACCCGTGAAAAAGCCCAGACTCCCTCAGAACAGAACCAAATCCCAGGAGCTCCTTGGTATTGCGTGTGTGTGTGTGTGTGTGTGTGTGTGTGTGTGTGTGTGTGTGTGTGTGTGGGTGTGTGTGTACCTGTGTATATAGCTATATGTTTGTGTGCACATTTCAACAAACTGCAGTAGCTCAAGTTTTGTCGACCGGAGCTGAGCGGAGCCACAGCGGTGCTCATGCCTGTGTGCCAACCCCCCCCACCCCACCCCCACCCACCCCCGACCTCCCACCTCCAGATGGCGAAAACGTAGCGTCGAGCGGCAGCGCACCTCCGTGACCACCAGCAGGGCTCACCTGGCAGGGGACTGGCGTTGCCACGACAACTCTGGAACGTTCTTTCCAACAGAGAAAAGGGATTAAGCACCAAAATGAGTGGGGTTGGCGGGCCGGGGTGGGGCAGGGGGCTGATATGTAAATGAGAGAGAGGAACGATTAATGAAACAAGACCACAGTGACACAGAGCATTTATATGTTTACTCCTGTTTTTTTGTAGTTGTTTTAACTGCAGCACACACACACACACACACACACACACACACACACAGAGCTCCTCAGATTAATTCCCCCTCGATTCCCTACTTTGGCTCCTATTCTTTTTCATGCTGTTATTCCCTCCACGGCTGCATCTATTTTTTATTCTCACAGAAATTAAATGCTTTGCAGATGTTGCAAGAAGTCCGTTCAGTTTTTCCACTAATGTTACTGTGCTGCTAACAGACACTGCAACTCCAGAATCTAGTTTTTATTATTAATATTAATACTACTACTGTTGTTGCTGTTGTTTGTTTTTAGTCTGCTAATAAATCACTTTAATATTTCTTTTTATGCTATTGTTACTACCAACACCGTCTTTAATCTCTGAGGAGACACTTATGGTTTGCTAACGTTAATATTTGCCCCCAAAGAAAGTCCATTTATTTATTTCTATTTCTGCTGCCACATGATGAAATATGATATATTTTATAAGAATAACACTTTAAGACAATATGAATTAATAAAGAATTATTATACTGACAGAAAAGAGCGAGTGACTGTTTTGGTGACTCCCTGTGCCTCTGTGGCTCAGATTTGGGTTTTTATTTATAATCCTGTTTCATGCACTTGGTCAATTGACATTTTTTTGATCTGAGTCAATCACTGCTTTCCATTCAGAGGACCAGGGCATTGTTTTTTTGTAAACAGCAGAGGGCGATAAAGCTCTATTAATGGAAGTCCCCATGAAGACAATAGTTCCTCTCAAGGTCAGGCCTTGAGGTGGGAACCAGCAGCTGTTTTTCCATCCATTATCATTAACTGCTTCCTTATGGTCAGGGTTGTGGTGGTCTTGAGCCTGTCCTGGGATCACTGGGCACCAGGCTACGGATGGGATGGCATGGCATGGCAGTGCCTCAGATGGTGGCCACTCATGCTGTGGGCAATTTAGAGTAACCAACGAACCTGAAACACATGTCTTTGGACTGTGCAAGGAAACCCACAAAGACACAGGGAAAATGTCCAAACTCCACTGACAGTGGACTTGAACCCACACCTGAAGGCTCCTGGTGCTGTGAGGCTGCAGTGCTACTTGCTGGGCTGCCTGTCAATATTTTCACTAAGCTTCATTTTTCCTCCTTCTTCCAGAGAAAGGCAAAGTTTTTGGCTGCTGCCATAAGGTATTTATAGTTTTTCACCTATTTACACAGCTGGGAAATTTTCACAGTGTCAATTCAGAGTAAACACCTCGACCACAGGCTGTACGGCAGGAGAGGGAGTCAAACCCAAACAGTTTGGTGTAGGAGAAGTCTGCTCTGTGAACTGGTGTGGTTTGGGAAGCGGAAAGTCTGCAGGTTTTATGTGTGAGTGTGTGTGTGTGTGTGTGTGTGTGTGTGTGTGTGTGTGTGTGTGTGTGTGTGTGGAGCAGCACAGCTTCCACAAAGCAGGCCTAGAGACCTCACAGCATGGATGGAGGCACCCATGTAACCTGTGTACCATCCCCCATTTCCAGTGGAAGCAATGTTGCTAAGCAACGCCCACTCCCATTGTAAAGCAGAGAGAAAATGAGACAAAAAAGGGAGGGATCAACATTTTGCACTGACTGAGCACGACTGTTCAGGATAATGACTTTGTGGCGGGTTCACCTGCAGGCTGAACAAGCCCTGCGATGAGCAGACTTGAAGACCAGCAATGCTGAGCATGCCTACTCTGAAAGGGTCTCAATCACAGCCTGACCCCAAGCACGTTTCATTCCGTTATTATGTAAACCAGCTAGAGTTACATATTTGGGGGAGCCAGTGCCACCTGAGTTTATGTGCATTACCAATAGATGGCAGTAACTCTTACCCAAGCAGAAAAGAAGTTCTGATCTGCCTTAATTCAAGAGATCTAACAAACAGGTAATGTGGCAAAGACCAGCACTTGGCCATGCTGAAGTGAAAGATCTGCTATAGATGTGTCGAAATTTCCACAAGAATGAATCACAGAATTGTTTGGTCACCTGGCAACAGGATCACGCCACTTCGTTTATGAGATTAAAATGGAGAGCCTCCACAAACATGCAGAAACAAGGCGAAGATGAGGCAGGAAACCATAACATTAATGTTAATTAGAATTAAGAAGTATGCAAAGTATTTCCCTACAGGCTGCCATACTGCACAGCATTACATGGTAAAGCAGTACGGTACAGGAAGAAGCTCTTGGTGCAAAAATGGACAACTTTGAAGTTCTTGATTTCTTGTGCATGAATTTCTGGCACTGCACCTTAGCAGATCATCTATCGCACAACCCAGGAGCTGATATTAAAATTTTAGCTGCATCCTAGCAAAACTGTGTATAACTGGTTTTACCTGTATTTCTCTCAGCAATGTGTGGATGTGAAATGAGGACACTGACAGACCAGGGCAGGAAGAACAAGGATGCCACTGAACTGTTATGTTGGAGGAGGCTTTTAAGGTCACCATGGACAGCCAGGGGGAAAAAAAAAACTCATGGATGCTGGATCCCATCAGGCCAGAACTCTGCTTGGAAGCATCAACCCTGGGACTGAGTACAAATTGTGAGAAGACTGTATTTTCTTAATAAGACAGTGATGCTCTGGAAAAGTTGGAGCGAAAAGAGGAGGAGGAGGTCAGCCTGCACACGGGTGAACTCAATCACTGTGGGATAGAACTTTCTGGAAGCAACCTACATGTCTCGTGGACATATGTGGTCAGTATCGGTTCAGTGGTACTAGAAGTCCAGGACTCTGCCGAAATATCAAATAGTGGCTGAGCTGATGTGGGACTGCTTCCATGGCAACGGGAAGCCGATTTCCACATGCACTCTGCGCCTGATGTTCGGGGCACGACTCAAGGATGCCCGAGATGCAGGAGAATTAAAACCTGCACATTTTTGTCGCGACACCTCACGCTCATCCTGCTTTCACGCAGCTGGAGTGTGGGGCTGAGAAGGAAAAGTTTAACCAGGCTCAGCTGGCATCTGAAGTCTGTTCATAGTGTATTTTGTTCATGACACCTCAGTCCCACTTGTTGAAAACTCAGCTTTGCACCAGTCCGATTCTGTAAAACCTTGCACACGGCTAAAAAAAACCGTTGACTTTAATCATTCTTTACTTCAACTGAGGTTTAAATTAAAACTAGTTCACAATGACCGACAACAAAAACACGCAGTTTCCACAAACTCCTGTTCAGTGGTGAAAGTTGACCGATTCGCCTCATAAACGTCTGCGGTTTTCGTCACCCCGGCATTGATCTCCAACCCAGATACACCGGACCCAACCCGAGAGCTGAAAATGCGGAACATTCCGGAAATGGGGAGCAAATGTGCTCGTGACACAGATCAACTGTGTGGGGAGCTGAGCTGTACAGGGTATGAATCTTGAGATACTTCACTGAGTTCTTTCACATCACTGTAATATAAACTCAGTAATATGACCATCCTGAAGTGTGTGTGTGTGTGTGTGTGTGTGTGTGTGTGTGTGTGTTCTAGTGCGTAGTGATAAGAGGCTAAACGCACCCAAGGCAGTCAACACTAGGGAAACAGAAGATGATTCTCCAGCCATGGTCCCCACACACCCAAAAATGAAGTAAAAAGAAGAAGGTCTAGTCTTTCCCTCCGACGACTCCGCTGCACCCGGACGCCCCGGGGCGTCCCTCATTCCCTCAGTCGCTCTTTTGTTCGAGAGAGAGGCGCGTAAACATAATCTCGCTTTAATCCCTTGAACGAGGGAGGGAAGTGCGGATGATCTGGAGCTGGGGATCGTGGCGGGAGGACGGGTGGGAGAGAATTAACAGATTTAGTGTCGTCTTTCAGTCTGGGAGTTGGGCCAAATTATCGACCGCTTTAATCCCTCCATCTCTCCCTCGCTGTGCCTCCACCCCCATCGCCGTCCCCATCTGTGCCCAGGTCTCCCTGCGAGGTTCAAATTCAAATTCAGCCAAACTTCCCTGGAAAAAAGTAGCATGTGCCTCACGTTGAGGCCTAAATTAAACTCAGTTTCAACAGTGCTTTAGTTAAATCGATCAAATCTGTGCCGGCATCTCCCACCAGACGGCGTTGTTGACCCCTAGCTGATATCTTTTTGAATCATTCTGGTGCAGTAGACTATCAAGTGTGAGGAATGGTGGAATTCACTGGTGGTCAGTGTGGCAGAAGGTCCAGAGCAGTGGTCACTGTCGGGCAGTGGTCAGCAGGGAATGAGGTGAAGCAGTCAGACCAGTCAGACGCAAACCAGAGATTGAGGAGCAGTGGCTTCATTTTTGTTCTGTTGCCTCTAAGTATTGTAAACTCCAAAAAAAAAAAATAATAATCTCATTGCTTGATGCAAAATAACAAATAAAAAATAAATGAATAAAACAGAATGTTGGTGTTAGTCATCTGACTTTACGTTTTCTCCCCGACAACTGGCCAAAAGCATCTCCCATATGAACAGACTAGATGTACAGGATGAAGAAAACACTCCCAAGATGGAAACATGAAGTTTTAACTCCAAGAAAGCATGTTACGTTTGTTTACTTCATTTTTTCCAAGACTTCACATGTTGCCCAGTTAAATAACTTGGACGCTGAGAGCAGCACTTTTGGTTCTGGAACCATAGCCTGGTCCTTAAGGGATGGTGGTCTTTCCAAAGGTTTCATTGGAGGTTACTACAGTGCCCTTGGTGGGGGGTGGCAGATAGCGGACCTGCTCTCTTTGGCTTTTCTTCCTGTCTTGGTGTCTCCTGCCTCAGTCTAGATTACAGACAGTTTATTAAAGCGCCAGGATCTGTTAATCTGACACCAGATTAAGGCAGAAGATCCAGGCCCATAATCCCATGACTAGCCGAATAATCTCCTCACAATGAGAGATCCCACCAACGTCCGCATGGACACACACAAACACCCACACGTATGTATGTAAAATCCCTCACACACACACACACACACACACACACACACACACACACACACACACACGCACACGAGAGGTTCAGGTAGAATTGGCTGGGCAAGACACGTGGTCCATGACATTTTTACGGTAGTATAACTATTGGTGTCATCCTTCTTGGCTCCAAAATCTCAGAAAATGCTGCACTCTGAACTTTTTGCGAACAACAATGTCTGGAGGTTATAGTGCAAATAAAAAAACACCTACTCAGCAGTGCTTCTGTGAGCAAAAACACCTTGTCAGTGGCAGAGGTCAGAGGAGAGCGGCCAGACTTGTTAAAGCTAACAGGAAGGTCACAAGTGCAAAAATAACAGGTCATACAGCCATGGTGGGCAGAAAGGAAATCTCTGAAAGCTCAACTTCACACACCTAGAAGCAGATAGGCTACAGCAGCAGAAGGCCACTGCTGTCTGCCAAGGAGATGAGGTGACAGAGGACACATGATGATGGAAACTGGACACGCAAATAGCAGGGAAGAACATCATCTTGTGTGGGAATCTCGATTTCTACTGCAGTGTGCTGATGGCTGGGTCAGAATTTGGTGCAAACAATGAATCTATGCATCCATTGTGCCCAGTGTCAACAGTTCAGACTAGCAAAGTTGGTGTAGTGGTGTGAGGAACCTTTTCTTTCACATGTTGAGGCCCTTGACACCAATTGATCAGCTTTGAATTTCAATGATGTTATTGAAGAAGCACATATCTTCATGGCCACAGTCTATCCCTTGTCAAACGGAGACATCCAGTGAGATGACAGTGCCATGACAGGGGCATGAAACTGGGTTCAAAAAGGCTAGCTGAATCTACAGGGGCTGGACGACGTCATCAAGTCAGTGTGGACCAAAAAATCCATAAGGAATGTTTCCAGCACCTTGTTGAATCCGTGATTATTGTTATGAAACGAGACATAGTTTGTACCATAATAAGAGCTCTGGATGAGATGAAGTCATCTGAATGAGGTGTCCTTTGGATCACCTGTCGTCCCAGAAGCTCAGCAGTCGGTGCGAAGTCTTGGGAGGGTTTGCCCCGTGATCTGAGGAAGGACAGCCGGGGTGAGAGAATCCACCACCCCTTCCTGGCTCCAGCAGAAAACCAACAGCCCTGGTGTTGGATTAGCTCCATTTTGACAATAACATGGAGATTAGTGGGGAGTGGATGGGGGGGTGCAGCAATGGGCAGGGAAGAGGGACATGGGTGTAAGCCTGTTATTTACAAGGGGCTTGTCCTGGATTAGGACATGTATCTGTTGGGGTATCAGGGGCTAGAATGGGCCATCTGCCCCCCATGATCCTCACAGACAGGCGTCCTACCCCCCATTTGAGGCATGCGCTGACCTCACTGTCCCAGATCTACCCACTCTCTCTGTGACCACGGTTCTCAGTGTCCCCGCTGTACCCAAAGCAGCCCTGACTCTCAGTTCACTGTCCCACTGATCCCTGGACTCATCTACTGTCAGTCTTTCCTGCAGTCCTGAAATACCTCCGACCTTCATGAGTGTGATGTATCCTGGCAGCTCTGCAGTCTTTCTCAAGGCCCCCACTTTCAGACAGACTGAAACTCTAGCCAACTCTGTGCAGTGGGACCGGTTTGGGACAAGAGGAGTCTGGAATAGAGTTCTTTTTCAGGGATGCTTTATTTGAACACAACAGAGGGTTAGGTGGGCTGGGTCCGCCAACTGGAGACAGGACAGGGAAGCCGGGGTGTTTGAAACTGGGACCCCCACTAGTGCTGTCGCACTTGGCCACCTCCCATATCTTGGCTGGTTCTGAAATTTAATGTAGAACTCAAATTAGGAAGTGGGTTTATGCAGATGCCAAAGCACCTGGGAAAACAGACGTGTCTTTGGGGCTGTTAAGGAGAGGTGTTCCATGTTGAGCTAGTAGCACCTTGTCTGTTAGGCATGTCACCGGGACACATGTCACTCTCAGTGTAGCCTGAAAAACCCTAACCCTAACCCTAACCCTGATTTTCTAGCTGTTGTGTGGGTGGGACCATGTAGTGACCAGAGACGAAGGGCCACAGGACTGTCGTTGGACCAAACAGAGGGGTCAAGTCCTGCAGGCATCAGGGTACGAACCCACAGGCGAAGAGGGGAGATACATGGAAGGCTTTAGCAGGTCAGGCAGAAGTTTGCGTTCTGGATCAGCACTAAACATATAAAGTTTGCTGTACGGAAAAATATGACATTTACCTGCAGTCAAAAGTCACCTCTTTACTGCACCGCAGGTCCTCCGGGTTGCGACCTGGCCGTGACCTCTGTGTAACTACGAGGAAGCCCAGCTGTGCTGCCCTGTGGAGCAGTAAAGAGGTGAGTAAACACGGTCTTCGGGTCTTTATCACTGGCAGTTGTCGTGGTTATGAGTCTTGGTTTAACAACCGGTATTATTACACTGAGACGACACAACGGCCTCAGGCTGCAGCTCAGGACAGACAAACGGGATGTTTATCTGCAAATCCCCCCCACTGACCCTCTGACAGCAGGAAACACGCCGCCAACGTTTAGTTTCTGCTCTAGTCATTTGCCTGATCATAGGCAACACAGTCAGAAAGTTCTGGATTCACTGACACTTTTATTGTACAGTTGAAAGAAACAAAGAAAGGAACAAGATAGACAGACAGACAGACAGGCAGACAGACAGACAGATAGACAGACAGATAGATAGATAGATAGATAGATAGATAGATAGATAGACAGACAGACAGATAGACAGACAGACAGACAGACAGATAGATAGATAGATAGATAGATAGATAGATAGATAGACAGACAGAAAGATAGATAGATAGACAGATAGACAGATAGATAGATAGAGAATGATTCAGAATATCAGGTGGACACATTTCAGTAAACAATAACAAAAAATAGAAATGACTGCAATATTAGCCAAAAAGACTTTAGTACTAATGATTAGCCGCCTACAGTCATATGTTTAAAACGTACAAAATTAAACTAAACAAAAAAATTAATGCAGAAGAGCAGTTTGTACCCAGTCCAGTCGATAACTGTAGAGTTTGGAGGTAGTGGAGGATACGGCTGTAAACACAGTCAAACCAAACAGTAGCAGCAACACAGCTCACACTTACAATTTGGTGTCATGAGGTCAGCGTGTGTGTGTGTGTGTGTGTGTGTGTGTGTGTGTGTCTGTGTGTGCTGCCTGTAAATGCGCGCAGACAGTGCAAACAGCCTGATTCCTCCCCGAGACACAATTAAGGTGCAGGGAGACCCCCAGCTTAGCGGCTCAGCTCCTGAGCGTCATTAAAAAGTGCCCATTTCGCATTTCTCCGCTTAAGCAAATTAAAAGCAACAAAAACAGTAATTACACCAGACTTGGGGGGGTGGGGGGTTAACTGAACTGTGAGTGGTGGTGCTCTCTGCCCTGGGGGGTGGGGGTGCTGTTTGTTACTCTACACCCCATAAGCACTTTAAACAGTCATTAAGTACATCTTAATAACCTCCAGGAACAAAGTGAAATGAATTGACATTAAATTAAAGAAACGGAGGCAACAAGAGGAAAGAGGGAGATTTACAGACAGGGCGATGGCAGCGTCAACGGCAACAATGCCAATAACAAGCTTTTATTTTTATGGCACTTTTAAAGGCAGCTTCTGAACGCGCTTTACAATGAATAGAGAAATATACGGTGCCGTAAGAAACCATAACAGTGAAACTGCAAAAATCTTAAAGTCCTACAAAGAGATTGTAGTACAACTATCTATCTATTATCATTAACCGCTTAGTCCTGGTCAGGGTGGCGGCAGCGTCGCTGGGCGCTGGGAAACTACCCCTCTATGGGGCACCAGTCCATCACAGGGTGACTGCACACCGTTCACACACTACAGGCACTTTAGAGTGACCAATCAATCAGAAACACATGTCTTTGGACTGTGGGAGGAAAGCAGAGCATCTGTATGAACACCAGAAAAACATATAAACTCCTTACAGTGACTGAGTGAAGAAAAAAGGGGGGGGGGATATGTCAGTCCTCTTATTATCCTTTAAAATATTTTGTTTAGCGTTGCTTTGATGATTGAATTAAGGAGAAAAATGTCAGGGAGAGGCAGCAAAGAAGAATAAATGGTTGGACTGTGTGGGGAAGGAGACATGGCTGCTGCATTGAGCAGCTCTCAGGAGATCAGTGGTTGCCAGGTCAAGTCAGGTTGCTGGCAGGGTGACTGTAAAGTCCTGTGGGTCAGGGGAAGAATGTGGGGGTTAACAACGCAGTGTGTGTGTGTGTGTGTGTGTGTGTGTGTGTGTGTGTGTGTGTTGTACTCATACACATGATTCTTCAGGCTGATGGACCGCATCAGGAGGAGGGGGGGTTCCATGACAACGTGAACTTAAAAGACTGACATCTGAAACATGGCCACCAGGGGGCAGTGTGTAGCTACTTCTTCACTGACCTGGGGGTGGGGGCAAGGGGGGCATTGCATGCATTAGGAAAGAGAAGCGAATTCAAAATGTCCACAATAATGTACAACGAGTGGGGGGGGGGGGATAGTTCAGGCTGGTGAGGTCTGGCTGAGCTGAGTGGGAACTTCCTCCTAACCACACACACACACACACACACACACACACACAGCCAGCAGGTGCCTGAGTTTCTTCACCATCATCTGTGTTTATTCGCAGCTTCATTAGTAACACCTCCCTCTCAGGACCAGCAGGTGGCGCACCGGTGTGAGCGGCCCCCTTGCAGGAGACCAGATTTGAAACCCACCTCCTGCTGTCATGCTCTTTCTCCGGGTATTTTTTTAACACATTAAAAATTATTCTCCTACACAAAAAGGAAAAGCAGTGGCAGTCACTTGAGGCGGACGTGTCAGTTAAACAAACACAAAAGAGCGTCACGATCGGTCATCCGGCCAGTGACCCCTCGTGCTGCCATCTCCATGAGGTGTCGCTCGGACCGCTGAGCGTCGCCCCTGGATGAGCGCAGTGCAAACAGAGCGACGCCGGGACACAATGGACACAGAGGCAAACTGGGGGAATTAGAGCGGCCGGGTGGGTGGGACGGGACAGGGCAGGGCAGTGTGGGGGGAAGGGGGGGGGGTCATAGGGATGCACAATGAGGAGATTTGCATGAGAGAGAGAGAGACGGGCATAGCGGCACAGGGAGCCGCAGTCCTGGAGAGACCCCGTCCTGCTCCCGTCTCCATCAGCAGGACGCTTCCCTGGTCCCCCTGGCGTGACCCGGCGTGACCTGAGGTAAGTGCGCTCCCGCCTGGTTCCCTCTCTCTCCGTCTGTCACCCGGTCCCCCGTCGGCCTAGGGGCATTTGGAGCTGTGCGGGGAACGATCCTCGTGTCCGGAGGCTCAGCGCTGCAGACGGGGAGCTTCAACCCGAATGACACCTCTCAAGACGGGGTTATTACTGCTGACTCTGCACAGCTCAACATTTACATGTATTTATTCACACTGTTTTCATCAGAAGTCAACAGCGTCAAACTGTTTACATTGGTCGTTTTTACCTTACCGGTTAAGGGTACTTTGGGGTCCTACAGTAGGAGGTTCGGTTTGAACCCCCGGATTTAGAGTGCGAGGCAGCAGCTTTAACCACTATGCCCCCTGCTGCCAACGAAAGAGAAGTGCGTTTTGTTCCTGCTTCTATTTTATTTCTGAATGAATAACAAAACGATCATTTATTTGAAAAAAAAAAGCTAAAACTGCTGCGGGGCGTGGGGGGTGCCAGCAGCGATTCGGGAGCGAGCGACAGGAGATTCTGGGAAACGCGTCCCGCCGCGCCGCGTGGGAGTTCATTAGGGAGCGGTGCTGTGGACAGGAGTGGGCGAAACGGGACCGCGTCTCCGAGGGGGGCCTCTGTCGCACTCGGCCCCCGAGGGCCTCGCACCTGCGACCGGCGCTGGGTCCCAGTCACCTGCATGTCGGACTTCTTTCGTTGTAGCAAATTCACTTACAAATTTATCACAGAAGTTTCCTCAAATTCCAGTTTTACAACCAACTCAAAGCAGAACCTCACATCTTATACATAATATATGTATAATATATTATACTAGATACATAATACATATACATAATATACGTAAACTAGAGACTTTGGAGGTTTGCACTACGTGTACAACATACATTTCTTAAATTTTGTTACTTTATTTGTTAATGTTAGGAATTATTTTACTGCTCGAGCGTTTTATGTATAATTCCGAATAAACTTATTGCTGTTTTTGCTTGTTTGCCGTCGTTTACTGCCAGCGATGTAGTAAGAGGAGATGCGCTTTTTCCCGCCGCCGCGCATGAATTTTTGTAATAAATTTAAGTGCAACTCAGCAGCGCATTTATTGCATGTAAAACTAATCTCTGCTCGTGTCTCAATGTACTGTATGACTGAGTTATAAATAGCTTAGCCTGCTAATTTTAGCACTCAGTTCAAATATCCCGAATAAAGCCTAAGGAAAACACCTCCTTGGTCTCAGAGGGTCCGGGTTCAAACCCCCCGTCCTGCTGGGGGAGCCTTCGATCGAGGCCCTTATTCTGAACCGATGCAGTGAAAATTATTCAGCTCTGTAAGCAGCTTAGCGTACAAACCTTTTGACACGAGCGACGGCTTAAATATGGTTAATAACAAAACGGTTCTGCCGGCCAGAGACACTCCTGTGATCCCTCAAACACACAACATCATCGTTCATCTGCGCCAGCAAAGTGTGTTATTGGCCAGATGGAACTGGAAAGGCCTGGAACAAATCTCCTTGTATGAGCTCCCTGAAAGCAGGACGAGGTGAAGCCGTGGACATTCCTCCATGCTGGCTGGGATTAATGTCTGCTGTGAGGGTTTACGACACCAGCGGGCGGTTGGGCTTCGCTGGCTTTGCGTGTGTCTCCTCCCTTGTTTCTGGTAGCTTCTCCCAGGAGAGGTTTGGACGTCGCAGATAAAACTGAAGTTCTCTGCAGTAAGGATGTCGGATTGTTCAGATGGACGCAGGATTGGACCGTCTTGCCTTTTTGTGACATCATTTGGGCTGATGACTGATGATGAAAATGATGGAGGAGGAAAATGGTGAAAAGGTGACATCACGGCACCACGGAAAAGGAAAATGGAGGGAAATTTAATTTCTAATTTCTTAATTCCTTAAATTAAATTATTTTCAGGTATTTTATTTTTGTTTTAATCATTCTATGTTTTCATATTCAATTTTTTGTCAATTTTATTACGAAATCCTGTTATGTCTGTTATACTCAATTTTTGCCTTACTTCTTTATTATCAAATCGATTTAAAATCTCTTATTATTCTATTTCTGCCTTCATTTTATTACTAACTTTTTAAGGCTGTTATATTTACTTTTTATTTGTATTTTATTACTAAATGTCTTTTTAGGTCTTGTTTTCACTTTTGCCATTATTTAGCACCGTGTGTGAAAAATGCATACAAATAAACAGGACTTTAGATCATCAGGACCTGAGAAGATGAAGAACAATGGAAATAGGAGCCCATATGGGCCACTAAGTGACCTCAGGTGACTGACCTTGACCTTTGGCTACTGGACTTTTTTGGGTTCGGAACCCCGAGTTTGGGCAGATAATTGTAAGTAGCTCAGTCTACAAGCCTAGCCCGGTATCTCCTGCAGGAGAAACGAAACAGAAAATTAGTGAATGTAAATCTCTAAAGAACCTTCAATTGGAGGAGGAAGACCTGTCAACTTGCTGTAGCTTCGGGGGTTTGACCCACCGGACACTTGACCGAAATCCCCAAACCCAAAGCCAAAAAGTATTCTACACAATGAACCGATTGGGTTTTTGGGGGCTGTGTGAGAATCCGTCTGTCTGCTGACCCACCAGAAGAAGAAATTCTCCATGTTCTCGCCATGTCAGGGGAACATGCAGGGAAATGCATGTTTTTTGCCCAATCACTTCATTATTTTAATGTTTATTGTTTGCATCGACACACCTCCTCCCACTGCTCCTCTACCTCCCCTCTTAAACCAGTTCAATTCAATTGGCTTTATTGCCATTACAAGAAAAGTCTCTGACGTTGACCGAGCCCACAGGAAATTAGAGATACGATAAATACCGTGTACAGGAAATAATACATGGAGGAAAAAAAAAACGCCAAGGGGAAGCTTTGTACGGAGTTCAGATGGACTCCTAAAAAAACAAAAGTCGATGAGTATCTGTAGACGAGGGTCTGTATAAACTGAATTCCGACGTTTCAAACAGGATAAATGCGTCCGAGAAACGATCCGTTTAAAATGTAGACAGGAGTTTTACTTTGAGATTAGAGCTGAGATGGACTTAAAAATGGAATATTAATGAGTTTTTCTGCCCAACTACGCAACTAGGACTTTTCTAGTGTATATTATTTGGAGTGGATTTTTGGATGAGAAGAACTGCTGGTGAACGATCTACTTTGCTGACAGAACCGCGACTTTTTTCATCGAGTGATGACATCGCGTCCCTGTTTTCTGCCTTTTCACAGGAACTTGAATTAACGCGAAGGTTTTCATTGAGGACAGACGCGCTGGTCCGACATGTCCTCCCCTCCCCTGTCGGAGCCCTCACCCCCCCCAAGCCCCCTGGCCATGGAGTACCTGAACGACTTCGACCTGCTCAAGTTCGAGGTGAAAGCAGACACGCCCCCGCCCTGCGTCTACCCCAAGGCCGGCGCCCCGGACGCCTCCGGCTCTCGCCCTCTGGGGCCCAGTGTGAGCTCAAGCCCCTCCGAATCCATGCCCCCCTCCCCGACACCGAGCGACACGCACCCACCGCCCTCCTCCTCCTCCTCCCCTTCCTCCTCATTCCCCCTGCCCCCTGCAGACAGCCACGCCCCCGTCCTGCACCCCGTCCCCGGGACCACCTCCCTGGAGGACCTCATCTGGCTGGCGGCGCTGCAGCAGCAGCTGGGCACTGGGGAGACCCTGGAGCGGGGGGCAACGGGGGCGGCGTACCTGGGGGGCGAGGATGCTGTGGAGGCCCTTCACAGCTCCGCGGCGGCCGCCGTCAACACACAGGTGAGTCTGCGTTGCGTGTGTGGGTGTGTGGCTGTGTTTAAATGAATATTAATGAGCGAATATTAAATTAGGCAGATGAATATTACTCTGGGTGGGTGTACGTGTAGGTGTGTGTGGGCGTATGAGAGTGTGTTATGTGGGCGAACATCTAATTCCAGCTGTATGCCTGTGTCAGTGTGTGAACCTTTCAGAGACAGCATAAGGACTGCGCAGCGATTGTAAGAATTATGTTTACCTTTTATTATTACGATTATTATTATTAAACAGAATAAAAAGTTAAATAAAAAATAATAATAATAGTAACATAAACCCTTTACCTTACTCTTACAGCGTGTACACCCCTTAAGCGTGCTCTTCCGGGGCATCCTTGTCACGTACTTTTACAACACACCTTTTTAGTTTACCCTAGTTTACTCCATTAGTTTACCCTTGTACTGTAACCTGGTCTGTATCAGCCCCTTTTTTACACTGGCCACTGTTCTGACTGCGGACGGTGCTGTTCCTGTTATTTTTCCTCTTTTTTTTAACTGCGAAAAGGGAGTTTTTGCGTGAAAAAAAATCATCATCTGTTCACCGAGGGGTTACTTGATAGGGAGGTCTTGGTTTAAAATATAGTGCTTTTTCACGTTTTCAAAATCACAGATTTACATAATTATACACCACACCGCGAGAGTTATTTGTGGCACCGCTTTCTGCTGAAAGTTCTGAACGTTTCGTGCGTCTTAAAGCCGACTTTTCTGCCAGTTTCTTACTGCTGCCTGAAATGATGCCTCCCTGATCCACACAGGGCAAATTCGACTAGGAATATGCATTTTACAGTAACTGCTTTCACTGGAAAGTCCCGCTCTGTGGGCGTCTCCTAAGGTCCCTGATGCTTTGATTATTGAGTCTGAAGTTCTGCACGTTCCCCGGAGGTTCTGGTAAAAATGAAGCTTTAAAATTTCTGAAATCTGGACTTGGAAGATATTTTCACTTTTCTGCCGGGGCTTTTTTTCACACGTTATAAATCCAGAGGATAGAGGTTGGATCTGCGTCTTCCTTGGCCTGGACGTACGTGTTAATGCGGTCAGCGGCGTGCAGTGATTTGAAAGAAGCGACAAATAAGAAATTGCATACAAATAAGAGATTAAAAAAACCGTTCACTTGCTTTTCGACCTACAAACACGACGGGGATGAATCAGGCTGTCCGTATCTCCTTTGGTTTGTATCTCGAGAGACACTTTTGCCATTTTTGAAATAGATAAATAGATTTATATTGCATACTTTTTCTTATCTCTAATAACTTGAAGGTTTTTTTAAAGTTAACATCAAATTAAAATGGCTGAAAAGCTGCAGTGTTGGTGGTGCCTGTATTCTGGCCTGTGTTTCGGGGTATGAAATGGTTCTGTTGGTTCTGCAGGAGTTCCTGGACTTTCTGTCCACTCTTCCTTATTCACCTTCTTTTCCACAGTTCCCATCATTGGGTCAGAGCTGCAGCAGCTTCCAGGACTCGAGCAGCAACAGCAGCGCTGACTTCTCCTCCGGGTCCAAGATGGTGGAGAGCGGTCAGCGGCCGGCCTTCATTCTCCCCACTGGCCCGAACCCTCTCCCTGGCGCACCATCCACCTGCTTGGGCCCCTTCCCCTGCCCATCCAGCCCTCAGAACCGTCATCATCAACATCCGCATCACCACAACCATCATCTCCACCACCATCTGCACCAACCCCCCCAAGGGCATAATGGTCATCATTACCATCACCATCTCCATCTCCAGCACAGTCAGGTACTAGTCGGGTGGGTGGGAGGAAGTGCAAGTCAGCGGAACAGCAGAGTTTCATGGAAAGTCCAGGGAACGACACACGGGGGGTGGGGGGGTGGGGGTTGATGGAAATAAGCCATGAAGGAATTACACACACAAGCTCCTCAACTTACAAACACAAACAGGAAGGATGACAAGGATGATAATTTGGTTTGTTCACACCTCCAAAGCCAGTTTCACTACTAACCATCCAACCATCTTCAGATCCATCTGTCCAACCATTCAATATCATTTACTGCTTCATCCCAGTCAGTGTCGTAGTGGTCTGCAGTCTATCCTGGATTCACTGAGCATAAGACTAGGAGATTTTACCCTGGATGGAACACACACACACACACACACACACACTCATTAGCTTGACCAATTAATCTGAAACACATATGTTTGGCCTGTGGGAGGAAACTGGAGCACCTGGAGGAAATAGTCACAAGCAGTAAAAACCTAATAGCACCGATGTCCCTCAATTCATTTACTTCTTATTAAATTCATGGATCAAGTTCACTAAAATCCTTTGCTGCAGTTATGATAAATTTAAAAAATATTGGAACATGCATTTTAATACTCCTGAAGGTACATTACAGCTACTTGTATCTGTATGGGGGGGTCATGCAGCACAGGAAGAGGGATTACGAGTGACACAGTGTGACTGTCACCCATCGGTGTGGCGTGTGTGTGTCGGACACCCACGTGAACGTTCCAGAATGTGTCATGCTCTGCGCCCCGAATGCACTGTGACAACCCTGGGGGGAAGGGGGGGGGTTAGTCAAGAGGGCCGCTGTGCAGCCCTGTACCCCCAGCTAAGTCAGCCATGACTGGGCATCAGTGAAACCGTTCATTATCCCAGTAATAATAATACCATTAATATCAGCAATAATACTGATACTAATATTCATGTTAATGTTAATATTAATATTACTGCTAATATCAATATCAACACCTGCATTGCATCACACTGATACTATGATCAATATGAATATTAACATCATCTTAAACAACACCGAAAACAACAACAGCTGAATGGCCGATTTTAAATATTTTAAGGTAGAAAATTGTCCGGTTTATTTATTCTTCATAGCAGTCAAAAGCGTACATCAGCGTCTCAGAGGTCCGTCTTCGTTTAACTCACTTCCACAGTGTTTACAGCTTCTGAGATTTTTACCAAATTTCACTCGCCGATAGTCACTTGTTGTTAGGTGCTGTCATTCGAAAATAAAGCCCAAGGAGGTAGTTTGTTCCTGTTCGCCGAGTGAATAAAGGGCTTATGATCAGATTAGGGATGTGACCCCGGTTTTGGACCGGAAGCTGTCAGGTGTGTGTGCAGAGTGTGCTCTGTGTTCTGTGTGAGGAAACACCTCCGGGATTATATCAGCTATTATTGTTCTGCCTAATCTGCTCAGTGTCACACACACTCTGTCAGATCAGGCGTGGTGTTCATGACAGATTACTGCCATGTGGGGCCCACCTGTGCCCCCCGTGCCCCGTCCCGGCTCGTCTGTCACCTGCTGCTTCACAGTGTTAGGAGTTTATAAAAGCAGGACTGACACCGGAATGACCGGACTGCCCGGTGGGTCACAGTGCTGTCATTTTTTTGCGTATTTTTCAGAATTACTAAAAACATTTGGAAAAAAAAGACCCGAATGTTAAACATCACTTTTTTGAATATTCAAGGTGCGATACCTGCATAAAATGTAATGACAATATGAGAGATACTTTATCAGAAACGCAAATTTCTGAAATGACACCGTGAGCATTAATGACTCTTTTTTCCGAGTGTCTACAGAAAATGGAAACAAAAACAGAAAATATCAGTAATAATAATAATACTAATTGAATGTAAGCATAATAAATATTTTCAGATAATGAAAATATTAAATATCTGATTTTAACTTCTCGTGATGGGCGGGCCTCCACCCACACAGCGCTCAGTAGTTCCGGAATGTTCTCCGGACCTCCCGACCAGGATGAAGCCCTTAATGACGACGATGATGGACGGATAAAAGGACCGATCGTTTTAACTTGATTTTCAGACATACAGCTATTTGCCTTTTCAATAAAACATTTCATTTTCAGTTACAACGATTACTATTATGATAAAATGATGTTTTTTCTAATTTAATGGCGTAAATGATACATTTGAATGACCGGACCCCCCCCCCCGACGTGGGCCGTGCACGTGCTGAGCGTGTTTCTTCTGTGTCGTGGACCTGTCGCAGTGCCCCGTGGAGCAGCGGTTCTCCGACGACCAGCTGGTCAGCCTGTCGGTGCGCGAGCTCAACCGCCACCTGCGGGGGGTCAGCAAGGACGAGGTGCTGCGCCTGAAGCAGAAGCGGCGGACGCTCAAGAACCGCGGCTACGCGCAGTCCTGCCGCTTCAAGCGGCTGCAGCACCGCCACGCGCTCGAGTCCGAGAAGCACGTGCTCACGCAGCAGGTAACGCCCGTCCCTGTCAGCAGTGGCTCTTACCCTGTTTTACCACGATGTTACACCGGTGCCTCAGCTGGGCCCGCAAGTCAGTTCGTAAACATTTCTCTTACCGCCAGGTCACGGCAGACAAAAGCTTGACAGGGATTGTTCTTCAACAGGAGTCCCCACGCGAGTTGTGGGGTCGGGGTGTGTTTTTCTGGAATCATCGTCGTGAAAAATCAGTATTAAAATGAAGAACAGATTTGGGGGCGTTTTTAAAATCGACGTTAAAATAGCAGAGATCGGTTTAACATTCCTGTGGAAATACCCCGAGATATCGCTATAATTCACTGAAAAAGTTTGAAAAACTTTATCGTAAAACATTTTTAAATGCCACGTTGTCTCCGTTCTACTGTCTACCCAGTTTAAAGATGAATGACAAAAACGTCTGATTTATTGACCAGTCAGGTTCTCTAAAATAAAGCTATATTTCATGCAGTAATTTTTTTACACTGTGAAATACACACCCCTTGCTCCATAAACTCCTGTTTTTGCCGGCTGCCATCGGACACCAGCTGTGAACACTGTGGAAATGAGTTGAATATCGGCGGCCCCACAGTCCTGTACTGTTTTGGTCTGTTTTACTCCATATTAAAAGCTGAACATAGAAACTCAGGTCACTTCTTGCTGTGACAGAGAAATTTTTTTTAAAAAGTGACAAAATGCAAAAAAAAAACTATAAATAACGTGAAAAATGATGGATCACGTCATCGATACATTAGAGGAAGTACTTGTGTTTTTCTGTAAAAGTGAATGAACGTCTAACAGCAAAGCGCCCGTTTCTGTCTGCGTGTCTCACAGCTGGAGCAGCTGCAGTGTGAGCTCTCCCGGGTGCTCAGGGAGAGAGACGCCTACAAAACCCGTTACGAGAAGCTTGTCGGCATGCGCGAGGCTCCGCCCACTCACGCCAAGCAGCCCTCGCCCCCTGCCGACTATTTCCTGTGACCATTCGCCAGCAGAAGTTCCCGCGAGCGCCCGGCTCCAGTTGTGGGGTCGGGGTGTGTTTGTCTGAAGTCATCGTCCTGAAAAATCAGTATTAAAATGAAGAACAGATTTGGGGGGGTGGTGGTGGGGGGGGGGGTCCAAATCAGGGTTGAAATAGCAGTGGTATCAGTTTAACATTCCTGTGGACTGTTACCTCGCAACGTGTATGCTTTGGATGTGATGTTGAAGCTTTTTGTACCAAAGATGCCCACACCGAGCTGTGACACCACGGTTCAAACGCGCCGACGACCCCCCTGCCTCCTCTGGGTAAGAACGTCGCGGAACACGAACATTTCGAGCTGCTGCTAATTGACGCGCGACCGAGCGAACCTCCGTCTCCCACCCTCTCGCAAGAGGTCGAGGGTCAGCGTGGATCAGTAGCCCTGTGGCACCTGTGAGATCACTCTGCGTAGATCCTTCAGCACCTGCAGTTTGGACTCTGACATGTCAGTTTGTGATGCGTCTTGCAGTGTGGATGTTTGGACTGGCGGGTGCCGTGTGCTGAGCACCTTTACAGCTTCTTGCACTACAAGTGTTGTCTTGCGTTGCTACGGTCCTCCATCCTCAGTCAGGGATGCATACGACTAGCATCTTTTAACTGTTTTTACACCATCTGGCAGCCGGGGTGAACAAGGCTGCAATTCGTCAGCCTCCGGATCCCGGAACTGATGGGGAAAAAAAAATCATCAATAGTGAACCTTGACATACAGTCCTGTGCAAAAGTCTTAGGCAGCTGTGGGAAAAACACTATAAAGTGAGGATGGTTCCAGAAATAATGCCATGAATACTTATTAACCAATAAACCTTCTAAAAAGTGCAGTAGACAAAAAAACCTCAGTCAGATCAATATTTGGTGGGACCACCCTTTGCCTTTAAAACAGCATTAGTTCTCTTATGTAAACTTGCATGCAGTTTAAGGTAGAGGTTGGTAGGTTCTTCCAAACATTTTGAGGAACTGGCCACAGTTCTTCTGCAGACTTTGACTGTCTCTGCATGTCCTCCCAGACTGACTTGATCATGTTGAGATGAGGGCTCTGTGGGGACCAGACCATCTGTTTCTCAAGATAGTTGTGTATGACTGAGACTGGGTGTTTGAGGTCATTCTCAGGCTGCACGATGAATTTGGGACCAACCATAAACCTCCCTGATGGTAGATAAGAATGTACCTGTACTTCTCAACACACATTCAAGTTGCATGTCTAACACTTTTGCACAGTGCTGTAGTTCACGTGCTAATTGCAGAAAACTCCTCGCACATTTGTCTCGTACAGCAAACTAGAAATGTAGTGATAAAAGTTTTTTTGGGGGGGGATAAATAGTTTCAGTTGCTGTGGGTTTGTGCGCATCTGGGTGGGGTGAGCAGAGCTTTGGGCTGAACGTGGGAGCAGCTTCTCTTTGATGCAAGGGGTCATTCCGCCGCTCGGGGAGGAAGGAACTTGTCGGCCGTGGCGGGGCAGGGGGGAGGGTCTAGGGGGCTCCGCACCGCCTTCGTCACACTGACGGTGGAGATGTTGAGATGGTTCTTTACTGAGACTCAGTATCAGTATTGTTTAAAAATAATTGTATGCAGTAATGAAGTTAATTTCTTCAAACCCCCCAAAAATAGTTAAATATTTATATCTTCTCTTGAAAATAGTTTTTTTTAATATTTATGCTGTTTCTACTTTTTTATATTTTTCTGACAGCGTAAGAAGTGGAAAATGAGTAAAATCGAGGTCCGCAAAATGGAGAATGGACTGTAATACTGCAAACTTCCATCAGTTTACTTGCTGGTTAGTCTTAGATATAACTAAAATAATGCGACTGATAACAATAAATGAGACTTTAAGGTTTTCATTCATTTTGAGCTGAAGCCATTTTAAAATGACTGAGAATAAAATTGTCTCCGTAAACTCATGTTCAGTTACGACTGTTGGTTGATTTATTCCACAAACCTGAGCAACGTTCCTAATCTTGTCGATCCTGGACGCTCGTGAAAACCGGATGTGCTGAACAGTAAAAATGTGAACTGGACTGAGTTTTGTCTCATGAGCTTGTTTTGTGTGGCTGCTCTTTACTGCCATCTGTTAGTTTGGAGGGTGAACACAAGTCATGTTTCCCTCCAAAACAGAAATTTAATCGGAAAACATTTGTAACTTTGCATCTTGCAACAGGGGGAGACCATAAATGGTCTGGTGGGGCGTTTTGTTGGCATGGTGATCTGGACAGCTGCAGTTTTGCGACAAAGCTGTTTCTCCAAAGACTCGTCTCCGATCTGCGGACCTCAGCCGCAATCGGCGCTTTCCATTAATGGTACCTAGCAACGACAGCAGGGCAGAACCTCGACGTGGTCCTCACATCACAATGCAGCCCTCAAGCTGCTTCTCATCTCCAGGAAGTCCTCCAACCATCACTTTGGTCATTACATCGCTGTTGAGCTGTGCAGGACACGCTTGGCCTGCTGATGACGTTCACAACCATCTATCCATATGTCTCTGTGTCAAATATGTCCACCCACTGTGGATTCCCGCAATATCTTCTCTCACTGGCCTTTTGGAGTCTTGTCACCAGGCTACACACCTGGAGTCAATCTCAGGCAGTTAAAATGTCCTCCATATTTTCATCCCGATGTCACATCAGTAGTGCAGACTCTTCTTAGTTCAACTATTTATTGATATTGTGTATTTGTGATCAGTTGTGTGGTTTCATTTACTTCTACTGTAAGGCTGCAACCCACATATTCATGCCGTGGTCACCGCTTCTCTTCAGATGTTTGTTCTGAGTTTGGTGAAGTGGTTTCTTAAAATAAAACGCATTTTTTAACGGTTCTCTATAATTTTTTACGGGTGTAAAATATGGTTATTGTCGGGGTGTTTTTGATGACTCGGCTCTTTTGCGCTCACGCTTTCTCGTTGAAAGGGTTTGTGTCCGTTGTCACTGTGGATGAGTCGAGCTGTCAGACTGTTGCTCGTCCTCTTCTTTCTTTTCCTACGTCTCACTGAGAGAATCCAGTCTTCTCACAACGCGTCCAAATTTCACCACCAGTTCAGAGGAGTTTGTGTTTTTCTAAACTTATCAACGTATATAAATTAAAAAACATTTAGGAGTCATCCATCCATCCTAAATTGTCCAGTTCTTTAGAACTTAGATAAATGTCCAACACTGGACACTGACACACGCTTCTTCACTCACAGCTGGCTCATTTAAAGTCGCACTTCAGTTTTTCTGGAACACAGGTCTTTGGACCGTGCAGCAGAGTGCCTGTAGGACACCGCTATGCAAACACAGGGAGAACATGCAAACTCCACACAGACTGAGCTGGATTCAAACTCACAGCCAGCTGTGAGGGACCTTCGCTTCCCGCTGTGCTGCCTGTTCTACTCTTCCCATTCCAAACTAATCTGTACAGCTGAGACACTTCCTGCGCTGGTGTGCCGTGGCTTGCGACGCCCCCCGCGGTTCACCGTGACACCAGGCTCTCTGTGGACTGCAGGGGCCGCCCTACCTCCGGGACCTCCACGCTCAGTCCCCAGCTGCCTACATGTGGAGCCACTCGCTCTGTACTCGTACTCACACACACACACACACACACACAGATTTGACACACCTTTATGATTATAAGGTCACATTTTCTACCTGTTTTGGCTGCACTGTGTTTCAGGTATCATTAATAACTTTTTAGTATATTTACTATGGTGAGAAACAGCTTAAGATGCTCTCTCTCACACACACACACACACACACACATTCTCGCTCTCTCTCTGCATTTAAGAGGGATGTTAAATGCCCACCCTGCCCCCGCCCCGTCTCTCGCTCTTTCCCCAGCCGCTATAAGGGGGATTAGAGCAATAATAACCACTGCAGGGCCCTTTGTGTGGGGCGGCGACACAGAGCAGCACACAGCTGCGGTCACACAGAGATAAAGTCACACCCGGGGTCATGTTCTCTCCCGCACGTCCACACTGGAACCCTGTCGCCCCACACACACACACACACACACACACACACACACACAAACACACACACACAAGGACAGATGTTCAAATGTGAAGAGTTTTTGTCAGAAATGTGGCCTTTAAGTGCTGGAAAGTGAAGTTAGTCTTCAGAAAAAAGTGTTACTGCTGCTCTCTTATAAAAAATTTAATTTCTCAGTGACAAAAGGTACTTATTAAAAGCCCCTCAGTGCAGAAGAGAGCAGGGAAGTGTGCCTTAAATGTTATTATACTACTGTTTTAATTACTAATATAATAATAATAATAATAATAATAATAATAATAATCAAAGGGCGGAAGGAACACGGGGGGGGGGGGGCTGTCCTCCCTCCCACGTTGTGTTTTGTCTCCCTCTGGCGGTCAGTCGCGCGCCACTTCCCGCCCCCCCGCGACTCGCGCGGTATTAATAACGGTTCTGAAATTCGTAGGAGCTGCAGCGGCGATCCTGACAGTTTCAGCCCCTCCAGCGGCTGCCGGCAGTTAAACGTTCATCTGGGGTTCCGGGGCTTGGAGGGAGAAGAGGGCGCGCGCGCGCGCGTGTGCACTCGCCGGCTCGTGCGCTCGCGCCACTGACGGTCCGCACCGCGCGCTGCAGGAGGACAGGTGACAGGTGACCACGGAGACCCGTCAGGAGGACCAGGTGAGAGCCGGGCAGCGGGGTGGAGGGGGCGGCGCGCCGGCGTGTGCACCTGTCCTCGCGGCCGCTCAGGTAAGCGCAGCTTCACCTGTACTGCGTGTTTCCAGCGGGGATGAGGACTGATGTGGAGCAGCCGAGGAGGGATGGAGGTGGTGGTGACCGCACCTCCTGCACCTCCTGCAGCTCTCCGTCCCCTGTGTCACACGTCATCTTCGTCCTCCTCATCATCTTCACCCTCCTCATCATCACCATCATCAACACTTGCAGATATTCCAACAGTCTGACTATACATGAACTTTCTAGATGCAGGAACCGGCTTTTAAGAGAAGTGACCTTCAAGTGGACAGTATTATTATTATTATTATTATTATTATTATTATTATTATTATTACAGTTCTGTACCAGTACTTCAGAGATGAAGTGAGAGTTAAAAACCTGTATGGTTTCCTATCACTGCTGGAGCAGGTGTTCTTCACCAGGGGGTCTGTGGTTTGAAAGTAAATTAAAGTCGTATTTGTGATGAGGATATCAGAACCGACGAGACGTCCTTCTCTGTGGCGGTACTCGGTTCCCAGCAGAAGAAACGGAGGGCGACAATTTCTCTGAATTTGCTCATCACTAACTTGCTCGCTTTCCCAGGAGGGGACTTCAGCTTCTATCTCTTCAAAGGTGTCATTGGTCTGGAAAAAGGTTCAGAACCGCTTTGGGAGAAACTTGTCAGCCGCTTTTGTGCAAAGTGACCGACAGCACAGATTTCTAGCGCTGAATTTTTATGAAAGCGGCTGAGATGAATGATGATCGTGATGATGATTTTTTTTTCTCCTGTACGATATCGGCTGCCCAGATGGTGGCAGAAAACCTGTAATCTTTCAGCAGCGATTCCAGTTCTCTCTCCACTCTATTGTCACACACGCTGTCAATCAGGACACCGAGTTTATGATTAATAGTGATGGTTTTATGTCCCTGCTTCCCCGCTGTCATTCTGTGTGTAAACGCAACCTGACTCATCTCCCCGTTTACTCAATGCCACGGTAATTTACCGCAGTGCTTGTGAACCTGTTCACAATGAGGTCTGTTCTACAGCAACCGCCTCTGTGTCACTTTCAGCGTGACACCATGACGCTCTCTAGCGCCCCCACTCTGCGCAGAGGAAGCAGCCCCTTGCCGCTCAAACACCAGCTCAGGAGGGAGGAAGCCGTGAGCGAGGATTCCGATTGGGCGTCAGAGCTGGGCGGGGCTCCCGCGCCACCTATCAGTGTGAGCTGTGGCGAGGAGGCGGGCCTTACGTCGGCGGCGGACAGCAGGGAGGGCAGACCCCTGCGGGTGGCGCTGCTGGGGCAAAACGGGGTGGGAAAATCATCGCTCGCTTCCGCCCTCGCTGGGGAATTCGACAGAACTGCATCTGTGGATTCTGACGGTGTGTATCAACGTGTGTGTGTGTGTGTGTGTGTGTGTGTGTGTGTGTGTGTGTTGCCATCGATGGCCTCGTGTGATTGCTCAGTATGTCTGACCCTCAGTGGGTTGGAGTTTGACTTTAACACGTATAAATCAGATGATCTGCTTGTCTCAGAAGTTCGTAGTTCTGTATTACTTAACCCAAACAACCCATTTCATCTCAGAAGAGGCGGAGTTTGACTAGAACTGACTCGTGTGATTGGCTGATCTGTCTGTCTGTCAGGAGAAGGTTATGTTCGCACAGTCACCGTGGACGACCAGGAGAGCACAGTCGCCATATACGACAACTGGAGACAGGTGAGCCCAGCATTAACTGCCCTTTCTCTGTCTGTCCACACTTTCTCATTGAGGCTATTTTGAATAAAGAGACCTGTCCACCTATCACCCAGGACCACTTTACCACGGTCAGGGTGGCATTGATCTAGAACCTGTCCCGAGGTCACTGGACGACAGGCCAGGAAATCAGACGCTGGATGGGACACCACTCTGTCGCTTGGTCGCCAAACACACACATGCACACTTTAAGTTTGGTTTAACGTGACCAGTTCAGCTGAAATACATCTTTGGACTGTAGGAAGAAACCCATGCAGACGCAATTGAAACTCCACAACGCTACCTGCTCCCTGCTGCACCACCATGCCGCACCCGAGACGTATATAAATGTACGTGCAGTGTTTTGACTTTTATGAAACCATATATGTTCCCAAGTACATCAGAAGACCCAACACATGTTTCTTCCAGCGCTTTATCACAAGGTGACCACCTAGTTGCAAACCTGATTCCCCAACTGCTGCACCATCACCTGCTACTTGCAGCAAGTCTGTGAGCTGAATCCCAGCTCCAGCTGTATTGCCCTTGACCAAAGTACCTGATCACACTATTTTATTCTTGACTGGTTTGTTTTTGTGGTCAAGACCACTTGGGGCGACTTCCTGCAAACCCTTTACTCTATGTGTTCATGATTTTCTTTCGTTTTTCTCTTAGTTGTCTTGTTCCTTTTATACTTTCCATCTTGTGAAAGTCTGTACTACTTACATGGCTACACCTTGTGATTTACCCTAATCTTAACCCTGACCCTAAACCTAATCCTAACCCTCACCGTGATCCTAAACCTAATCCTAACTCTATGCCTAATCTTCAACCTAATCCTAACCCACACCCTAACCCTAAACCTAACCCTGACCCTAAATCTAATCATAACCCTCACCCTAATCCTAACTCTGACCCTAACCACAACCACTGCACTGGAACCAGGAAGAAAGGAGAAAAAAGACCTCAGCCACCACAAACTACCGATTAAACCAAGAAATAGACCCAGGTGGGTACCTGCTGGATAGGCAGCGCACGTTTTCTTACCCAAAAAGGTGGGGAAGCCAAACCTAACTCTCACCCCACGCCAGATTTCTCTAGTTTACCACCGAGTGGCTGTGGAGCTTGTTTATGTTTGTTTCGCTTCACTGGGGGCTTCATCCTGCTGAGTGTTGACCGGGTGGGCCAAGGTTTGGTATTTGGTACAAGCAGTCGCAGGGGAACTTGGGCCACAGGGGAGCGACTGTGAGCGAGCGTTAAACTGACTGTGGCCAGCGATCCCCAGCGATCCCCAGCGGTGCGGTGGGAGGAGAGGTGCTGTCCTTGCCGTGCCTGTGATCAGTGGGTGGTGTGACGCCGGACGTGTCGTGGTTGAGGAGAGGAGCTGCGGGGTGCGCGTCGTGCAGATTGTTGTCGATATGCGTCCATGTTGTGCTGCGCAGATTTCCCACATTATTTTGCCTGCTTGTGTGGAGGTGGCGTGTGGCGTCATCCTCACTGCGGTCACAAGATTTTTGGACAAAGTGACTGAATACATTCACTGGTCTACCATCTCCTCTCCATCTTGGTGTGACATTCCTCAGGATCAAGTTTTCTTCTATCTATGCCTGTATCAATCTGTCTGCTTCTTTTTCTTTCTTTTCCTTCTACAGACAGATAACTACAAATTGCTTTGTGATCAAACCTAAAATTGCAAGTTGCTATAGAGAAAAGTGCCAGATAAGTGAATAAATCTAGACTGTAATGATTTGACTGTTTCATATCTTCTCCTTTATCTGACCATCTCTGCTTGCCTGATCAGGTTGGGCTGCAGTTCCATTCACTTAAGCTCAACTGAGTCTGGTTTAATTCGTCTTTGTGAGTTTAGCTCCCTTCACCGTACGCAGACTCAGCAGCTCCACTCTCCTACGCACGTCCAGCAATCTCGGCATTACCGTCTTGTTTTGTGGCTTCTGCTTGGCCGGGTGCTGCACCTTCCGTTGGTAACCGGCGGCGTCCGCTGATTGGTGTCCGGTTGCCAGGAGACTGCGCGAAAAAAGGCAGAGAAAGTACAAACGCTGCTTTTGTTCCACATCCAAAATGTGGAGACTCCACGCTTTCTGCTGGGAGAAGCAGTGTGTCCAGCAGCACAGGTCCTTTCTTGATTCATCACTTTCTCGACTCCTTCTAGGAGTCTTAACCCTTGTCCATTCTCCGTGTGCGCAGATGTCCACAAGTTCATCATCCCTTGTGAAGGAGATCAGTTTAATTGTCTGCTCCAAGTCAACACAAACCTGAAAAGAAAAGAAGAAATCTCAGTGGAAGCCCAAAGCTGCCCAGGAACTAACCTTAGATACACACCAACAGCCTACAATTTAGTGACATGGAAGACATATTGTAGAAGATCCGTCTCATTTAATATGCAGAAAGATTAATTATAATTCGCTTGATTAAAAGCAGCCGTGACCTGAAAGACCCAATAATGTGATAACAAACAAGCAAATCAATGTGTGTGTGTGTGTGTGTGTGTGTGTGTGTGAATTTAGCCTAAGCTGCTTGGGTACAAAGCTGGTAGCTACAGCTTCTGTTGCCTCCACACCTATCCTCCCCCATCACCAAGACCCATCTTGCAAGGCAAGGCAGAGTCCAGACAACTGGAGCTAAGATTTGGCCACAATGGATGACCATGACATCTGCTGTATCCCATTGTATGTGTCCAATAAAGTGTCACTGGTCTGTTTCCATGCCTGTTGGACCATATCACCAAACCAGACCTCTCACACCCAGACACGCTAAGAAGAAAGAGGGAGGCTGATACTGCCTGTCTTCGTCAATATAAACCAGGTCTTGTACAAATCATCTCCATCGTGCTTTCCAGCATCAGTGATCATTTCGAATCTTTTGGCAATGGGTGAGCGACCGAGCGGAAGGTGTGAAGACACTGGAAGCCATAGCTGCAAGCATGGACTTTCTCCCACTGCCGTTGCTATGCCGGAGTCGTCAGTATGGAATCGTCACGGCATCGGTCTCCTCAAAGCAGAAGAGGTACAAGTCTGTCAAACTGCCTTTGCCATTTACAGTGCCAATACTTGGACGGCTCACCAGCACAATCATTCCACCTGGGTTGCCTGTGGAGGTTCTTCAAGGTCAGATGGGAAGAATAGAGCCTGTGCTTTGAGGCCTAGGAGTGGATGAACGTGCAAAGCAGCTTCTCGATACTGAAGCAGATTCAGATCTCGGACAAACACCTCTCCAAGTGGCGCATCTACAGTGACCTCTACTTCCTTCTGTTTCCTGCAAAGAATCAAAGCAGGCTTCGCTCGCAGGCCTTGGAATCGATCAGGGATCCTGGGAAACACTGGCAAAGGAGGATAGGAGCAGAATTATTTAAAGCCAGAAGGACACAGGATGGAGAAGAAAAGTAAGAGCAATGGAGGACAGCCTACTCTGTGGACTTTGAGCCTACTCCTTCTCGTCATCTTCCCTGCAATGACCCCGAAAAAGATGGAACTCTTTGATAACAATGGATGACACACCGTGTGTGTGATTATGTGTGAATGTTTACAGTGTGTGAATTAATTCAAAATTGTCAGTCAGTGTCATTTACACTGTGGTTATTAATAAGATTTTACTCTCATTGGAAATTAGTGGATAGGTCACTTTGGAGCTCTCCGTAACCATCTTCTTCTCCTTTGCTTTACCATATTCATCCTTGCCAAATTAACTCTTTTGACCTCTTGACATCGCGCCCACCCTGTCCCCTCTTACCGTACAGGACTTGTCCACCTTGCAGTGTGAGGTGTGCCTCCTCGTCTTCTCGGTGACAGATCGGCGTAGCTTCCACCGAACCGCTCAGCTCCGCCTCCTCCTGAGGGAGACACAGCCACATACTCCTATCATCCTTGTGGGCAACAAGAGTGACCTCGTGAGGTCACGGGAGGTCAGCACAGAGGGTAGGTGTGCAGCATTTGCTGTCTGTTTCCTCTGTGTGTCGTGGCTCTTTGTCTCCTGTGGATTTTGATATAGAAATATTCCACCAACCTATCCATCCACTCATTTATCTATCATCTATCCATCCATCCATACATCTGCCCATCTATCCATCCACCCATTTATTCATGTACTGATCCATCCACCCATCCATCCATCCACCCATTTATTCATCATCTACTGATCCATCCACCCATTTATCTATCATTCATTCATCTATTCATCCATCCACTCATTTCATTTATCCATCCATTCATGCACCCATCCACCCATTTATCCATCATCTGTTCATCCATCCACTCATTTCATTTATCCTTCCATTCATGCACCCATCCATCCACCTGTCCATTTTTGCTAACTGCTTATCCTGAGTAAGGTTGTGGTGGTCTGGAGTTTATCCTGGAAGCAATGGGTGCTAAGCTATAATATTTCAGATATTAGCATATTTTAAAACCAATCCTTTGCTGAAATGTCAACTCAATACATAATAAAACGTCACACCTGTCATTTACATTATTCACCAATTACACCGTTGCAGATGAGTCAGCATCACCACTTCTGAAGACAACCTGTTTTCAGTCATTTAGTTTCAAATTTCACATACCTCAGATTTCATGAATATTTCAAAATAAAAAAATGTTTATTTATTGCAGCTGTGTCAGAGATTTTTACAGAAATAGGAGGCAAAACTGAATAAATCAAAGCTGATATTGACTGGGAGTGATAAAAATGACTATGGGGTTATGAACTGGCTGTCAGTTTTAATTGTATTTATGAGCTGAGGAGCCTGTGTTCTTCAGAAGCTGCATCTCTCAGGTCGACCTGTTCTGAACTCTGCAGTACTTTGCTGTATTTTTTACATTTAAATATTTGGTATGTATTTGGCATGTATCGTTCAATTATATAATATTCTTGCTTCATTTTGCTTTCGGACATTTTGCGGCTTCTTTTTCCTGGTTCATTTTGATGCTCTGGCCCCCCTACCACACCACATCGCTGAAGTCCTGATCTGTGTGCGTGTGTGCATGTGTGCATGTGTGTGTGTGTGTGTGTGTGTGTGTGTGTGTGTGTGTGGACAATGATGATAATAGGAGATCTTCGGGAACTGAGTCCAGGCGGCTTGAGGCCGGCAGTGTGTGGGAGTGTGAGGTCCCGACTCTGCCTGCCTCTGTGGGCTGCAGTCTGCACGCTTCCCAAGGGGTTACAGGGCCGGGTGGAGCTACCAGGACAGGTATCACAGATGACAGGATGGTGATCTGCACCAGCACCCCACAGTGCAGCAGTTCAGTCAACTTTCTGCAGCCGTGTGACCTCTGGTGTGTGTCCCAGGGGTGATGAACTCTCTGGCCAAGCGGTGCACAGAATGTTCACGGTCATTAGATGCGGCCATTTTCAGATCACTTCCAGCCGCAGCTCTCACAACGCACTGTTACTGCCTTCCTTTCCTGCTTCTGCCTCTACTGGAATCTCTCTTTCCTCTGCTCTCTGGCTGTCTTTCTCTTTCCTACCTTTTCTCACCCCCCACCTCTTTCCCTCCTTTCTCTACTTCCTTTGTTGGTTTTCTTGTTATTTCCCTTTCTCTCTTTTCTTCTTTATCCCTCCTCTGCTTCTTTTCTTCTTCTGATTTCTTTTTTAAAGCTATCCTTACTTCCTTCCCAGCCTCCTTCTCTGCCTTCCTTCTCCCCTTTCTTCTGCTTTCTTCTTACTGCTCCTTTTCCTCCTTCCCCATTTTCCTTTTCTCCTTCATTTCCTACTTCCTTCCCAGTTTTCTTCTCTGCTTCCTTCTGTTCCCTTCACTATTTGTCTCTGCTTCCTTCTCTACTTTTTTCCTGTTTTCTTCCCAGCCTTCTTCTCTGCTTCCTTCTCCCCTTTATTCTGCTTTTTTCTCTTACTGCTCCTTTTCCTCCTTCTCCATTTTCCTTTTCTCCTTCAGTTTCTACTTCCTTCTCAGTTTCCTTGTCTGCTTTCTTCCATGCTTCCTTCTCTACTTCCTTCCTTGTTTTCTTCTCTACTTCTTTTTCAATTTCCTTCTCATCCTTTTTCTCAGTTTCCTTCTCTCCTGTATCTTCTCTTTCCGCACTTAATCCTCCTGTTCTTATCGTCTTCGTTCTCTGCGTCCTCCTTGTTGAGCTTCCCCACTTATTTCCCCTCTTCTTGCCCCTCTCTGTTTCCTCACTATCTTGTCTTCAATTCATGGAACAGCATTAATTGGTGCAGCTGCCTCTTTTCACACACTGTCATTTTTGTGTCACACACTGTGACTCCCTGTCTTTCAGAATCTTCTGCAAGAAAGAAAACCGATGCATTCGTATGTATTTGCTGTGGGTGGTAACATTCACCTTTTATAACTTGTGACGTGAGAGTAGGGAGTTTGTCCGTAAACATCTCAGGGAACCTTTCCAGGCCGTCAGGGTGAAACTCCCAACAAGTGACCTGTGATGCAGTGTGATGGACGTCACTTGAGTGATGCTTCTCCCAGACACCAGTGGTGACAGGTCTTCTCCCAGTGTCAGCACCTGTTCCATTTTTAGACATAAACTGATTGGCTTTATAGAAATGCAGTGGAGCAGTGTGCCAGATAGAATAGCAAACAAGAAATAGACATATACTGCTAATACCATTTTCTAGTCTATTAATAATAATAATAATAATAATAATAATAATAATAATAATAATAATAGCTGTGTAAAGGTGTAAATCATTATAAGTAGCTCAGCATTGTCAGCCACTATGAAGAAAAGCATCTCTGACACAAGTAAATGGAAAAATGATTACACTTCCCTCCTTTAAAGCTGTGGTATAAATGGGTTTCTGTAGGTCAACTTTAGATCGAATAAAACGTCCCGATTTTGCAGATACCGCTTGTTATAAATATGAGAAAAATACAAACCTGCTCCTGTAAATATCACTTTAAATAATGAGCAAGAGCACATGCCGTGCTATTCTGGCCCAGACGCAATAATATGTGATCAGGCTGAAAACATGGAATTGGAACAGTTACAGAGAGTGATTGGATTGTTAATCTTTTCTCTGGGTTCGAAAGGGTGAGTTGCTAAATTGCGTAACCCTTGTAAAGGGCAGTAGTGGAGATGTCGGTCGTTCCACTGTTGTTAAGTGCAATTCTGTTCTGTTCCCTCTTGACCGTGCACATTAACTGCTTCCAGAATATTCCATGCTCCTTTTTGAATGACGAGTGTTGCGAGAAGTGTATGCTGGTGACGCGAAGGCCGTCCTTTTGTTTGCTTCTCATCATACACCCTCCGGCTTCTCCAAACATCCCTATCTTTTCCAAGAGAATCCAACCTACTTAAGATTTATCCAAAGTTCTTGCATTATTTCATGAATTATCCATCTGGCCATCCATGATGTGCTTGAACATCTCCTCTAGCACCAGAGATTAGAAGAATTTGTGGTATTCCAGTTTTTTTTTGCTTTTAAAGGCCAGTTTTTGGTCATTTTATGGACCATGACCCTGGAATGAATGAACCCTCACTGTCTTTTTCCTTCATTCTTTCTGTCTCTGTCTCAGAGGCCCAGTCCAGTGCAGACCTGTTTGAGTGCTGCTACCTGGAGCTCTCCGCCTCTCTGGACCACCGCACCTCTGAGCTGCTGGAGGCTGCGGTTCGAGTGGCCAGGGGTCAGCAAGTAGCACTGGAGGCTTCCAGCAATGGGAACCGCAGGGAGAGCATAACCAGCAAGGCTAAGCGCTTCCTCTCCAGCCTGGTGCCCCGTCATCCACGCGAGAGGGATGGGGGCAAGTTCTGCAGGCAGAAGTCACGCTCCTGCCATGACCTGTGGGCGCTATAGGGGTGTGTCTGAGGCGCTGGGGCTAGGGGGGGACAAGAGATAAATATTAGATGAAGAAAAGGAGAGGTTGCTTTGTTGAGACTAGGAGAGGGAATGAAGAGGGATAACTGTGGAGAAACAACCAACTGAAGAAACGGCGGGAGCAGAGTGATGCAGAGTGAAATTAAAGGATTCTCACACAGGGAAGTGAGCGTAGGCACCATGCAGAGAAAACACACCCACATCATCCTCTTGTTGCAGCAAAGGGGCTTTTTCATATCTTTGTTCTTGCAAAACTCTTGGTACGCTGGCTCCTCGGCTTACAAATGCAGCCGACTCCGGTAGACTGTGCGTAACCCAGTTTGAAATTCCAACGTCACCTTCACCGCTAAATCACAGTCATTAAATTCCTGACAATACAGACGTCCCTCCGTCTATTTGGGTAGGCGCTGTAAAAATCTCAGATAATCCTTCTGTTCATCAAAGTTAAAAAAACTGTAAAAATCTCCATCTCTGAAAACTCCTTTTCAGTGCTGCTTTTTGAGCAATTCATCCCCAACAGCATTCATCACCTGGTTATTTAACACCAACACCGAGGAATGCCAGACATGGACTGTAAACATTGAGGGACCTGAACTGAAGTGGTCATTACTGCTCATTACTGCCACCTATTGGCTGGCTGCACAAAAACAGGTTGCGTTTGCTGCATCAGAGACACATCTTTGCAAACAGTGAGCAATAAGAAAATGAAAATATATTGGACAGCGTCTGTTATCTTCAAAAAATCTGTAGCTCGACCATTTGTAACATGAGGAGCCGGTGCATTTTAAACCCGTTTTTTGGGTTCTGGGTCCGACTGACTGCCACAGCAAGAATGAGGAAAGGGGTGACGCTCAGAGGTCAGCTGCTGAGAAACGTCAAGCTCTCCACAAAAACGTGGTGAAAAATATACAGCGCCCAGAGCGGTTTATCCCAGGGAAGGTTTTCTTCTGGCTGAAAGATCCCGTCTGGTTGAAATATCACGATGGGAGGCAGCAGTGCGGTGCGAATTATTACGGTGCTGCCAGAATCAATCAGAGTAGCAGTAATATTAGAAAATATGAGGTCAGTAATGGCTGTTCATTTCTTTATTATTACTGCTGGTATTTCACAGGCTGACAGTATCAGCACTTAACCCTAAAATGCATTTGGGCTTCATTCTGCTTCTGGATCTTCAGCAATAGATCCTGTAGCCATGTACTGTAAACTTTACCTGCGTAGAGAGCATCTGAGTCAGCTGGAAGAGTCCCCACGTCCCCAACGGGACACTCAACATTGTCCAGCCCCCCCCCCCCCCCCCCTTTTATTTGCGTGTGCAACACGACACGGAAAGTCGCATTTCCGCCGTGCAGCCGGGTGTTTTACGAGTGCAAAATATGGCAAATTTTGGCAAGTTTTCACCAAACTGTTTCCTTTTTATCAGGGTGACACTGCAGCAGTGTGTTGTTTGCTTGCTTGCTTGTTTGTTTGTTTGTTTGTTTGCTTTTCACCACATCGGGGCATGTTGGCAGTGATGCATGCTTTTCTTCACTGAATTGCAGCAAGTGTGACCCCCCCCACAACGCTGGTGTACCATAAAAGTGACGAAGTGTAACAATGTTTTTGATGTTATTTTTCTATTGTGTATTATATTTTACTATTTTCCCCGCCTTCTTGGACGCCGTAGTGCTTGTTTTCGTAGGTATGACTTTGTGAACACGGTATTCTCCAGCACGTCGCTTTTCTTCAGCGCCCATGTGTGTGTGCGCACCACGCGGCAAGTTCTACTTCCCCGAGCGTGACCGGCCGCAGCTCGTGGCCTTCGAGCCGCTGAGGAACTTTATGGTGGGAAAACAACGGAAAAAGAGCGACTCCCCGTTTATGAGTTTCCCTGGGAAACACGGAGAGATGGTCCCGGAGAGCGAAAAACCTCTTTGCAGCATCGGGGGGGAGGGGGTGTAAGGATGATGTGCTTTATGCATGACAACAAGAAGACCTGGATACAGTTGTGTGCAGTAGCTACAGAAAGTATTCGCCCCCCTTGGACTTTTTCACATTTTATTGTGATGCAACATCAAAGTAAATGGTTAACAAGAAAAATACATCCACATTCACTTCTAGAAGCCAGTTTTGAATTAATCCCAAATGTATAACGCATCAGTATTCACCCCTTTGAGTCAATATTTACTGAGAAATACCTTCTGAGTACTGTATAAATGACTCCAAATCCTCTATCCGCAACTGAGTACACAGTTACTGATTCTTATTGAAATCCTGAGACGTGCGCTTGTATTTTCATGCTTACCGACAACTTTCCTTGCTTTCTTATAACTGACGCACCTTGGTGACCATCATTTTCGATATGCTGCATGACACATGGCTCAGAACCGCTAGCTGTACTTGTCAGTAAACGTGGGCATGTTCCTCTGACTGCAGGTGTAGATAAAGCCCCGCCTTGCAGGCGCTTGTTTCTTCACTTTTAAGCATCACACTTCAGTCACTTCACTTTTTTTCCGTGATAATAACCATAAACATATTACAGAGGCCCATCTAAAGTGATCTTACATAATGATCACTCCCGCTTTGTAACGTCTGAGGCAAAGACAAAAAAAATGAAGACGTGAATAAAAGCAATTAGTTTTAAATAGTGTCTGTGTGATTTAATCTATTTTTCGATATAATGTCCTCCGCGGTGTTGCTTTGTGATTTGGCTCATGTCTCACTCATCGTTCCTCCCTCGAGCGCCCGGCGTCCCCTCAGTTTAAAAACGGGAAAGCGCAACGCGACGGCTCCGAACGTTCCGGCTCCGAGTGGCGCGTCAGCCTCGTGTTTCGCCACGTGACTCGGCTGCAGCTCTTAAGAGGTCTGACCCGTGCTGCTGGGGAGTCACGATAAAACAGGCGAACAAGAAAACAAATTGGGTAAAAGAAAAGTCCGTCTGAGCCCCAGGAAGAGCCCTGCTGTTGTACATCTGAGGAAGGTAGCCAACTGTCTATTATTCTCAACCGCTTTTCCTAGCCAGGTGGTGGTCCCAGACTCACTGGGCCCTAAGCTAAGAAGCCACACCCTGGATGCAGCATCAGTCCAAATGCTTGTTAAAAACAACGATAATCTGATCAGACTTCTGATGCCTGTATATTTCACGCTGACACCATCCTGTTACTGTAAAAGGTGATTCTCTGTGACGCCACAGCCTGACCCCAGTTTACACATCACACGCCTGCAACTGCACACATGCTTCATAGGCGCATGAATTCATCTTCAAACAGCTGCTTTTGAAAGAGAACCTCAAGCTTTCTCCTTCTCTTCTGCTGGCTAATTGCCTTTTTGGTTTCCCTGTAAAATCCCTGTGGACATGCTGAGCAGAAGTCCTCTGAAGCTGCTTGTCTAGTTATCCTGTGACGGGGTGCGTGGCGAATGTGCGACCGAGCTGGACGAGCAAATTAGGACACGCGCTCCTCGGAAAGAACACAAACTTGAAGATGGAGAAAGACCACGGGGGAGCCAAAGGGGGCGATAACATGCTATGCCAGCAGATTGTTGCTGGGCGACAGTTGTCAAGACGACACAGGCCTAGAATCTTTGTGACATATGAAATGCCTTACAATGTTGTAAAAGAGATTCGAGGTGGGGGTGGTTTCTGGGACAAAGTGGGCTGCACACATGGAAATGCTGCTGCACAACGAAGAGGAATAAGCTCAACGCTTAATTTAAAATTAATCTTTGCATTTTGACATCAGGATGCGGGTTTCCTCCCTTCCGATTTCGAAGCTCTATACACAGTGTCAGCATGTATGGAATCTCTTTTTCTTGTTGCCCAGGTCACCCTCCCCTCAAAGTTGGCGCAGACGTTTAAAAGCCCCCCAGAGCAGTAAAACTAGGTAAATGCGGTTCAAATTGTCCACCGAATCCACTTGCATCAAAAATAATGTGTTTTACGCTGCTTCAAAGATATTTTTCTTCGTTTTATTTTTACTTGTTCTTGAATGACTCATCCCCATGGTGCCACACATCAGCGAGTGAAGCAGCTTTCGAGGAGGTGTAAGCCAAGTGCCATCTTGTGGTCACTCGAAGTGAAATGTTGGTTATAAAAAAGCCATTTCATTACGCAATAGTAGCACAGTAGTGTTTGCAGTAATCCTATTTTACATTTTGCTAAATAAAACGTGCGTCACGCAAATAGCATAACAAAACGTCACGTGCTAGAACCTGCTGGCACGGGGCTGCTGTGTGCAGTCCATTTAGCTTTATTTAACACGACATTTGGAGAGGATATAAAAACCTGTACAGTTATCTTCTGTGGGTGTAATATGTTGTTGGTGGCAGCGGTGGGATCCCCCAAGCAAATGTTCCACGTAAGGCCTCTGAGGAGAAAATTTATATATAACGAATAATATTCCGTAAAATCTACCACGTCTGACTCCACCATTACTGATAACAACATTAAATGTATCATTAACAATAACAACAACAACAACAACAATAATAATAATAATTTAAATAAAAACTGTCACATCCAAGTACTTTCATTTTCTAGACATTTTCACGCCTCTTCACAGACAATGGAGGACCCTACTGGTGTGAATCTGCAGACGGCCACTAGCAGGGCAGCACTGTCAACATCAAAGCGGGGTGTGACTAACCCGACCAGCATCAATCGCATAAACACAGTATAAATAAGCGCACAGCGGCACAGTGGGTGTTGATGATAGCATGTAGAGCGACTCGCACGAGGCGAGATTCAACATGGACAGAACACCAGGTCAAGACAGGGAAAATACACACGCTCTTTTACACTGACTGACAGCAACTGGTAGTCTCCAACTGACCTCAAACACATGCATTTGGACTGTGGGAGGAAACCAGATCACGTGGAGGAAATCAGAGTAAATAGAGAACGTGCAAACCCCACAGTGATAAAACCAGATTCAAACCTGCATTCGAACTAGGAGCTGTGAGGCATCTGCTGCGCTGCTGAGCTACATAAGATGTACAGAACAAAACAACCAAAAATAAAAAGAAATAAATGCAAGGTGCACAGTAAGAGAGGAAGGAGGAACGGACTAGAAAGGGGCAGCATGCAAATGATTTTTTAAAAAAGGTGATTTTGGACGTGTTGGTCTTAAGCCTGGATTTAACGGCAAAAGAGTGTTTCTGACTTTATGGGCGGGGTTTATAGACAGATAATTTTTTTTGCCATTTAAAAAAAGGCAGGATTTTTTCATATTTGGTTAAAAAAAGGTAAACATTTTTAACTCACGATTGTATATGTATCTTTTTCATCCATATTCATTAATGTAAAAATTTTCTTTGCAAGAAAAAAATCATGCTCATTTTGTGAGGGAAGTCTGTGTGTGTTTATAATGGCAGTTGAAAAGTCATAATACTGTCATTCATATATATTTTGTCTCTCGCAGATGACCCTATGATCATACAGGGCCTAACTAATCCTGTTTCCGAGGGAGGCAATTTCAACCTGAGGTGTGTTTATTGGTGGCGTCCATCAAACACCACCTCCTTTTACAAAGATGGTGTGAAGATTGTGACTCAGAACAACAAGGAGATCATCATACGGAATATGACCAAAGGAGATGAGGGCTTCTACAAGTGCGTTGACTCCGTCACGCAGAAGGAGAGCTTAGAAAGCTGGGTGTCGGTGAGAGGTGAGACCATGATGTTGTGTTGATCATGTCTTGTTACTGGAAGTCTTGTCACCTATGGAGGTGAGAACCTGACACTGCACCCACCACCACAGAGTCCAAATGCAAACACTGCTACTTAATAAAATATATCATTCCCTTCAATTGACAGGTAACCTCAGTAGAAGTGCGAACACTGAGAAGATGAGCCCAGAGGAAACACCAACCATGTTCAGTGAAGATTAAGCAGCTTAATCCTCAAATATGATTCAAAAATATTCACCTATGCTTGTACAAACAGGTGCTGCACTATTTTGTTCATTTCTTCAGAAAGATTTCTTCAATCCCTCTAATGTATCAATCCCTCTAATTGACAGGTAACTTCAACACAAGTGCTGAGGAGAAGGTGACCCCTGAGGGAAGGCCAACCGTGTTCAGTGAAGGTTGAGGAGCTCCTTTCCACTGCCCAATGAAAAATGTTTACCCGTGCTTCTACTTGTTCTGCTTCTGGTCCCAAAATTTTTACAGATGGATATTTAGGGTTGTGTCAGACCAGATACCTGCTTGAACGCTGAGGTTTTTGTTCTGTTTCCTCATATCACTTTCCTCACAAAAAAAAAAAAAAACACTGAGACTATCATTTAGTCTGGCAATCACCCTTTTTAACAGTATGGTTGTCTGGACATAAATGAACTGGCATATCAAACAAGGCAGGATGAAACTCAACAATAAACTCTGATTGGTTAATACTAAACTGTGATTGAATGGTAGAAGAATATCTCGGGAAGGGTTTTATGCCAGAACTCTACCAAGTGAAGCAGAGTCCCTCATAGTGACTGCCATTTGGTTCTTAAAGCACTTTCCTGGGTGTGGGTAGTGGTGCTCTGCTCCATTGTGGGATTCCTGCTGTGTGTCCCAGCAGTGGGCATCCTGGCCTATTGATGCTGGGAAGTCTGTAAGGAAATAATATTTTTTTTCTGAGCCAGAAGAACATGTGCGTGTCGACAAAGTCCCTTTCAGATCTTGGGGTTGTATGAATGGACAGATGGACAATTTGCTGACTGACAGTTACAGTTAAAAACAATTAACTGGGACCAGAAGTTTGTTTGCAACTTTCTGTTCTCAATCACCCAGTTGAGATGGCCACAAAGGCAGGTCCTACAGCCTTCAGGCCAGCTGATTTAAATAGGAGGTTCCACATTCCACTTGTCTCAAAAGGACCTCAGCTGGCCCTCATTCACCCTGGAGGCAGGGCAGATACAATAGTACCACCCGCCAGCTCACAGAGGAAAACAATCATCCATTGTGTCACCTTCCCCCTTAAATATACCTCAAGAGCTACAATCCTCCACTCACTTGACAACTCAGTGATTATCATTCTTCTTCACAGTGACACACATAAATTGAAAATATAATAAAACTACCTGTTGGATGAAAGCTATCTGGACGGAGTGGGCTGTGATTTTATTCCCGCTCATCTCAGGTCAGCATGTCTGTGTTTGTGTGTCTGAGCTCAGGTTGATCTGTTGTTACGAGGAGGTGCGGTTATGTTCACTGAGCTTCGCCAAGTGATTGCTACCATCGTGCAGTGAAAAAGCTTAATTTACTACTGTAATTTTAACACTGAATGTCTCCTTGAGAAGCATAAGTAGTATTTATAATAATAGTAATAATAATAATAGCGTATATATTGTATGTCTGCATGCAATTATATATCAGATCATACATGATTGTATGGTTTCCCTTTTCTGGATTCCTCAGTGTATCTATTTACGAGTACTTTTGTTTTATCCTTCTTCTCCAGTCATATATGAAAACTCCCTTCCTGCACAGCACCTCTGTCACGAGAATTTATAGCTTATTTTTCTGTATACTTACTTTATGACCATTTGGATCTTTCCACGGGTGCTGAGAGCGTGAGGACATTCGGCAGTTTTTCAGCTTTGAGTGGATCGTCTGTCACCATCAAATGTCACTAGGATGAGGAATATAAAGACCACGTGAAATACTGGTGTAGAAGGCATATATGGTCATCCTGCGTTACCGTGGTACGCACTGACTCACCACAGAGTGAAGGTGCGGTGTCCACCACTGATGACCCTGACTAGCTGCTTTTCACTGTGACCATGAGGAACCTACAGGAGAAGGACTGTGGCTGGTACTGATGTGCTGTGGAGATCGGTGGGATTTTCCAAAAGAATGACATCCGTGAAAATTAATATAACTACTGGTAATTTGAAAAAAATCTTTAGTGAAGTAACAGCAACTCAACTGTTGTAAATCTGAAATTAGAAGATTGTCACTGCATCATCCAACAATATTTACATAATATCATTTGACCTCCAAAGAGATTCACTGACACACTCTACCCTTGACTTTTCAGCCGTCGAATTTTGAATTTTAACATTTTAAGCATAGTTATAAGGCAAATATCAATATTTTAACTAATTTACCTTTATTAATGCGTATAATAATGTTTTAAACAACATTGACATTGTGTCCCAGTAAAGAACCATCCAACCGTCTCCATTGTCAGTGCGATGAAGGCGGTGCAGAGCCTCATAGACCCCCGTAGCGGCGTTCTCATCCAGTCATATCGCCACCTTTTTCACTGCTGTCTGCATATAATTCACTGCACTGTGTGTTTGGTACAGCACTGACTTTATTTCATTTTATTATCCATGTTACATGAGGATATAAAATACGCAGTGCAGTTCTAAACAGCAGAGTCTTTAAAAATGTGTAGCGCTTAACCCTTTCAATTTTGCACACTTGCACTGTATTCGGACTTCCCTTCCCCCAACATAGTCTGGAAAATCAGGGACAGACTATTTCTTTCCCCTCAGTTAAAACTATGTTCACATGACTAATGTATTTCAACATTAATGTAATATTCCTGCAGGTGTTCTGGGTGTGAGGACTGAGAGCTGGGTGTCTGCCGAGAGGAGGATCTGTCACCATCCCATGTCACTGTGATCAGAAGTATAAACACCATGTGAAATACTACTGGTGTAGAGGGTTTCCTGCCACAACTTATCTGATTCCACATGTTCTGCGTCAATCACTGACTCCTCAAATCAAACAATCTTCAAGGTCATCATGAGGAACCTACTGACAGGTTCCTCTGATGCTTACTGGTGTACGGTGGGAAGAGAACCGGAGCACCCGTGTACCTCAGTATCTCAGATGGTGAGCTGCGCTCAGGATTCGAGTTGACATCATGACCATTGCTCAGTGAGTGTCTTATTTCATTCCTACAGAAGATGGTGCTCTATGTGAGGTGTATGATTTAGGGACGCGTTTAAAGTCTGCTGGCAGTGAACATAAGCTCCCGTAAAATTAATTCTTTTTCATTTTCTGCTTTAAAGCAAAGAGGACACAAAGTGGGTCTATAACTGCTGAAAGGACAGCTGAGGACTCTTCTGTTAAACACTCGGAATGAAAGTCATTACAAATGGAACATCTGGATACACACCTTCAGAAACATCAACAGCTGAGCGCTCAACTAAAGAAAGACTACCTACAGGACCCAAAAGTCCTGAAAGGTCTTCAGCTGAGACCAAAACTACAAGGGATCCCCTTGATGGGCTTTGGAGTAGTCAGACACTGATCAACAACTCGTGAAATGATGATGAACAGAAATCAGTCTGGAACTGAACTTAACCAGGACCTCAAACCAACAAAATTTAAAAAGGAAAACTCATTTTATTAAGTATATTTCAAAAGTAGTAGAAAATAAAAAATGCAACTAGGAATGTGCAAAAAAACAAAGAAAAAAAACTATGAAACTACATTTCCAAGAAAGTGTTTTAATAAATGTGATGTTCAGATTTATTTTCTACAACTGCATCGGTAATAAGTGAATGTGTGATTAGATGTTTACAAAGTGCAGACCATCTGAAGGCTAGTGAACTGTTGGAGTTCCTGTGATGAAAGGAGGAAGGAACCTGAAGTTGGGCAACTGTAGTGTCAAAATTGCTACCACTGTGAAATATGGAAGAGGTTCATGTTCTACTCCCATTTACGAGGTCTTTAGAGCACCAAAGAGGAGCAGCGAGTAGCACAGGGATCAGAGCCGCTGCCTGTCGCCGCCCACCGTCACGTCACGCAGGAGCCACGCAACTGAGGTCAAAGGGCAAAGGCCGCGACCTAAGAAATAAAAAGCTCACGAGAATGACGTGCAGGTGTTTGGATTTCAGACCGCGTCCACGAACCAGACGTTTACCTGCCATCACTTCTGCCCACTTGCGTGTCGGTGTCGTGAGTTACTGAAGTTTCCTTGTATAAGGTTGACCGCGCGCGTTCGCCCCCCTGGGTGCTTTCTCTCCGCAACTGGGTTACAACACCACGCAACTCGGTGACACACAGCCCTTGAAGAAGTTACTTCACCTGAACTGCTGCAGTAAAGTTTACCCATCTGGGCACTTGGTTATGTAACCGTAAGATTAAGGGACCTGCCAGATAAATATAGATTTAGTTCTTTTTCTTTTGACTCAAAATAAAAAATATATATTTTCAATCTTCTAATAGAGTAATAGAGTTGCTTCTTTTAGACTTGGAGGACCAATATTCAGGTCTCGCGGTACCAAACGGACGGGCCCTCTTTGCTTTGGATTGGTGGACATGGCTGTGAACCTCAGTGGAACTTCGAAGGACCAGCCTTCAAAGCCTGAAGATGACCTTCAGACCCCAGCCGGGGGGGAGAAAACTGTCCCCCTCAGACCAGAAGGTAAGCAGGGCGCCATGTAAAGATGTCACAACGATGACATGCAGACAAGTTCTTCTAAACGTTTCCCTCTTTTCCTCAGATATTGCTATCGCTCTAAAGACGCTGGCTGATGATCTAGAAGAATCCTCTGTTGATGAAATTGCTCCTCTACGGGACCTTGGTCTAGACGCAGGGTTTGAAAGGTAAATTTAAATATTCTGTCCACGGCAAACTAGTGTTTGAGGTCGCCTACTGGGTCCAACTGGTTAACCCTTTACTGCAGATCATTTTTGCAGTACTGCACTCTGGGTGGGGAAAATGTACAATTTATTTCTTTCATGTCAATGAAATCAAGTGAAATTCCACCCTGGGCACAAATTTGTCTAAATGCATTGAAAATGTAACAGTAGGATAGTATAGGAGCTAAGTGGGGAACTAACAAGCCCTGGAGTGGCATGTAGGAGTGGGATGACTGTTAAAAAGGACCCCCAAAAAATGTCTTTTTATTGAATAATCAGGTGGCTAAAGCAGGTGACCGTGGGGGGTATTTGATCCAGTTTCCTTAATGCTTCTTAAACATCTGTATCCACTTTAAAGAAAGAAACAGCAAAATAATTTGCGGATGGGGGACCTCCCCCCCCCATCTGAAAGGTCAGAAGATGGCAAGGGCAACCTGAGGTGCTGAGAAAAGAGAAGCAAAGGTTGAGTGGAAAAGAGAGAGATGACAGGCAGGTGGTGTGTGGGGGGGGGGCAGGGATGACATGGGGGCTGCAGTTTACATTAATTTATTTAGCTCACAATTTTCTCCAAAGTAACTCACACTATAAAGCTGCTCACACTGATTCACCCATTTATAAAGTGGGTAAATATCTACTGTATTGATTCACGTCGATCAAGGGGACAGCAAGAGGACCAGGGGGTTCAAATCTGACAGGTCTAACCGCTACGCCCACACAATAAGCCAGGTTGGAGAGAGCGGAGGCCTGACCAAGGAACTGGGTGGCGCAGGCAATGAAGGGGTGGAGATGTTGTATTTCTTGTCAAATATGTTTAAGTAAAACATACAGCCAAACAGCACAAGCAGAGGTAGTTTCATAGCCTGGTGCCCAATCATTTCAGGATTGAACAGTTAATCATACTGGTTGGATGGATGGATGGAATAAAAAGAACATTTTTTGTTGCCTTTTGTAAAATCCACTACAACTAATGGAGAACTTTCTCTGAACTGTCAAACAACACAGATCTGCAGGTCTGTTCGCAAATCTGAAGGCAAAAAATGCATTTTGAGGGTGGCTGTGGCCTCACCGCAAGACTACTGGGTGCGTATTCCCGTCTGGATGTGAGTCTGCAGATTCCCGAGTCGATACCAGCTCTGCCTCACACGTCCTTCACCGTTTCCGAGTCTGGATACAGACACGTCAGCTCTAAGCATAAGCGACTGAGGAAAAACGCAAACATTATTTGATTGTTTTGCACGCTATGGCAAAGCAGGTACATTTCAGGTAATTATCAAAATCCACTGAAATAAAAGCATTGGTTGCTGAATACAGTGGAGAGGTGGCAACAAAACTGACTGATACTTCTGTGAAGATGAAAACCCATCTTTAATTCATGGTTACCAACAGTTTCTGGGGGCTGTGAGATTATTAGTATTATTATTGTTATTACATGTATTTATATATGCAGCTTTGTTTTATTAACTCTAATCTCACCACCGGTTATAGCAACGTTTCATCTCCTGTTATGAAAGTATTAAATGTACTGAAATTAGTGCTGCAGTGCTTTCGGTGCCAGTGAGACCTATACCACTGTTTCAGTTTCTCTCTCCTTACTTTTAGATCACAGTATATCAAAAATAAACATCAGTAAAACATTGATGAAACTTTTCCTGAAGCTAATAATGATAAATATTATGTGTAACTTCATCTCTTCCTCTCCTTAGTCACTTTTCTCAGAAGAAAGAGACTCTGTCACTTGACGTATCAGAAGAGGAAAAAGGTACATTTCTTTTTCTCTGCTACGTATCTATTCAGCAGAGCTTTTAGGTTTTTATTCATCTTTGGAAAGTGTGCAAAATATGCTTAGGACTTAAACACCGAACAAATCCTTGGAGATGTGGTGATGGTGATGAACTCTTCCCTGGTGGCCTCTCTCCTGTCCTGCAAGATCCACCTACATCTTTTGTGGGACCTTCTGGGTCAGCTGGAGGACACAAAGACCAAAATTCTCGTTTCTCTCTCAGAAAATCTCTATCGAGGGTGTAAGTACACTCAGTTTTATTCCTTCTGAAAGTAGACTCCTTGAGGTTCACCCCACCTTCTCATTTGTGCTGTTTTTTCTTTCTGGTTTGTTCCTTTTGTTTCTGTGGATTTTGTTTGTGCAACACATGAATTATTGTGCTTCATTTTTGCAAACTTCCAAACATCACAGCGTTTCATCTCTGTGTCAATGGAAAAGACCAAGGGGAGGTGCTCAGGGTTCTACTGTTGTCCAGCCTCCGATTCTAACTCAGGAACAGCCTACAGCACCAAAGTATGGACCCTCATTTATCCATCTCCATATCTCAAAACGGAGAGAGATTTATTTTAACTTTTTGATTAAAATGATATAATTTCAGGTCTGCCTATGTACCTTTCTTCTGTTCCATATTTTTTCCATACGTGTCAAATGCATGCAGATTTATTCTCCATTCTTAATCCTTTTTTATTTTAGAGATATTGACGACCAAGATGATGACATGTATGAAGAAGGTATATACTCTGCTTCAAGTATGTTGCTTCAGCTCAATTCATCATCTCTCCACTGATCTAGATTTTCACTTTTGGTTTCACTTTTGGCTCTCTAGTCCACATATCCCTCACACCTTCACATGGCCCAGTCAAAATTATTGAATGTTCACTTTTTCTTTTCATAGCCATAGACATCAAAACAAAGTTTTTTGTAGATGGAAACCACATACAACAGCGAAAGGACACACAAAGAAGCAGTTCCACTATGCTCCAGAACATTCTTTTCCAGACAAGAATCGAGAATCACTTTTTGCCATTCTGCCCCAAACAGGTGTAGAAAGGAGAACAAAATGAAGTTCTTCCTGGCCCATCTTGTGATAAGAGGAAAGGAAGTAGAGTAAATGTCCTATGTCTTTGGATGGTGCCGCTTTCACAGCTGGGGTCATGATGAGGGTCTTGAACTGGCTACGGAGATCATTGAGCGCTTTCAGGAAGGACACATTCCCATCATCCACATAGTTGTTCTTTCTTTTGAAGATGATTATTATACGTATACGGTGGGACCTCCTCGTTGGGTTACTAGAGCCAAGGAGTCGCCACACCCAACAGTGCTGCCATCTGGGTCGACAACCACTTCTACAACCAGTCAACCAGGCAAGCTGCAAGTTGTACTTGTCCATCGATTTGGACCCTAATCCTAACCCTAACCCTAACCTTAACCCTCTTTCCCCCAGTTGACAGGTCCACAACAGAGTCAACAGAAGTAAGTTTCTACATCTTTGCTTTATTTTGCTGATCTCGATATCCTTCCACACATCCCTCTTATCGCACTGATTTATTGCCGCATTTTCCAGGCCACACAGTCAGCTGACAACAACACACCCGTTAATCCGCTATCATCACTCAAGTACAGTTTTCCATTAAAATACTCTAACTGCCTAAATGATCGTTGACACACAATAACCCAGCGACTGTAAACTGAAAAGCAGTCATATCGCCGCCATTGTGTGTCGGGTGATTTTTTGATCTGTGAGTATTTTCCAGACTCCTTCAAATAGTCTAATTCTTGTTGACGTTTCAAATATCCTTTCCCAAATTCCAGATACTCCTGCACATTTTATCGTCAGTTTTTTAAGTCAGTTGTGCAGTTCTTTAACCGTAAAATTCTGCAAATTGGGCGAAATGCTGTGAATAAAACATCTACAAAGTTAGCTGAGGACCAGGTTCACATTGTCTATTTAAATTTCTTGTTAATATTTCTTTATCATCTTATATCCGAACCCAAAAGGAAACAGAACTGGACCTCCCGTGTGAACCTCCCAGTATAATTACACCTACAGTGAAGAGAGAGAAGGGGCAGGTGATTTACAGGTAAAATACGCACCTGCTCATACTACCATAATGCTGTGAAAATGAATAATTCATAAAATAATAATACTCATTACTTTTATTCCAGTGTCGTGTGCAGTCATGCTGGTTGGTTCCAGTGCAGAGAAACCGGTCTGATGTTCAGAATGAAGGACATGGGAAAGGTGGTCTACAGCACAGCCAAATGGGATGGTGTCTTCCAGATTCCTACTGGATGGATGCCTGCAGGACCATTACTGGACATCAAATGTCCTCAGGAGACAGTGTGTGAGATAAAGTTTCCTCATTGTGAGATTTTCACAGGTGAGCAACACTATGATAGCAGAGTTTACATGCACGGTAGAACATGCGTGTCAAAATTTTATACACAGTCCTCACCATTCATTGATGCACTGCAGTGATTTCAGCAAGCCAGTGCTGCTATCTGCTGGCTAGACCAAAACACACACTTTCTTTGACTTTGATCAGTGTTTAAAATTCATTACAGCCCTCAACCCTTTGTTGTCAACTTTGGTTGACAACCACGTCCAATCTCCAGTATGTTGACTTTTGTTGAAATCCCTCTCAAAAGAGTTCTTCTGACTCAGAGGTCAGCATTGTTTCCACTCATTGTTAGGTTGAGTCTGAAGGCTACAGCTGTTGAATCCTTGAAAAGATTAAACCAGAAGAAAATTTTAGAGTGTTAATGTATGAAATTATGGCAAAAACAAAGAAACATTGAAGATCTTTGACCATAGTGTAGGGTCCTGAAAACAAATAGCTCAGCTGGCTGCACTTTTACTCATCATGGAAATTCATGGATAAAGCCATGAGAAGCAGACTTTGAGTGCACTGATGTTGAAAATGATAGGGTTAGTCCATCACTCCCACGTGTCTCACAGTCACTAATCTTACCAGGGTTCCTTGGGTTCTTCAACAGAGGACAGGAGGGACTTCCTCTCAGTGGCCCATGTGACAGAAAACCTTGTGGACATTCTGTCACCTTTAGAGGTCACTGACACTCATGTGACCGTCAGCATCGCTGGCCTCTCTCTTTTTGGCCTCATCACAAGTTGGCTCTCCCCTATGGTCCACAGTCAGGTGCTGCTCTTCCTCAGAGCACTAGCTGAAGACCAAGAGCGGATACTGAACGTTTTCTTATTACCCAGTAATGTGCTGCTCAGTCAGGTAAGCCATGTGTGAACGACTGGTGGAATTTCTCCAAGAGTCGACCTATGGGCCACGTCTTTCAATGTTATCGTCCAGGGCTTAAGAAACTGCACATTCTCTTATCGCAGGTACAGGAGGACCAGAGAGGCAACATTCACATCCCAACAGCTTCCGTCTGCACCCTCACTCATGAGCGGGAATACAGTGTGCGCTGTGACATCGAGGAGAAACACTACATACAGCCAGAGGTTCGTCGCAGAGTGTCGTGAACCACAGCTGATGTTTTGAAGTTTCAATAATGGCAGAGAAAGAGTTACCAACTAAATTTTAGCAGTCAGCTTTACACTCACTGTGTTTACATCCACAAAACCAGATCACTGAAGTCTGTATCCCGGTGTCAGTTGAACGACTAAAATGTGAAGTTTAATGATTTAAACAGAGATCTTCTGGCACTAAGTTTACCTGTGAACTGTAAACGCTCGATTCGAACGTTGCTTTGATACCTCCATTTATCTATATATCATCCATTTGTATGGACGCTGTGTTTTGCACAAAGCAATAGAATCGACTTGGAGCTTGAATCTCATTTAATTGTTTTCTTTTTTTAAATTCTCATTTCCATCTTCCTCCTGATATAAGAAAGAGAGATTTTATCGCTTCGCTGATGTCAACTTCTACCCGACATTTGAAGTGTTCTTGTATATGGACGTGAAAGACGCAAGCGTGAAACTGATGGACCGAAAGCGAGATACGGAAATGTGGGGACGCAAAGTGAAACTGCCAGGTAAAACCTTGGCTTGACCCTGGAGACCATTTTCACCTTATTTCACTTTTTAAAGCCTTTACAAGGATAGTGAGAGTGCAGAGGTCACTAACACACTCATAGTGCTGACAAAACTGTTATAAAGTTATGTACTCTTCTTATGTGAACTTAGTTTGAATACAAATCTTTTCCCTCAGTGGTTGGGGGGGGGGGTCTCCTGCTTAAAAATGAAATGCACATTAAATCAAGTATAATCTAGTTTAATGTCTTGTTGTCTATTTCAGTGCAATTCTCATAACGTATGAGCAACCTTATTGTTTTACAGGGTGTGAAAAGCTCCTAAACCAACCTCTCGAGATTCAACAAAGTAAGTTTAATTTCCTAATTTAATCTAATTTAAGTTAATAGACCTCCAAGCGTTTGTCTGTGGCGACAGCGAGGCCATACATGCCAGTTCAGATTAAGAAGTTCAATTGTTGCCTCATCGTTCTTCCCAGATGCTGAATTTGTAGACCAACACAGGGTTGCTCTCATTGAGAGGGTCATGCTGGTGGACCCCATTCTGGACCAGCTGTCCCCACTGATCCACCCGGAGGCCTGTGCCAGGGTGCGAGCGGCAGCCACCAGCCAGGAGAAAATGAGACTTCTGTACGACTCCTTTCGCAGCAAGGGAGTGGAGGTCAAATCGAGGTTCTTTGAGATCCTCAAAAATATTCATCCCCATCTCGTGCGGGAACTGCACGGCATTCATTAGGTCACATTTTCGAGGGACTGTGACGTGCATAAATACGACTGAACCCTCCAGCTCCCCGGTGCGCCGTCTCTGTGTTCGACGGTGTCGGTTTTTACACCAACGCGTCGATGGGAAAATCATTTCAAAGACTTGTGGAAATGTTTACCTTTCGCAGAGGAGACGGGTTTCTCACAATGCCTCTTTTCGGCCTCCAGACATCAGTGCTTTGCAGCGTTCAGTCATTTTGTGAAGCGGGAGAAGGTCTTGTCTTCATCTTGTAGAGCAAGTTTAGAGCAGGAAAGCCAAACATCCATTGCTATGTAACTGGGCACCTTGGGAAGCAGCACCACTTACAGACCAACAATGAAAACTGATAAATTGATCTGCCTGTGTGAAGTTAACTAAGAAGAGAACCTAACAGCCAAACCATCAGAATGTTATGACTGTCATTCTTCAACTTGGATGCAAATAACAGATCTGAGAGGGCACTGTGGTGCTCCAGGAAGAAGAAGAAAGAAGGAATGAAAAGTATTAATAAGAGGAAAATGTTCAACACAGGTCAGCTGCAAGGGGGGAGGTACAGACTAAAACATTCACGTGGTGCATAGACCACCTACCATTAACATGCAGACCTAATGCTAAGGTATGTTCTCACTAGAAGACACCGCTAGGCCTCGAACACAGGACTTTCTGTTTACAAGACAGGAAGCTACAGTGCCCATGTGAGCTGGTCAGGGGGCTTACGTTACATAATATCAAAGTCTTAAATGATATATGTGACTACGAATACTTCAAAAAATAACATGAATAATACAGATCGCTTTTACTTCAGTGTCCTGTGCAACCATGCAGTCTACTTCTTCCAGTGCAGAAAAACCGATCTGATGTTCAGAATGAAGGACATGGGAGAGGTGGTCATCAGCACAGGCAGATGGGATGGTGTCTTCCAGATTCCTACTGGACGGATGCCTGCAGGACTGGTATTGGATATCAAATGTCCTCAGTGTGTGAGATATAGTTCCCACACAGTGAGATGTTCACAGGTGAGGAACACTGACTGTTGACCTGACAGTGTAGGGCAGCTGGATCCATCTCCTCGAGTCTGCAAATTTTTATCATCTCGGCGATTCGTCAAAAATGGATGAACGTTGAAGGGGTCTCCCTCCTTCAGTGCCAAGATCTTTTACCAGACGTGCTGCTGATGGATAGTCAGACACATAAAACACAAACTCTGTGTACCCCCCCCCACTTTCTGTAAAATAAAAACATCAGAACCCTGAATTAACTATTAAAAACAAGCAGCCAGAATGAAAGAAAAGTGTACAAAGTAAAACATGCAGTAGAATAAAACAGCCGATTGTGTCTGTGTGTCACGCCCCCGGCTCCGGACTCCGCCCCTCCTGATTCCTGATCACCTGCACCTGCTTCCACTTAGGTGGTGCCTATTTAGATCGGCGATTGCCAACAGTACAATGCGAAGTATTGCCCCATGGTTCATGTGTGCATACCGAGCAGTTCTCTTCCAGTCTTGTTTTGTTACTGACCTTTGCCTATACCTGACCACCGATTTAGTCTCACCCTTTGCTGTTTGTCTGCCTGCACTGAGTTGCTTACTGGACCCGAACCTCGCCTGCCTTGTGACCACGAATTCGGAATGCCCCATTCAATAAACGGAGTTCATCGCATTTGTGCCTGCGCACGTCTGCTTATTCTCTTTCAACGTGACACTGTGAACCAAAAGAATCAGACAGACAGTAAATATTTCCACATAGATCTTTAGATGTTATCTGTAAACAAATATTTTACTGTAATATAGCAGGAAAAATAAGCAGAAGGTTTGAAGAGAACAAAACAGGAACGGACACAGGCTTCACCTTCAGTTTGACTTCAGCTGCTGTTTCCTCTCATTTCAGAAACACAGTT